>NQYQ01000011.1:416633-461543 GCA_003055925.1 Escovopsis sp. Ae720 | reverse complement strand
GCGCGCGCAGAACCCACCATCGGCTCAATCGACCTGCGCCGACCCATTGATTGATCCATCGCGACTACAGGCACACACGAAGCTCGCAAAGGCGCGCCGCTCTCAAGCCCTCCATTTGCACAACCGCCAGAGTTTTGAATCTTTCGCGACAAGCACCATCCGCCGCGGGCACATTCAAAACCATCGCGATCGCTCGCCTCCCCTTCACAGCTCAACACGAGCCTCGTTCCCCGTCTCCCGTTTCCAGAAAAGCCAAAGCGCCAATGCCGAGATCAGAGGAGCAAGACACGCCGCGGCGGCGCGATGCGCTCAACCGTCCCCAGGATCGCGACGCATGTGAGCCGAGCAACCCACGCTGCAGAAGACCACCCACCCCTCTCTCTTCCAGCCCCAGAGTCGCTGACGCGCAGAGCTCACCTCTCTCTCTCTCCATATTAGGGTTCTCCGACTCCAACGAGGCATTGTCCATCACCATGAGGGCCGCCGCCAAGGGCGGTCCCCGCGACCTCGCGACCTTCCATCCGCGGTTCACCTACTCCATCTTCGGCGAGGAGGAGCGCATCTTCGGCCACAGAGACCTCAGGGTCCAGCTTCGCTTTCGCGCAAACGACATGCGGCCCCATCTGCAGGTCGCCAGCAGCAGCACGTTTCCCGACGACCCGTCCGAGGTGGTCAACGTGGAGGAGGTTCTGCGGGATGGGGGCTACTTGCCGCAGGGTGCGTTACGAACACACAATCACAACCCAACCCGGGCCCTTGCCCGTGAACAAGTCAAGAGGGGGAAAAAAATTGGAGGGGAGAGATAATACTGCTTCGGGGGAAGCCCAGCTAACGATGAAGAATAGTCGCATACGTCAAGCGCAAGGAGTTCGAGGAGGCGATCCAGGCGACGGGCGACGACTGGTCTCCACCAGGCACGCTGCACCGCAGTTTCCAGATGGCCGACGGCGAATATGAGATCTGGCAGGGAAAGCTCTCATGCCCCATCGTCAAGACAATGGTTGACAACACCCAGTTCCTCGTCCCCCTCTTCATAGAGGGAGGATCGTACATCGGCTCCGACCCGGAGGGCGAGTCCGACGAGCTGGACCCCACAGACGCCGACCGCTGGACGGTCTGGTTCCTCTACAAGACCGACAAGTCCTCCTTCGCCCCGGACAAGAAGGCCTACACCTTCATCGGCTTCGCCACCGTCTACCGCTTCTTCTACTTCCGCGCCCCCAAGACCGCCGCCCCGGCCGGCAGGGAATGGGAGATGCCCACGGGGGAGATGGACTTCGGACAGCTCCCCTGCCGATCGCGGCTCTCCCAGTTCCTCATCCTCCCGCCCTTCCAGGGCAAGGGCAAGGGCGCCGTCTTCTACAGGACCATATTCGAGCACTACCAAAAGCAGCCGCAGACGCACGAGTTCACCGTCGAGAACCCAAACGAAGCCTTTGACGATTTGCGCGACTACTGCGACCTCACGTTCCTGCGCAAGATGCCCGAGTTCAGGGCCCTCCGTCTCGACCCCGACGTCGTCGTGCCGAAGCGGGGCTTTGTCCCTCCCCTGATCACGGGCCAGCAGAACCTCGAGGAGATTCGCCTCAAGGCAAAGATTGCACCCAGGCAATTCGCCCGGGTCCTGGAGATGCATCTCATGTCGCAGCTTCCGGATTCAGTCCGCCCCACCATGTCGCTGGATGACGACCGGCCTGATCCATCCAAGGAGGATCAGAAATTGGAAAGATCGTGGCAGCTGGTCGCCAAGCAGCGACTCTATCGTCATAACAAGGACGTGCTGGCCCAGATTAGCCTGCGGGAGCGCAAGGAAAAGCTGCATGAGACCCTTGGCGGCGTCGAGCTCGAGTACGCCAGGCTCCTCGCCGCGGCTGATCGCATGGCCGCACACGAGCTCCAAGTGAGCGCCGGACCATCCGGAAGCGGGAAACGAAAGTTGGATGACGCATCAAACAGCGCTTCGTCTTCAGGGAAAAAGACTAGGGTCGAGGCTCTTTGAGACGAGGGTTGAAGACTCTCTCACCCGGGGATGCTAAGGAAAGAAGAAACGAAAAAAAAAAGGGCCGGGGGGGATGGAGGGGGGGGTGACAAAAGGGTCATGCACACATACACAAAGGGGCACGGCTTCGGGCGGCAAAGGAGTTCAGGATTCCATAGGATTGCGAATGTACAGTAGGTTAAACATGCGAAAGATTCCATCTATACTTCTAGGGGGTATACCAATCAAGTGCTTCATCTGGGATCACATCCAAGAATGCAGAAGAAAAATCAGGGTGGAAAATGGCCAGTACATGATGTGCCGCAGATCAGTGTTGCTCCGTCGTCGTGTTGAATCTCGTGCCGTTCACCATCTGGCACCCCTTGCCAAGCTGGCTGGCAATCACCGTCGCCTCTCGCACAGCCCTTGACACGGAGCCTCGAACTCGTGCCTCCTCCAAGACGAGAACACCACCGATGCTGCATCCGCCAGGCCCACAGACCTTTTCCCTGAGGATGGCGGGGTGCTCTCCGTTCTGGACGAGCCCGGTGGTCCCTCTCATGGTCTGCGTGGCCATTTTCGTGGCCTCGGCACGAGGAAGACCCATGGCCACGGCACCATCAATGGCGGCCTCGAGCATGAGGGCGTAGAAGGCAGGGCCAGAGCCGCAGAGGGCGGTAGACGCATCCATGTTCTGCGTGGGGAGGTAAATCACATCGCCCACGCGCTTGAAGATCCAGGTGACGAGAGCCTCGGTGTCGGCAGGAAGAACAGGGTCGGCAGCGATGACCGTCATGGACTCGCGGATGAGGGCTGCTGTGTTGCACATGGCGCGAACGACTCGGCAGCGGCCGTCCTCATCCGGGTCCTTGGATGGGACAGCGCCGTGAAGAGCAATCTCAATGTGCTCGACCGTGATACCGGCGCAGATGCTGATGAGAAGCTTGCCGTGCAGAGCCTTGGCCATTCCGGGAGCGCTGAGGATGGACTTGACCATGTGAGGCTTGCAAGCCAGGAGAATGATCTGCGACTGCTGGACGGCAGACAGGTTGTCATTCTGAACGACCTTGAGGACAGACGAGTGCTCCCAGAGGGCACTCTTGACTCTCTTGGCGCTCTGGGGGGTCCTGACGCAAGCAATGAAGCGCGAAGGCAGAGAGGCGGGGGGCTCGTCCCCGGGAGTAGAGGCGCCAGACGAGGGAGCCTGAAGGGGCTTCGGGCCCTGCATCTCAACGAGCGACGTGAGGATGCCGTTGAGGATGGCGATTCCCATGGTGCCTGATCCAGGTACGGTATTAGCCGGGTCATTCAGCAGATTTGCAAGAGGCCGAGATGGCATATAGAAGACTTCAGGCGCACAAAGCAAACATAGAAGGTGTGCGTGGCATCTTTCCATCTCTGGAGCAAGTCAACACTTACCGCAGCCAAGGACCGTCATGGTCAGGTCCGGCGCATGGTGGTGGGCGGTTTGCGTGATGGCGAGCATCTTAGACATTATGTTACTGAGACCGGGCAAGAACTTGAAAGCAAGAAAACGCAAGAGACGAGGAAGGAAGGCAAAGCTCCGGCGAAGCGAAGAGAAAGAAAAAGAAAGAAACGAAGAGGAAAAAGAAGAGCAAAGGAGAGGCAAGACTGGCATAGGCGATGCAGTGTCGAGGGAGAAGTTAGTTCAAGGAGAAGCGGGCGGTGATGATATTTATTTCAACATTTTTACCGACTTAGCTACTAGAGAGGTAGTAGTACGGAGTACGGAGTACTAGGTAGCAGGAGGCAGGAGGCAGGAGGTACTCGTAGCACCTGCTCCGTGTATTTCTCTTCGATTCCGGCCGGTGCTGAGCCTGCGACACGAGGAGGCAAGAGCTGACCACCGAAGCAGGCTCGAGCTCCTTCCATTCTCCGACACGCAGCCCGATGGAAGATTCAGGACGTACCTCAGCTCACTAAAAATTCAATCTTGAGGAACCTCTGGAAGGTACGAGCACGGAGTACGACCGTTGGAGCCACGACCTGCCTCGTCGGTGCGCCTGAGGGAAAATGTGAGGCAGCAGCCGCCCATCACATCAAGCCGCGGTAGGTGGCAGGTGCTCCTGTGCAGTTGCCGGTTAGTACTCGTACTCCGTACTTCCTTCCATCCTTTCGGCTTGACTACTACCTCCTATCTAGGGATAACCCGATCAATCAATTCATTGCCATATGTACAGCACGGTAATTGATCAAATTGATCTGGATCATTCCATCAATTCATTCTGTCACTGCGATCCTTCATCAGTGCCTGGGATTGATGCCCAGCTCATTGATGAATCAGACCTGCTGGGAAGGGAAAAGGGGCACAGGCAAGGATCGGGCCACAGCGCTGACAGCTGGTCGGTCCATCATCATCATCATCGATGCGTCGCCGCTCTCGGCCTTCGCAGCGCCGGAGGCGGCGGCAAGGGCGATGCGCTGCCAACATTTCTTTCACAGTGTCTATAGATAGATCGTATTCGTATCGTTCTTCTCCGATAATGTGTTTCGTTTATGCACGGATGGACCTGGGCCTCCACGGACGAGCGGAGTGGGAGAGTCAGGACGCCCGTAAACTTTTCGATAGAGAAATTCGAAGGAGTCGTCTTCAGACGCAATTCGTGAAGCACGATGCAAATGCGGAAGGGAGACACGAACGGCAGCGCCGATCATTGCGCTGACTATTGAAGCCCGCTCTCCGACCCCTGCCGGGATTTGAAATAGGCGCCTGGCAATGGGGTGGAGGGGCTCGAGAAGAAGGCCTGAAACTGCCAGTGCCCGTCACGTCGCACCACCCAGTGCAGGGCGCATTCAGGGACCAGCAGCCAGCATTGATCCTCCAGCAGACCCGCCCATCGTATTCTTGATTACGGGAAATCCCGAGATGGGAGCGCCCCTTGAAGTTGGGGGTTTCCAAACAACATACCTTGAATGCTGCTGTTGCATCGCACGGAGATGAATCGCATCCATCAATGCATAGCCGGGCCTCGACTCCGGCGTCATTTGATGTCACGGTGCCCCCTGCGTGATGGTAGCTCTAGGGTAGCCGAGGCATCTTACCGGTATGTCGACTTCGATCCAGCATTCAATGAATTTAATTGCATGATGAGCCAATCGATGCCTGATATGGCTTAGCTCCAGGTTCTTTTTTCATCAATCAATCAATCAATCCATTGATTGATCCTCGGACCCAAGCCACCTTTTCTGGGAAGCACCAGCCTCATCGCAATCATTGATCGTCAAGCTTGATCTCTTCAACGACATCGCATCCCCTCGACCCCGTCATCAGAGTCTCTCGGGCCTCACATGAAGGCACGTTTCGATCGGGGTTTGTCCTTTGAGGAGGCTTAGGATACCGGCTGCGGATACGGTTCAGGGTCGAAGAGATGGCGGACCCCTTCGAAGTCCGCATGCGATTCACCTCCCAGCTGCAGCATCTCAACGCGTCCGTTGCTTCCGCACATAAGGCTGCCCAGTATGCTCTGAAATACCGGGATATGGACGAGGACCTGCACTCATGCATCCTCGAGCAGGTGGAGCGTGTTTGTCTCCCTGAGCTTCCCCCCCCCCCCCTCTTCTATGCAGAACCCGGGCGGCAGTTTTACTGACGAGAACTTCTGCAGACAAACATGAACACAAGAGCCAATATCATGTATTTCATCGAGCACTTCCTCGACATTGCTGAGCGGGATGGCCATCACGACTACATCCGCATGATGCAGCGAGACATCATCCGGGTCGTCGATGCCGTGGCGCCTGATGACGGCTCCGGCGCTGCCAACGTCAAGGTTGTTCGCAAGGTCAGTACCTGCTTGGATTCCTCTTCATCTCACGCCCCCATGCTGAAAGCCAGGTACCAGGTCCTTCTCGGCCTACAGCGCAAGGGATTCCTGGAGCAGCAAGTCGTCATCCAGATTGAAGACGTCATTAAGGAGAGGATCATCAACAGTGATGACTTGGGACTTGGCTCATCCCCCGCCGACATCGAAATGACCGACAGACCTGCCGAGGTGCCGAGGAGCGCTCGCCGTCCCGTGCCCCAGCGCCTGGACAAACGCCAAATCGAGCAGCGCATCGAAGAGGACCGCGAGCGACACAAGCGCGAGAGGGAGAGCATATGGGCGATCCCCAAGGGCGAAGATGCCGAGATGAATAAGCTGTGGGGGGAGACGAGCGATTTCGGGGACGACGACGACCGCCTGCTCACCGAAGAAGGCAGGGATTTTGTGAAAGAGGTGGAGTTGCAAGCCTGCCGTCACCAGAATCTAGGACACCAAAACGGATCATGAAGATGACGACTCGGAAAGTCCATTTGCTTGCATGGGATGGCGTTTTTTGGTTGGGTTATACGACCTGGTTTGGCGATGAGGTTCAAACAAGAGATACCCCTTGGCATTTGCTACTGTCGAGATACGAGATTCAGCGATTTACGAAACAGATCGGAAGGACCTCCTCCTCCGCCCACTTTTCGCGCCCTCCCCTTTTCGGCTCTTCATTCTCTTTCATCAGGACCCCTTGCGGAGCTCCATCGGAATGTGATGACAAAGGTCGCCCTGAATAGAGCTCACCGATTGATCTTCTATCCATATGCTTGGCTAGATAATAGTACATGGTATAGTGTCCTCACATGAAAGTCCTTGTATCTGGTGTCATCACGACAGGTTGTTTGGAACCATCGAGGCCTTTCGGGCCTACTTTGGCTTTTTTTCTTTTTTTTTTTTTTGGTTTTTGTTATCCTCTTCTTCGCATTCGAAATTGGAGGGATTCAACGCTTTATTGTCTACTCCATGACCACAGTGGCGCCGAGTTCCTTCATGGTGGTAATGATCTTTTCCGCATCCTCCTTGGGGACGTTCTCCTTCATCATCTTGGGCGCGCTCTCGACGAACTTCTTGCTGTCCACCAAACTTAATCCGAGCATGCCCTTGATCTCCTTGATGATCTTGGCCTTGGCGGCGGCGTCGAAGGCCTGCAGCTTGAGGGTGAAGAGCGTCTTCTCTGCGGGGGCGGCGGGGGCGTCATCAGCTTCCTCGGCGGCGGCAGCAGCTGAACCGGCAGCGGGGGCCGCGGCGGCGGCGAAGCCACCAATGGGCATATCGGGGATGTTGAGCTTGCTCTGCAGTCACAGTGGTCCACATCAGCCATCTCTCCCATCACACATCCACACATTCTCTCCTTCTCTCCCTCTCTGCGCCTGCGTGCGCGCGAAACATCCAGGGCTCCGGACTGTCGATTTCCGGAGCTCCGCAGCAGCAGGAGGTTTTACCTTGAGGCTAGAAACAAGGTCGGCCGTCTCCAAGAGCGTCAATTGGCTAATCTTCTCGACAATGTCTGCGATTTTCGGGTTCGTGGGGGCGGCGGCGGCGGCCTCGGTCGAGTTGTGCCGCCTCGTCATGCAGGATGCTCGAACAACCTGCGCTGATGAGACTCTGGGGGAGGCGGACGATCGCAGCTGGCGAGCGCAGACGCGCGCCGCGTACCGGCAAGAGACGGCGGCCATTGTCGCTTCAGGGAGACGTCGGTCGGGGGATCAAGATTGTCTTGCGGGGGGGGGGGAGGGTTGCCAGTCCGAGAATCCGCCTGTGTTCTCAATGCTCATGCATACATCGATCGATCGCGTGCGACGGCCAGACGGTCCGAACAAACAGAACATCCGCCTTGTGTCTCGAAGTTTTTCGAAGCCGCAATCGACGAGGGTCCATATCGCGCTCCGCGAGCTTTGATTGGCCCGGAAAAACTAGTGGCGCCACCACCGAGGTGGCTGGTGATGAAGCTGTGCCACACTGCACCCCACCTTCCCCAATCGATCAGCAACGCGAAACGAAGGAAGGTTCGACAGACTGGGATGTCGATAAGAGATAAGATAAAGCCGAGAGATAAGGGAAAATAAAAGTTCACAGTGATAAGTGAAGCTTGACCAGGAAGGCGAAGAGAGAAACGAGGAAAAGAGAAGCAAAAGAGGAAGAAGAAATCTCGGAAAAAAAGAAGAAGAAGAAAAAAACAACCAACTTCGGTCGACGACGCAGCAAGAGCGCAATCATGGCTATGATTGACGTCTCGAGGCAGAGGAGGTCGCTTCTTAGCGATGCGACTGCTTTGAATCATCTGCCTTCCGAGATTCTTGAGATCATCAAGGATCCATCGTCGACGAAGCTTCTCGATGCCATAGCAGAGGCAGCTTTGCACCCGTTGCTCACAGAGCGCCTCTTCGTTCATTTTGAAGATGTCTTTCCCGATATATGTGCCCGATGGATCCTCCACGATGCCAATGGGCCTCAGTCGTCAACAATCGCTTCAGCCATCGCGAGAATCCTACCATTCGCACCCTATCTTTCAGTATTCCTTCGTTGTCCCAGCCAGGGCCTCGAGGCCCGCGATCCGTCACAGCCTCTTCACCTACGTTTACCGATTCTCGACAGTACCTCGTCCTTTACGCCGCAGAATCTTCTGACCTACTGGAGATTGTTGAGCTTTGATCTGCGAACCTTCGGCCCCCTGGTCTCACCAGCCCTCACGCAGAGCCTGTTCACGCATCAGGACCGGGCAGTCCGATATTTGGCGATCCGACTCTTCTGCCAGCTTTTCCACGCCTCCGATCACAAACTCGAGACGTTGATAGAGTCGCACGTCGGGACGACAGATGCAGTTCTCGCCGACTTCGACGGCGTTGTCGTGGACTATGGCTTTCTCTCCCTCCATGAACGCGCCCGCGCTAAAAAGCTCCTCGCCTTGCGTCAAGAGATCAGGACCACCCGAATCGAGCCCGACGCTCAGCCATGCCTCGTCTCTCCCACTCCATACGTCGTCTCGTACGGTGAGACAATCCTGCCACGACCTTCTGTGCCCGCCAACGACCCTTCAAGGCTGGTCATGACGGCGACCACGACGAAGAACCTGGAGCGGTTGGCCGCCATGCTTCGACACCCCGAGCCGATAATGCTTCACGGTCTACCGGGCGTTGGGAAGACGGCGCTGGTGCATGAGATGGCAAAGCAGCTGGGGATGCACACGGACATGGTCACTCTGCATCTCAACGAGCAGACGGATGCCAAGATGCTCATTGGCCTCTATTCTACCGACTCGACTCCCGGAAGCTTCTCCTGGCGGCCTGGCGTCTTGACCACCGCGGTCAAGGAAGGACGATGGGTCTTGGTGGAGGACCTGGATCGAGCGCCGACCGAGGTTCTCAGCACATTCCTGCCCCTGATCGAACGAAACGAGCTCCTCATCCCAAGTCGAGGCGAGAGAATACGCGCGGCGAACAGCTTTCGCCTCTTTGCGACGGTCCGGACGTCGAGGGGGATGAATGGCCGAGAAAACCTCCCAAGCATTGTCGGAATGCGCTTCTGGCAATCCCTGTCCGCCGAGCCCGCTGCCCAGTCGGAGCTGGAAGAGATCGTGCTGCAGACGTATCCCATTCTTCGAAAATTCATCCCGGGCATTTTGGCGGTATACGGCCGACTCTCTCGTCAATTACTCTCCCAGCCCGGCCGGGGCCGAGGCCTCGTCGACCGACCTATGAGCTTGCGGGACCTTTTGAAATGGTGCCGGCGTTTGAGAGAATGCCTGCTGGCGGCGGGCTCGGTCTCAGGAGAGGAGCCCATCAGTGAGAGCACGCGAGACTTCATGTTCATGGAGGCAGTGGACTGCTTCGTTGGGGGATGCCCTGATGAGGACCTGGGCAAGCAAATGGTCTACGCTATTGCCGAAGAGATGCATTTATCCAAAGAACGGGCGGATCACTACTTGACTGCCAATATACCCCCTTTGGAAGAGAATGATGTCCAGTTCACTATCGGGCGAGTCCAGCTGCGCAAGAAGAAGCTCTCGCGGCTGCGCAAGTCACAGCGGCCCTTTGCCAGCACCCTGCATGCGAAAAAGCTGCTGGAGCAGATCGCCGTAGCTGTCAAGCTCAACGAGCCGGTCCTGTTGGTCGGAGAGACTGGTATCGGCAAGACCACAGTGGTTCAGCAGCTGGCGGAGTCGCTTGGCCACAAGCTCATCGCGGTCAACCTTTCCCAGCAGAGCGAGGTCGGAGACCTTCTCGGCGGTTTCAAGCCTGTCAATGTCCGGAGCTTGGCCGTCCCCCTGAAGGAAGAATTCGAGGATCTGTTCTCCGCCACCGGAATCTCCGCCTCCAAGAACCAGAAATATCTCGAGCAGGTCGGAAAGACGCTCGCCAAGGGACAATGGTCGAAGCTGGCCAAGCTTTGGAAAGAGGCGCCCAAGATGTTCCTCAAGATCTTGTCCGAGCTAGAGCGGGCTCACTCGGAGCAAGCAGAGGCGAGGGACGGTGATGCGCAGCCGACGAAGCGACGGAAGACGCAATCCAAGTATCAGGCGCTCCTGGAACTCAAACCACGATGGGACCTCTTTTCTCGAAACCTGGAGCAGTTCGAGATTCAGATCTCCGGCTCAGGCTCCGGCGGCTTTGCGTTCTCGTTCGTGGAAGGAAATCTCGTCAAGGCTGTCCGAAACGGCGACTGGGTGCTGCTGGATGAGATCAATCTGGCTTCTCCCGACACCCTTGAAGGAATCGTCGACCTTCTGACTGGCCCGTCGGAGGAGCCCTCGATACTGCTATCGGAAACGGGAGAGATCGAGAAGATTGTCGCGCACCCTGATTTCCGCATCTTCGGGGCCATGAACCCGGCTACGGATATTGGGAAGAGAGATCTGCCCATCGGCATCCGTTCCAGGTTTACCGAGCTCTACGTCAAGAGTCCCGACAAGGACCTCAAAGACCTGCTCACAATCATCAGGACGTATCTTGGCAGCAACAGCAGGCAGCATGATCAAGCTGCGGATGACATCGCTCGGCTGTACCTCAACACGAAACGGATGGCGGAAGAGAAACGGCTGGTAGATGGCGCGAACGAGGTCCCCCATTTCAGTCTTCGTACACTCACTCGGGTTCTGAGTTATGTCAACACGATATCACCCCTATATGGCGTGCGGCGAGCACTCTACGAAGGCTTTTCGATGGGTTTTCTCACTTTGCTGGACCGAGACTCGGAGAAGATGCTCTTGCCCCTGATCTATCACCATCTTCTTGACAAGCACGGCAATCCCCAGACCCTTTTGTCTCAACCACCGAAGCACCCGAGCGATGGCAGGAAATACGTCAAATTCCAGAACCAGAACCGGGACAGGCAGTACTGGCTCTTCCAAGGCTTCGAGGCCCCGATCCAAAGAGACGACTACATCATCACTCCGTATGTGGAAAGAAACCTCCTCAACCTAGTCAGAGCCACATCGACAAGACGCTTTCCCATTCTCATCCAGGGTCCGACCTCTGCCGGCAAGACGAGTATGATTGAGTACCTGGCCAACTTCACGGGAAACAGGTTTGTGCGAATCAACAATCATGAGCACACCGATCTGCAGGAGTATCTGGGTACCTACGTTTCTGGGTCTGATGGAAAGCTTCGATTTCAGGAGGGCCTACTCGTGCAGGCAATGCGTCAGGGCCACTGGATTGTTCTGGACGAATTGAATTTGGCACCGACAGATGTTCTCGAAGCGCTCAATCGCCTGCTCGACGACAACCGTGAGCTCCTCATTCCCGAGACGCAGGAGATTGTAAAGCCTCACGAGAACTTCATCCTCTTCGCCACTCAGAACCCTCCCGGCCTCTACGGTGGCCGAAAAGTGCTGTCCAGGGCTTTCCGGAACAGATTTTTGGAGCTCCATTTCGACGACATTCCCGAGGACGAACTTGAATACATCCTCCAGCAGCGCAGCCGCAACACCTCCCCTCCTGATTGTCGCCGGATTGTCACCGTCTACAAGGAACTCTCTCGTCTCCGACAGACCAGCAGAGTCTTTGAGAAGAAGGACAGCTTTGCGACATTGCGAGACTTGTTCCGGTGGGCCCTGAGAGATGCCGAAACACGCGAAGAGATCGCCGCGCATGGCTTTATGCTGTTGGCCGAAAGAGTCCGAAATGAAGAGGAGAGAATCGCCGTGAAGGAGGTCATCGAGAAGGTCTTCAAAGTCTCGCTGAACCCGCACGACCTCTACTCCGCGAGCGTCGCGCCAGAGCTGAAGCACTTCGCTAGCCAAACCAACTCCCAGGGTGTCGTTTGGACTCATGCCATGAGGAGGCTGTATGTGCTCGTTTCTCGAGCCCTGCGCAACAACGAGCCTGTCCTTCTTGTCGGAGAGACGGGTTGCGGAAAGACAACCGTAGTTCAGCTTCTGGCCGAGGCAGTGAAGCAAGAGTTGAGCATCGTCAATGCTCACCAGAACACTGAAACCGGCGATCTCATCGGTTCTCAACGTCCCATCCGGAACCGCGGGGCCATCCTCGAGGCTCTTGACAATGATGTGGCAGAGGCGCTGAGACTGTGTCAACTCGATGCGTCTGGTCCTTCCGCAGACATGCTGGCAAGATACAAGGCGATTGATGCATCTGTTGCCGAGGCTCTCCCCCTTGAGCTTCGTGAGAGAATCCTGCTTAACGAATCAAGAAGCAAAGCGCTGTTTGAGTGGTCAGATGGTGCACTCGTCCAGGCCATGCGAAGCGGACACTTCTTTCTGCTCGACGAGATTTCTCTCGCGGACGACTCGGTCCTGGAGCGTCTCAACTCCGTGCTCGAACCACAGCGGACTCTGCTTCTCGCGGAAAAGGGGATCGACAACTCCTTTGTCAAGGCGGCCGACCGCTTTCAGTTCTTCGCAACGATGAACCCCGGAGGAGACTTCGGCAAGAAGGAGCTCTCGCCCGCCCTGCGAAATCGTTTCACGGAGATCTGGGTGCCTCCATTGTCGGAAAGCGATGATATCTACGATATTGTGCGACAGAAGCTGAGCCAGAGTTCCCAGCCATACGTCGAAGCCGTCGTCCACTTTGCTGCTTGGTTTGGCAAGACTTTCCGACCAATGGCATCCGCCCCATTCTCGGTTCGAGAAGTGCTCGCCTGGGTCCAGTTCATCAATGCCTTTCCCGAGAGCGACCCTGTCGTCTCAATCGTTCATGGTGCTTCGGCAATTTTCATCGACAGTCTCGGTGCCAATCCGTCAGCGATCCTGGCCACTGATATCGACGCCATCCAGAACCAGAGGCGAGACTGCTTGAACAAGTTGAGCGAGCTTCTAGGCCGGGATGTCTCTACCGTCTACCAGATGCAGCCTGAACTGGTCATGAGTGACGTCTCTCTCAAGATCGGAGATTTTAGCACGCCGAGAACACCCGAGGCATTGAGCGCTCCAAGCTTCGCGTTCCACGCCCCGACGACGAGACTGAATGCGATGAGGGTCGTCCGAGCTATGCAAACGACCAAGCCCATCCTGTTGGAAGGCAGCCCGGGTGTCGGAAAGACTTCCTTGGTTGTCGCCTTGTCTCAAGCGTGCGGAAGGCCGCTGACGAGGATCAATCTCTCGGACCAGACCGATCTGATCGACCTTTTCGGAACCGATGTGCCTGTGGAGGGCGAAGAGGCTGGAAACTTTGCGTGGAGGGACGCCCCTTTCCTCCAGGCAATGCAGAAGGGTGAGTGGGTTCTTCTCGACGAGATGAATCTTGCTTCTCAGTCTGTCCTCGAGGGTCTCAATGCCTGTCTCGACCACCGAGGCGAGGTTTACATCTCTGAGCTGGATCAGGTGTTCAAGCGCCACCCCGATTTCCGCCTCTTTGCGGCCCAGAATCCTCATCATCAGGGCGGCGGACGTAAAGGCCTGCCAGCCTCCTTTGTCAACCGTTTCATCGTCGTCTATGCCGATGTGTTCAAGGACCAGGATCTGAGGCTCATTGCCTCGCACAGCTTCCCCCTTCTCTCTGGAGACGTCATCGACTCGCTCATTCGATTCGTCACCCAGATGGAGCACCAGCTTGTCGTGGAAAGATCATTCGGCGCTCAGGGAGGGCCATGGGAGTTCAACCTTCGAGACATCCTGAGATGGCTGAACATGCTGAGCTCGCCCGATCCTGTGCTCAAGACCCGAAACGTGGACGACTTCCTCGACATCGTTGTCAAACAGCGATTCCGCACCGAGAAGGACCGCGAGGCAGTGGACACGCTATACCGTGAAGTATTCGGATCGCAGCCCCGCAGCCGTCATTTCTATCACGACATCAGCTCCAAGTTCGGCCAAGTCGGCCTTGCTCTGCTGTCCAGGGATCTGAACTCGCAGCCAGAACGCCTTCCCAACATCGACATTGTCTCGCGCTTCCCCGAGTTGGAGTCCATGATGCTCTGTGTGAAGCAGAATATCCCTTGCATTCTGAGCAGTCCCTCTGGATACGGCAAATCCGTCCTCTTGGAGTACGTCGCAGCTCTTGCTGGGAGGCCTCTCGTCGTGTTCCCCATGAACGCGGATATTGACACGATGGATCTCGTCGGCGGTTTCGAGCAAGCAGACCCCCTGCGTGAGATGAACGCGACGCTGCGCAACCTGCGCGACTTCCTGCAGGTCTCCGTCATGTCCCTTGTGCCGAGACAGGCGCCTGACCAAGTCCTCCAACTGCTCCACCGGCTTGATGCATACAACGGAAGTGGTGACAGCATCCCCTCGATCTGCGCCTCCATCGAGGCTTTGCTGCCTCAAGTCGCCCAAGGTTCCGAAGTCGCGGACAAGTTGTCCAAGGCATTCGCAACTCTCCAGGGGCCCCTCGTCCTGAAGAATCCGCGCTTCGAATGGCTCGATGGCGTGATTGTCAAAGCTCTTGAGAGCGGCCAGTGGCTCGTTCTGGACAACGCCAACATGTGCAATGCCTCTGTGTTGGACAGGCTCAACTCTCTCCTCGAGCCTAATGGTTTCCTCAGCATCAACGAGCATTGCGGTCCTGATGGAGAGCCCCGCATCGTCAGGCCCCACCCCGACTTCCGCATTTTCTTGACCACGGACCCGCGATATGGCGAGCTTTCTCGCGCCATGAGGAATCGTGCCGTTGAGATTCACATGCATACTCCGCCTCCAACGGCGGAGCGATGCCTTGCCAAACTCGCCGATGTGGAAAGCAGCTTACAACGCTACCTCAAGTCCACCGAGATCTCTGAGTCCCTGCTCTCTCGAGATGTCGCTGTTGAGGCCTGCGAGGTATCGATCGAGAACTTGTCTCTTGAAGACATGAAGCTGTTGCCGAGATTTGCGAGCTCTCTGTCGGGTGAAACTACACGCTATCAGCAACTGATCGAGGGCCTCCTCCGATTCTTTCAGTCACCTGCTGGTTCGAGGACATTGCAGGCTATCTCAGAGCTGTATTCTCGGCTCGCTGATGGCAATCTGACAGATTTGTCCAACGCTCAGGTGAGATCATCATGCCCTTGTTTGAACAAAGGCTTCGACACTGACTCCTCTCGACAGCCGATTCACCCTCTGAACAATCTCACCGTCAGCGCGTTACTTCCTGAAGTAGACGAGGCAAGATGGGTCGCTGTTGGCTTTGAGACCTACCGACAGCTATATGCCATCCAATCGGGCCTCGAGCGCGAGAAGAGCCACGCTCGAGCTGCGAAGCTGGCCTCCCTGAATCGCCTGCAGAGATCGCTCATAAGCGATCGTGTCGCTGCAGTATCCAAGGATACCACGGTGAAGCTGGCTTCCTTTCTTCTTGAAACCCTAAACGCCATTGGAGATTATCTCAGCACCGATTGTTCTTCATTCGACCAGTGGAGGGAACGTGCCCATCTCATCAGAGTCCTCATCTGCTACCTTGAGCGTACAATTTCCCTCTCTACAAGTCAAGAATTCGATGAGGCCGTCTTCCAAGCTCATCTTGCTCAGGGAAGTGCTCTTCTTGGCAACAAGATGACTGGTGCGGTACATGAAGCCAGTCGTGGATTTGCTTCTCTTGTTCTCGAGAAGTTGCAAGAAGACTTCACCAGCGGGTTCAAGCTCCGCACTGGATTGAGCATGGAGCCTCTGTGGAATGCGTTCAGACCAATCCCCTTGCCAGACCAGTCTGTCTTCGAGAGGACGCTTGAGCTGAACAAACTGGCTGTGCGATTTGACAATTTGCGATGGAGAGTCAATACTTCAATCCTGGACCTCTCCAAGGCGCAGCAGACACTCGAGCAAGCCTACAGGATTGTTCGCGATGGCGTGACGTCCGCAGAGGGGCTCGTCAAGGACCTCCAGGCCGTTATCGAGTCACTGGAGGCTCGCATCGGAGTCGATGACAACGAGCGCCTGCCTTGGTTTGCCAATGAATTTGAGGCACTGAGACAATTTGCCATGCTCCGCGCAATGAGCTCCGGGATGCCGAGAATCTCGATGGAGGGAAGCCAGGACTTGTCGATCTTGTCCAACATTCCCACTCAAGCAAAGCTCATGCTCGCCGGCTCTGTCAAGCAGTCAGAGATGTTGCAGTCCGTCGATTGCCTGGTGCATCAAGATCGGCACGTGTGGGATGGCAAGCTGTCCGCGTCATTGTGGCAGAAGTTGCAGACAATGGGGGCTGTCAGCCTAGGATCTCTCGCCTTGCTCGACATGGAACTGCCCATCATCGGACGACAGCTCGTTTCGTTGTCTGCTGAGGTGACGGCTGATCCGATTGTGAAGCTGAATGATGTGCTCTGGCAGCTGATCTTGGACGTCTTTGGCGCCCATGGTCAGCCTCTTAAGCACGCAGCTGCGGCCGCATTTGCCAAAGCATCTGAGCAATTTGCGGCGATCTCGGCTCTAGTATTGTCTGGGCAAACTTCAAGATTTGCAGACTTCAACGAGCTGATCTCAACGCTCGAGATCCCTCATCTCCAGCAAATCGCTGTTGATCACTTGATTCCCTCAATCGTTGCATTGTTGGCGGCCAAGAACAATCACGGCCAAAAGACGACCTTCTCATCACTGGCCTGGCTCCATTTCGCAGTCGGCGTCTTGAAGCTCTATGTCCCAGACCGGGTCTTTGATCCCTACCTTCGGCCAAAGATTGAACGGGAGTACTACTTCGAGCTGCAAAGTCGACTGACTGACAAGATCTCCGCCCTCATCGCGTTTGAGAACACCTTCACTGGACAGAACACCAACGAGCGCATTGAGCTACTGAATCAGGAGCTCTCCAGCCTGGGCCCTCTGCCTGACGAGGTCCAGCCCGTCTTCAGGCCAAAGCCCTCAGAGCTTAGCAGGCTCCATGCCGAGTTCGCCAACATCCTGAAGGCCATTACATCTCCCGGCCTAGAGCCAGCTCTACAGTTCACTGGTTCTCATGAGCATCATGATGAGGGCCTGGCACTTGTCAGGGAGAACGTCAAGAGGCTTCTTGATCGTCTTTCCAGTCGATTCGAAGCCTACCAGGATATGACCAGTCCTGCCGCAAATCTCCTGCAATGTCTTCTCGTCGGGCTGTCCTTGTTTGATGCAGTCAAAGCGAAGACGTTGCCTTCATCCACGGAGCGCATTTTGCAAATGTCTCCTTTCTTGGGGGGTTCTTCCTGGGATATCTCAACCACCAACTTCTTCGACAAGAGTTTTGAATTCCTTCATCTCATGCATGCTGCCGTGGCCATTGAGGGAGACAGCATCCCGCCGAGCACCTGGGAGCCCATCTTTGGATGCTTCCACGCCTTCTACGACGACTGGAAGAGGAGGCTCGAAGAGGACCGGAAAGCAGAGGAGGCCAAGTCTAGTCTCTACCACTTCCGCGGTTCGCTTGAGGATGAAGAGGAGATTGATGAACAGCAATTCAATGAACTCTTCCCTGCTTTCGAGGGCGATGACGAGTCTTCAAAACCGGGCCCCAAAAAGGATGCTGTCCGAAACACCTCGCTGCAAGTGGCAGAAGCGCACAGGAAATTGTTCATCGACAAGGGCGATCCTGCAGCCGCGATCCAACATCTTTGTGAAGCAATGGCGACCCGCATTGCTGGCGAGACGAGAGTTGAGGCAAACATTGATCGTGAGCTGAATGGCAAGCTCCTCAACGCAACGATGCTCCTCGTGGACGACAAGATCAACCGCATGCAACCCACGGCAACGGGGAAGAGCTACAACTTCTACGCTGACGCGAACCACGCCGAAGCCCGCCAACTTGTCACCCTTGTCAACCAGATCAAGGCTCGATTCCGAGAGCTTCAGCAGGTGGACGAGATCGGCCACATGCAGCCCCTGGAAGATGTTGTGCAATCCTGCAACAGGGTCCTTGAGTTGGTGAACGATGACCCTCTGGCCAAGATCCTCCCGAAGGTCGAGCAGCTTCATGCTTTCGTCTACGAGTGGCAGTTCGGCGGGTGGGCGAGCAAGACGTACGCTGTCCTGTCTCTGCACAACCTCCTCACAGACACGATCATTCGCTGGCGCCGCCTTGAACTGTCGACGTGGGCCAATCTCTTCGACACGGAGCAGAGAAAATGCCATCAAGATGCTGATTCCTGGTGGTTCATTGCCTATCAGGTGGTCATTGCAGCTCCTCTCTCAATGGTCGAGTCTGCGATGGACTTGAGGCAGTACGCAGTGTCGCTCACGAGGACTCTGGAGCAGTATTTCTCCGGCTCGATCGTTGGCCAATTCAAGGCGCGCGTTGCTTTGCTGAGGCAGTTCCAGAGCCATCTCAGCCTCTTGGCCAGGGACTATCCTACGCTTTCCGTGATTCACGATGCTCTGTCGAATTTCGTGCAATACTTCTCAAGATACGAGAACGATGCCGATGCGGCTATTCAACGAGGCCGAGCGTCGCTTGAGAAGAAGATGAAGGATGTCTTGCTCATGGCGAGTTGGAAGGATACGAATATCAACGCCCTCAGAGAGAGCGCCAAGAAGTCTCACCAGAAGCTCTTCAGGATCGTTCGAAAGTTCCGAGGCATTTTAGGCCAAGAAATGAAACCTTTGATCGACAAAGGCCTCCCGGATGACGAAATCCCTCAGGTTTCTCAGCTCAGCTCAGTCGCTGTTGAAGTCAGCGTCCCAAAGGAAGCTATCGCGTCGTTGAACGAGGCGCTCCCTGGCTGGCTCGACAAGCACAAGCGCCTGGCCAATGCACCCAAGACCGTGTCAATCATGCAGAAGGTGTTTGAAAGCCCTGAGTTGACGAGCACCGCCGCGCAGACCTTGGACTCCTACGTCTCCAACGTGGACGCCTCCATGACCGAGCTACGCAAGGAGACCCCACCGACCCTGACCGACGAGAACAAGGAGCAGATCAAGCACCTGAAGACGAGGAAGCGCAAGCTGTTTGCCGACACGCTGCGGGAGCTGAGGAACATGGGTCTGCGGTACAATCTTGGTCAGGACAAGCTCGCGGAGCAAGAGTCTCTGGCTACCGTCCTCGCATCGCTTGCCCCCATTGGACTTTGTGACGACGACACGCTCAAGAAGTCGGACTACTACTTCCACAAAGTCCTCTGCCTGGTGCCCAAGGCGAGGGTGACTGCGCGAGAACATTCCGAGGACCTGACTGGAGCCGAGATCGCGCGCAGCATCGGCTTCGTGGAGGGCCTGCTTCACCTGATGATCTCCCAGAGGCGCAACATCTCGACTGCAGCCACCTCGCTCCTATCGCTCCAAAAATCCATCAGCAAATTCCGAGCACTGGGCAACTTTCAAGGGCTCGGTCTGTTGGCAAGGCGCAAGGTCAAGCATGATCTGTCTCGCATGTTGCCCTGGGCCATTCAGGGAATTAAATTTGCCATCCACTCGCTGCAGGTGCACGCAAAGCTCGGGCAGCTCAACCACGATTCATTGATTCAGCGTCTTCAGTCTTGGCTGGCGGGGGTGGAAGGCCACCTGGTAAAGCTCGAGACCTTCTCTGTTTCTGCCCCTTTCACCTCTAAGCTGCAAGCTGAAGTCGAGGAGCAGACCTGCCGACACCTGCAGTCTTTCGAGCAATGGCTGGAGGAGGCCATCCAGGGGCATTCGAACCTGGCATTCATCCTTGGCCAACTCCGTGTTTGGACGCGAGTCTCATTCGATCGAGTGGAGGTCGCAGCACCGACGACAGATCTTTTGGACTTTGCTGAAAACGTCTCAACGCTATGTGATACGGTCCTTGTGGCCGTTGAGAGTGCCAGAAAGTCGGTCGTCGATATTCTCATCAAGGAAGACGAGGCGGGTTGGTTGACCAAACATAATGACGCTTACTTTACCATGATCAGCCAACTTCACATGAAGAACGTCGAAAAGGCTGTGGTGAGATGCGAGAAGATCCTGCAGAGTCTCGACCTTGAATCTGTTGCGACCAATGCCGCGGCGATGAGCACTATTGCCGTGGTATCGCCTATTCTGGATCAGTTCTCTTCCATCTGCCAACGGTCCATCCTGTCAAGTCTCGATATGCATCGCGCAACAGTGCAGATGGGTCACAACTTGACGCAAGCCTTCATCACCATCGCCTCTCAGGGCTACTGCACGCCCCAGGAGAAGTCGGACGAGAAATCCAACGAGTCCGGCAATGTCGAGACGGGCACAGGTCTCGGAGACGGCGAAGGAGCGGAAGACATCAGCAAGGACATCCAGCCGGATGAAGACCTCTCGGAGCTGGCACAGGAGGCGAACAAGGAGAAGAATGAGAACATGGAGGATGAGAAGGACGCTGTGGACATGGCTGACGAGGACATGGAGGGAGACATGGGGAGCGTTGCCGGGGATGATGAGGAGGATGACGAGAAGGGCGAGGAGAAAGATGAAGAGGAGGAAGAGAAAGAGATGGATGAGGAGGCCGGCGACGTCGATGATCTGGACCCCACGGCTGTCGACGAAAAGATGTGGGACGGCAACGACGATGAGAAGGCCGAGAAGGATCAGCAGGGTGACAAGACGAAGGGCCAGAAGCAGGAAGACGAGCAGATGGCCACAGACGGGGAGGCCATGGGGGAGGAAGAGGAGCAAGAGCCCGAGGCGAACCAGTCGAAAGAACCCGAAGCCGAGCCTGAAGCTGAGGATGCCGGCGCTGAGGAGGAAGACGTCCAGGTCCAAGAGGAGATGAACCGGCAAGACCAGAACGTGGAGGAGCATGACGCACTCGAACTTCCCGAAGATCTGGACATGAATATCGACGACCCTGAGACCGCGGATGGCGATGACGATGACCTGGACCTCATGTCGGATATCGAAGAGAACGGTGACGAGAAAGAGGAGCAGCCCGATGCTGCGGAGACTGATGAGAAGGAGGACGCCGAGAACGCCGACGGGCCACTGGAAGAGGCGGCGCCCGAGGACGATGTGATTGAGAGCGACGACGAGCCGGAGGAGGTTGATGAGAAGATGGGCGCTGATGAGATTGCAGAGGAGAACCCCGCGGAGGAGGAACAGCAGCAGGAGGGCGAGGAGGAGGGACAAGAGGCGAAGGAAGAGGAGGCCCAGCCACAGCGACCCAGAGAGGAGGACCCCAAGGCGGATTCCGAGAACGCCGCGCCGAGCGATGTCAAGGGCTCCGGACAAGATCAAGATGCCGACTCGAAGCAAACGGACGACCGGTTCCAAGCTAGTGCTGCGCAGCAAGAAGACGGCGAAATGGGAGAGGGCGCGGCCGAAGAGGACACCAGCCGCGGCAACAAGGGGCAAGCGTCGAGGCCAGAAAAGCCTGTCGGGCAGCAGGAGCAAGACGACGAAGCCGCCACCGAGGAAGAAGCGCGCAGCAACCCGTTCAAGAAGCTGGGCGATGCTCTGGAGAGGTGGCACCGCCAGCAGCAAGACATCAAGGATGCCGGCAACGAGGACGAAGACAAGCAGCAGCAGGGACAGGAGCCGGATGCGGAAATGGGCAAAAAGGAGTTCCAGCATCTCCATGACGACAACGACGCCGAAGATACGCAGGCTATGGGCAAGGCCGACAACGAAGAAGCGCAGCCACTCGACGAGTCCATGGCCATTGACGACGAGAAGGAGGACCCGATGAGTCGTCTGATGGACGTGGATGGCGACAAGGACGAGGCTGAGGAGCAAGAGGTCGACAAGATGGATGTTGAGCCGCTGGCAGAAGACGTGGACCCTGTGACAAACAACGCGGATGACGCCCGCACCGGCGTCCAGACCAGGCAGGGCAACTACAACGAACAAGAGGCTTCGCCGGAGGAGGATGAGCTGGGCAAGATGGAAGAGGAAGACAAGGAGGAAGCCGGAGAGGATGAGGAGGAGAGGGAGGTTGAGGATACGTCGGCCCAGCTATCCACGACACATCTCTGGGAGGACCAGCGGCCGCTCCGCGACTTCACCGAGTGCCTGCACGAGTGGAGCGAGTTCCAGACCAAGTCGCACAGCCTGTCGCTGTCGCTGACGTCTCAGCTGCGGCTCATCCTGACGCCGTCTCAGTCGACCAAGCTGTCTGGATCCTTCCGGACGGGCAAGCGGCTCAACATCAAGCGCATCATCCCGTACATCGCGTCGAGCTACAAGCGGGACAAGATCTGGATGCGGCGGGCGCTGCCGACGAAGCGCCAGTACCAGATCATGCTCTGCGTGGATGACAGCAAGAGCATGGGGGAGTCGCGCTCTGGCGCGCTGGCGATGGAGTCGCTGGTGATGGTGTCGCGGTCACTGACGATGCTGGAGGCGGGCCAGGTCGGGGTGATGGGGTTCGGGGCGGACGTGTTCACGGCGCACCAGCTGACGGACCCGTTCGGGGCGGACGCGGGGGCCAAGGTGCTGCAGCGGTTCAGCTTCGCGCAGGAGCGGACGGACATTGGGCTGCTTATCCGGCAGACGATCGACCGGTTCCGGGCGGCGCGGCAGCAGGGCTCGGGCGGGGCCGGGGCGGACCTGTGGCAGCTGGCGCTGATCCTGTCGGACGGGCTGACGCCGTCGTCAGCGCACGAGGGAATACGGCGGCTGCTGCGGGAGGCGATGGAGGAGCGGATCATGGTTGTGTTCATCATCATGGACGACCAGGGGAAGAAGAGGAGCGACAGCGTGTTGGAGCTCAAGGAGGCGCGGTTTGTGCGGGAGGGGGGCGAGAGCAGGGTCGTGATTGAGCGGTACCTGGACAGCTTCCCGTTCCAATACTACCTCATTGTGCACGATCTGGGGGAGCTGCCGAGCGCGCTGGCGGGACTGCTGAGGACGTGGTTCGCCGAGGTCAGTTCGTGAGGGAGGGCGGCGTTGTCTCGAAGGTGCTCGGGGAGGCTGGGCTGCGGGGTGAAGACAGTCCGTCTATCTCTGCTTGGATACATTAATCTCTTGTTTGTACATACATCGATTCGCATCTCTACGATACATGGCGGCATCCATACAGAAGATTCAAAAGGGGGTGTCTGGAGTTTTGGAGTCAACAAGAATGGATGATGGGTTTCCTTCCGCTCGCTTCTGCACGCTTTTGTCCGCATGTATGCACGAACATAGATATCAATGTATGGACGACTGCCTGGGCCAACGAAATTCCCTTCCAGAAGTGATTCTGCGCTCGCCTCCTCCACGCGATGTTGGATGTTGGTCCTCAGCCCAGCCCGGACCGGGCGAGGAGGAGGCAGCCTTCAATCAGAGCCGCGATCCCTGCACGCACAGCCGCGATGTGACGGCTCATCACAGACCCTGACCCTGACCCTGACCCTGGACTACATACCCTGGACCCTAATTGAACCCTGTCAACCCTGGGCTACCCTGGACAGACCCTGAGCAACCCTGATTGAAATCAATTGAACATGCCCCGGCGCTGCTGGCGTGCCTTGCATTCTGCAGGGATGGGCAATCGCACCAGGTGTGACCCAGCCAAAAAGCCTCGAAACCCAGGCAGGTGCCGCCCCTCTCCTCCCCTCGCCTTGTTTGATGAGCCTCTTTCCGTGATGAAAGACGGAGCTACCGGTAGTCTGAAATCAGGGAAGGAGTGCTCCGTAGAATATGATCTGGGGCTTGGTGGCTCCTCCCGGGTCCGTCCGCGCACGCAGATCCCGGCTCCTCTCCACTTTCCAGGTACGAGCACCACTCGTATGTACCTGTAATTGCCCGCCCCCCCCTTGCCGCGATTGCCCTTTCCCTTCCTGCGGGATCCTTGACTGCCTCCTTCTCTGCCGGCCGTGCCCATCATGGAGCCATCGAGCTCATCTCCAGACTCCATCTTGCTCGTGCTCGTACTCCGTGCAAGCTCCGTATTTCACGAGAGGTTCAAGAAGACTAGTACCTGCAGGCTTCACAGGTTGGACCTCCTCCTGCTGCCTTGTCTGCACGAATAGGAGGTACTGCAGTGGATTCTGACATGTAGCACGACAGATATTGACACGATGGATCAATACTTTGAAGTACGAGTACATACGGATGGTGGCTTGAACCCCCTCCAGAGTGCGTGACTGCAGCACGAGGCACGAGTAGGGTCCTCGGTCCCTCCTGCCACAATCCACCCCTCTTTTGTTGCTCCTCGCGCCTTCCGTGTGTGTCTCTCACAGCAATCAATCCATCATGGATCCATCATATGGATCAATCATAAATAAGGCAGGAGCGTCTCTCGCTTAAGCCGCTTTCCTTTCTTTTCCATTCTTCCTCTTCTTTCCTCCTCCCGAGTTGATTCCTGGTTTTGTTTCTTCTCTTCCCTTGAATTTGTTTGCTTCTTCTCTTCTCTTGCATCTTCCTTTTTCTCTTCAATCCAATTCCATTGATTCCGTTCAAAGTGCATTGATTTCAGCTTCACTTCCATCAAATTTCTTCTTCTCTCTCTCTCTCTCTTCCTCTCTTAGGGGCTGCCCAACAGACGTCAACAAACAAACAAACAAACGACAAACGACAAACAACAACACAACAACCGAGTCTCCCGGCTCTTCGTCTCTCCTTCATCTCGCCATCATCCCTGGGCGTGTTCAGCACTCGTCCTTCTTTCATCTTCTCTCCACCGTTCCAACCTTTCGATTTCTGGAACTTTTTACTTTTTTTTTTTCACACCTCCCCTTCTTCTTGGATTTCTTTGAGAAATCCTCGGCTTGCATTACTTGGATCTTCTTCTGCCTTCTCCTTCTTTTCTCTCTTCTTTTCTCTGGGTTGCTCAAGCTTCCCTTGCTTTTCAGAAACTCTTTTGAGACTTGACCTTTATTCATTTCGTCTGCGACTTCAGCCATTTTTTTTTCTCCCTTCTCTATCGAGCTTCCCTCCCTCGATTCATATATCAACATCACTCCCGCCTGCCTTGTTGCTCAGTGCTTGCAAATTCGGTTACAAAGCATCGGGCGAATCACGACCAACAGCAGCACGCGCCGGCAACATCGGCACGACGAGCCCAGTCTCATTCCCGAAGTCTTGCATCTCAAAAAAGCTCCGCTTCTCTGCGGATTGCGCGCCGCCTTTGGGCCCCTCACCCCTTCGCCTGGCAGCTCCCGACGCCCAGCCCGCGCCCATAAGAGCCTCAGCCTCAAATTTCGGTATCGCCATCACCACCCACTTCGCCCCGGAAAGCTACTCGATCCATCACAACATCCACCTCCACCTCCATCTCAGCGCTCGCAACCAGGCCGACAGCAGCACCGCCAAAAGCCAAACATTCCCAACAACCACCACCACATCGTCTAAAGAAGAAGAAAAACGTCTCACGACCTCACAATGGCGAACAAGTTGCGATTCAGTAGGCTTCTATCCTATTTCAACTCGTTGGTAGACTATTACTACTACCAATATGCTGCTCCTGGACCCGTCTTGCCACTCGCTGCATACAACACTTCAGCTAACAGGAGTGCTCGCGCACCCCCAGGAAATCCTGCAATCTTGTAAGGACTTTGATCTCTTTTTTTCTCGTTTTTACTTTTCCTATCGATCTCAAGTCTACCGGTCTCGAGTCTACGGCGCCTCCAACTCCTGCTATCTCCCCCCCCCCCCCTGGCGGGCCAACGGCTGGTGTTGCAAGTCGAGGATGGAGGGATGGAGGGATGGATAACCAGCCATGATGCGACAATCGTGACTCAACGCACCAACGCCAGGGCAGAGAAGATTCGAAGAAGAACAAGATGAAGAGTCTTACCAACAACTGAGCCACGAGGCGACGAATGCTAACATTGCCGCAGCGTTTGCGATCTCCAGGAGCGATTCCGCCCTGCCATCTACGAATTTGACAGCATGTAAGCACTTATTCCCAATCCCTGCCACCTTCGCTATTGCCGCCGTTGCAGTGGCTGCCTCTGATCCTGCCAAAGCATGGATGCTAACGAGGCCAATTTCACAGTGTCTCAACTACGAAGAAGCTCATCGCCTTTGCCAACACCCTCAACATCCCCATCCACGCCACCACGCAGACATCGGCTAAGCTCGGTCCCATCATCCCGTCCCTGGCCGAATTGTTACCCGCCCCTCACGACAAGACCAAGTTCTCCATGTACATTCCCCCAATCGCTTCGCAACTGGCCCCCAAGTCGCGCATCGCCGTCGTCGGCATCGAGTCTCACATCTGCATCACCCAAACCGCCCTCGACCTTCGAGATGCCGGTCACATTCCCTACATCATCGCCGACGCAGTCAGCAGCTGCAACAGGGCAGAGGTCATCATCGCCCTGGACAGGCTGAGGGCCGAGCCGGGCATCATCGTCACAACCAGCGAGAGCTGGATGTACGAGTGCGTGGGAGATGCGTCTCATCCAGCCTTCAAGGGTCTCATCAATGTCGTCAAGAACTCGATACCGGAGACGCGGAGAGTGTGGGATCTCCTCCTACCGACCGCGAAGATGTAGACAAGGATTGAGGAGACGGGGGTCAAAAGGGGTCAGCAGGGTATGGTGGTTGGGGTGGGGGATGGTAAGAGGAGGGCATCACCACGGGGCACAAAGGGGAGGAGGGTTTTTGTTTCAATGGGCGTCACCATAGCATTTGTGTAATTTCTCAAAGCAATTCTTCGAGTCAAGATGAATCCCAGAATTTCACGCTGCGTTGCTAAGTATTCAGGTCTGCGCTATCGAAATGATTGCCAGCGAATGGGATGGAGGACCTCGAGGTATCGAGTTGCAAGTTCCGAGCCCACCCAGACTCAGCTCAGGTACTGCCCATCCTCACACTCCATCCAGCGCTCCCTCCACAACCAAATTGATTGATGTCTTGCGCCTAAAGCGATGTGACAGCTCGGAACACGAAGGACTCATGCGCAAGGCGCGCCGCATGCATGCAGGCCGGTTCGTCACTCGCGATCGTACCTGTATTCACTTACTACTAGTATTCCAAATCATCCCGGACCGGGCTCCGGAGGGGGGGGGGAGGTGAGGGGAGGGGAGGGGAAGAAGACAGGGTTCTTTTGGTCCGTGATTGGCCGAATGCATGGCATCACGGCCCAGTGTCGTGGAGCGGCACTCGTAGCAATGAATTGTTTTTTTTTTAAATTCCTCGTTGCCCTTTGATGGTGCTGATCATGGCTTGTTTGGCTCTAGGGGCGCATCGATTGGGTCCGTCTTGGATTCATGAGATGAAACCATTTGATATGCGTCTCGTACGAGTACAGGTCTGCACACAAGGTACGAGTACGAGATGCTAGATTAGTACCGGTATGAGTACTCGTACCGGTTACTCCTTGCTTCGAATCGTTACTGACTTCTCGTAGAGTATCTTGTGAATACGGCGCAAATGTGTTTCAATGTTACCAGGACTCCGTGTTTTCATTGCCGTGGGGTAGCGTGATCATGTTTGGGGAGATTTTTTTTTTCTCAGGGGTCAGGGGCCTAGCTTCAGAAAAGGTACGAGGACATGCATACACACACACGCACTGGACATCCTGGATACACACGCTTTCATGCGCATGGGTGTTCGTACGAGCACACAGATACTACTCTGTTTTTTCTTTTTTCTTTTTCAAATATAGTCATGGAGGCTTCATTTACAGGCACAGCATATAGCCTGCTCCTGGGACCACCCTCGTCACGCACTTGTCCTCCTTGGGCGTGTGTCTTATTCCGTGGCTGTGGATGTGGTTGGGGTCATGGTCTTGCTCGGCTTCGCGTGGGGCGTCATCCAGGAGAACGCGGATGCCCCTCCGACGGGATTCGCGGACCGCACCGACGTCGACGACACCGACACGGCGCGGGCGTCGCGGGTGACGTTGGTGTTGATGCTGGGCTGGGTCCTCGCCTCGTGGGCGGCGGACGGCGGCGCCTTCTTCGACTCCCACCGGATGATGCCGTTGGCCGCCGCCTCCCCCCCCGCGATGCTCACCTGGCTCTTGCGCCGCCCTTCGCCCGACGACTTGGATGACGGTGGCGGCGCGACGGCGGCTGCGGAACCCTGCGGTGGCGCTGTCGTCGTCGTCATCGTCGTCGACGTTGCCGCAGCGGCTGCTGTTGGGGGTGCCACTGGGGGCGGAGGTTCGTAGGAGGCGCCCGTCTTGACGGATGAGGATCCGGAGGGTTTGAGGGGCTTCAGGACCTTCATGTTGCGCCCTCGGCTCGCCGGCTGATACCCGCTGATCGATCCGCTCTCACGATGGCTGTCGGGGCCACCCGCTCCGCCGGTACGCCACGATCCCCAGATTCCCGACGAGGGATCCCGGCGGGACGTCTCGGACGCACTCGAGCCATCCCTCCGACGCCGGTCCGGCTCGCTGGTGTCCTTGGAGGAGGGAGCAGCCTTCTCGGAGTCTTCGTCGTTTTCCGTCACGGCAAGATTCAACCGGACGCGGCGTAGGGGCTCGGTGTTGGCTGTTGACAAGATTGTCACGTGGGATTCTTCTTCTGCGTCAGCATCATCGCCGTCATCATCAGCGCCCTCACTCGAGGTCCCGGAGGTTTTCTCGTCCGCGCCTTGATTCGGGTTGCCAATAATGAACGGCGCCGCATTGGCATTGAGCTTCGGCTTTTCACGAGTCACGTTGTTGGCGCAAATGTTGCGAAAGGAGTTCTCGTCCTCGGGTCGAACGAAGGGGACACGCAGGCGATCCCGCTCGTTGCTGTAGAGCACCATGCTGTTTTGGGAGAAGAGGACATCGGCCGAATGGGCGCGGAGGGCGTCGCTCCCGATGAAGATCTGGATGCCTCTCGAGTCGGTGCCGGGTTTCGACTGTTCTCCTCCAATGATCTCGAAGCAGACTGTCATCGAGGGCACGGATCCTTCGGCCGTCGAGGACCTGCTGCAATGCCGAGTGATGACTGCCTCGGCTAGGTACACATCCAGCCTAGCTCGATATGTGCCTCCAACGTCCCTCTGGAACTCGTCGAGCAGATCGAGCTCCTTGACCAGTGCATACTCGATTGTCGACTTCTGGGAGCCGGTGCAGATGTCAGCGTAGAGGAGAGTCCCGTGCGCGAAATTTGTCGTGAGCCAGCAACGAACAATGGACGGGACGGTTCCCAGGACGTAGAGGGAAGCCGGAAGACCCGGCATGTCAAAGGATGAATCGTCGTCGTCGTCGCCCGTAGCGAAGTTGGTGTCGAGACCCAGGCTACTTGCCCGACCCGAGGCAACAGAGTGATGTGAATAGACGGAATGGCCGGCGGAGCTGTGTCTGCCGTCGGACTTGTGGGAGAGAGACCGTTCCATCATGAAACCGCTGGCGGGCCTGACCTGCCCATACTCGGCCGAGTGACGGTTGTTTTGACCGCCCCAACTCGAGGCCTGCAATGCACTCTCATCGAATCGCACGCTGTTGGCCCTGGAAGCTGCACCGCGACGAACGGGTTCCTCCTCCGCGGGACCCAGGTGCAGAGATCCGAGCAGCTGCTCGCCCTGCTCATCCAGGTCGTCAAACATGTCACTTTGCGGCATCTGGACAGGTCCTATAGAGGCAGATTCTGTTAGGACGTCTCGAGCAGACGAGAAGGAGACACTCCGCCCACCATGTTGCGGGGTGCCGCTGAGGACACCCGGAAATGGAGAGTTCCATACGGACTTGAGGGCTGAATCGTCCACCTGGCGTTTCTCCAGCTTGAGAAGTCTTTCGGCATGGTGTGCTTGGGCGTATTGAAGCTGCTTCAGTTCAATCTGCAGGTTGTAGAGCTCCTCTCTCGAGACGGGGAATCGGGGGTCCATATCCGTTGGCTAGGAAGGAGGTGTTGATCTTTTCTCCCTCTTCCTCTCTTTCTCTCTTTCTCTCTCTCTCTCTCTCTCTCTCTGTCTCTTTTCCTCTTCTTTTCCTCCTCAGGGGCAACGTCGTGAGCAAAGGCGTGATGACTGGGTTTCAAGCAGGGTCAAGTCTCGACGCGGAGATACCGGAAGAAGAAAACCAATTTTCATCGACAGGAGTCTGGACAAAGGAGAAGAAGTGATCGCGTGGGGAGTCGTCGCAGAGGGAACAAAGGAGATGTGGCCGCCCTTTCAATTCCCATCAGGCCTTGCCGCGAACTCCTGAAGGAAAGCAGTGTTTCTCTCTTTTTTTTTTTTTTGCGGTGTGCCCGTTCGATCCAGTCATCGGTGCCGCATGTACCAGTTCACAAGATCCACCTCCCCCACCACATGGCCTCCGTCTGACCACAAGGCCTTTCGTGAAGGCGACGACGTAAAGGATGAGGGATGTGTCGTCGGTCGTGGCTTGGGGGTTTGAAAAAGAGCCCAGGACGCGGGCGATGGGGCTCTTGCTCTCTGATATCAAGGAGGTCCAGGGAACAGAGTGCGGGCTCCGAGGGCGTCGTTATGCACGTGGATCTGTGGATGCTGATGCTTCTGTCTAGTCTCCGTAAGGTCGAGATTGAGGGAACAGGAAGAAGCTCGAAGCGGGCCTTTGGCCTTGAAAGGTCCTCAATGGCGAATGCTGGACGAGTCCGATGACGGAAGTGCGAATTGATGTATTACTTGCAGATGGAAAGCAAGTACCAGGATATCTGTAATCGGCAGAGCAGGCTTGATGGGTGGGTTGGCGACCAGTCGTCGAGCGTGAGGGTCGGGGACGGCGTTTGGAGTTGCGACAGGAACAGGTGGATGGGATGGGGACCAAGTCGACCGCTTGTTGAGCTAGAAGGCGGAATTGAGGATGTATGCATGCATTCGAGAGGGCGCAGGTGGTGAGAAGGTACGGAGAGTGTCGAAGACGAATGGAAGCGGCGAGGTAGTAGATGTGATTGTGTGTTGAAAATTGATGGATACTTGAGGTGCTTGAGGTCAGATGCAGGCGGTCGGTGGGTGGATAGAAAAGAGCACAAAGGTCGAGGCGGGCCAGTGGGCGAGGAGGAGGAGGGCGAGCCGTTGGCTGGTTGGCTGGATTCCAAAGTTCAATGCTTCTGGACTTCTTGGACCGGTGGTTGTTGTTGTTGTTGGTCGGGTCGGCCGTGTCAGTCGGTCGGTTCGGTCAGTCAATTCAGGGCAGGGCAGGGCAGGGAAGGGAGGCGAGGCGAGGCGAGGCGAGGCCAGACGATGGATGGATGGATGGATGGATGGATGGATGGATGGATGGATGATGCTTGAAAGGATGGAGTTGGAGCCGGAACGAGGAGGGATTGGACAGAATGGGCGGCTGAGTCATCCACCCGCCTGTTTTGTGCGCTCCTGCCGAATGACACGACCCGGATGACATTTGCTCATTTGCTGATTTGGCGGAAGGCGCGGCGGGCTACTATGCTGTGCTGCTTCCCTGAGGCTTGGGATCTACGAACGAACGAACGGAGTACGGAGTACCAGTGGGCCAACTCGGTGAAGGCAGGCACAATCATGCCAGATGTCGAACTTCAAAGGATCCGTACTACGGAGTACCTAGTGATTAGTAGTAGGTACTATAGTGATGATATTGAGAATTCATTCTTCAGGATGGCGAGAATGACTCCTGGTGAGCAATCGATCTCAGCTTCAAGTCATTCGTACGACTACGAGTACGGAGTACTACCACCTCTGAGATCCATCATTCCTCCGGGCGGCACTTGCTGTGTGTAGGAGGCTCATGCCGGCCAGGGAAGGTGCAGCCGATGACGCACCAAGATCGAACCCCTGCCTTCGATCTGGACCTGCTGTCTGCTGTACAGGGTAAGCGGGAGCATAAATTGATGCTGGGAGCACGAGTGGCCATAACTGATGGGGAAGGAGCTAGGCAGTATGGAGTACTATTTAGGGCGCCACAGTCGCCGGAGGACTGTTATTATTATTCTCTCTTCTACACACACACGAATTGACCTACGGTTCTGACCTCTCTTGTTTCTGGTGCGAGCCCGCTGGGACGATCTGGCGATGCCTTTGCGCTCTTTATAAGGTCAGAAGGCCTTTGTGTTGTCCTTCTTTTATTTTAATTGTCCCTCGCCGTGCCTCCGTTGCGAGGAGAAGAAGAAAAGAAGTCAGGCCCTCGCCGTGCCTCCGCCGCGAGAAGAGATATTCGTTGTCCTTGCTGTCGCCTCCGCTGCGAGAGAAAAAGAAGAGAAACTTATCCTCGCCCGCTGCGAAAGAAAGAAATCGCCTTTTACGCGCTGTACGCGCTCGTCTACTACTATCAATATACATCCATACAAGTCAGAGTACCAAGAAAGGGCATTTATCTACCGCCGACCGCGAGGCCACCCACGATGAGGTGAGACCGCGCTGTTGAGGCAGGGTAGCGGGGCAGCTTCTTGTCAAGAGAGGGCATTTTTTACGCAGTCGACCACGGACTTGAAGATCATGGTAGATCTGGTGGTGGGCAGCCTCTTGCGTAGGTAATCGTAGAAGAGGGCATTCTATTACCACTAGCTACTATAGATTAAGATCACGATGGGATCAGCTGTGGGCAGCCTCTTGTTTATAAGGGACATGATGGGGAAGGAGCTAGGCAGTATGGAGTACTATTTAGGGCGCCACAGTCGCCGGAGGACTATTGTTATTATTCTCTCTTCTACACACACACGAATTGACCTACGGTTCTGACCTCTCTTGTTTCTATAACGTGTTGATGTCCAGGGTTAGGGTTGGTAGATATATCGCCCAGCTACAGCTTGGACTCAATTATCATGAACATTGGTTGGAGACTTAATCTTCTCTTCGAGCTCGGTCATGTCATCATTGAAATTCTATTGCCCTGGAGTTAGTATACAGGTCTAGTAGATCTTTGAAATCTTGAAACCATCTAGATGGTACCACACAAGGACCCGACCTCACGCCCAATGCCGGAACACTCCATCTCCAAGACGGTCATGGCGTCTCAGACAAACAACGCTTCTGAGCCGCTAAGAAGAACGATTGACAGGATCCAGGGTCCTCCAGTCTGGCAGGCGGTAGCCGCTCTTGTCTTCTGGGTCTCTCTCTCCGCCAAGGTGTGGAAGGACTTGGTCCCAAAACACCCTGTACGCAATCGACCCCAAGTGCAGGCCGTCCGGGAGAAGCACGTCCAGCCCTCCCTGCTTGCCGCTCTCGAGAGATCCCAGCAGGGGACCATCAGACGGATGCCCTCCCGGCGTCATCTCGATGGCCTTGGCCATGACGGCCTGCCACAAGTCCACCAAGACGACCTGGGGGTTCTCTCGCGCGACCTCACGGGCCGTCTCCGCATACTTGGCCGTCCTGTCCGCCGTCCGGGTGGCGGATGCGTGGCCCTGTTCCGTGTCGATCTTGGTGAGCTTGATCTCGTCCGCCGGCGGCGGCGTCACGAGAAGAATCGTGGGCTTGTGCGCCGCAATGTGAGGGTGATTGATGATGGCGCCAAGGTTCTCCTTGTATTGCTCAATCATGACAAATTGGTTGACCGTCTTCAACGGGACAACAGCGTCGTTTGCCCCCAGGAGGATCAGCTAGAGGCCCGGGTGTCAGCGAAGCTGCCGAGTCCCAGCCCAGACCCAGCGCTCGGGACTCACCAGATAGTCGATCTTGGGTGTTTGCGGCCCGGGCTTTGAGAAGATCTGGTCGAAGAAGTCAAGGACGTTCTGGGTGTTGTATCCAGAAAGACCCCGGTTCACGACGTCACGTCGTCTGAGAAAGTCTGCGGGGCTTGCTGTGAGATACTGTCCTCAAGGGTCGAGGAATGACTGAGGAACCCACGGGCTTGAACAGCACTGTTGAAGGAGAATCCATCATCGACTGTGACCGACATCTCAATGAGAGAGTCCCCAAGGAGGACGACTTGAGGTAGTGAGGTCTAGAAGCCGACCGAGTTAGCATCAATTTCGAGACAGACACAGACCCTCCCAACAGTCGCAACGTACAGTCATCTCCGCAGTGCAGCTCGGGTCAACTCTAGTATTGATGTAATGAATAGGGAAGAAATGAGGGGATTCAAGTGGTCGGCCGATCTCGTGATGATGAAGGAGGAGGATCGCCGGAACAGTTTCCGGGTGGTCGTCTCAAAGGAGGGGCACTCGCTCTGAGTGAGATTACCCCGTGAGGCGGCCTCGATTTTCCCCGACAACGGGCCACACCGTGGGCTGAATACCTGGTATATATCCGAACTACTACTCCGTAGTAGCTCACGGGCTAGAAATCGTTGGCCTGGCTCTGAAGCAGGACGTCTGACGTCCACCAATTTCCCTCAGGATCCATCAATCCATCAATGTCTCTTAGTACGAGTAGAGCCCCGTAGTATCTCACGAAACCCCGCGGTGCCTCGAAACTAGTACCTGTACCCGTACTCGTACTGGGAGTATGTAATGTGGAAGTGCCTCACCACATATTGATCACGAACTCCCCTTACCCTGTTCCTGGATGCAACCCTAACCCTCAACTTTTGAGCTACCCTAACCCTCAGGTCGAGTGACCCTTCAATGACCCTGGTCGAACGATCGAGATCACGTGGCACCATTATTACCCCACAAAAAAAGAACATCCTTATCGATAACACCGCCAAACCGCAGGTCTTCGAGCCGCCGCTGGAAAAAAATATGTTGGTGAAGCCTTCAAGTCGCCGTCCTGCTCTCGCTCCGCCCGCATCCTCGCCCTACACGAGCTGCGCCTGCAACTGTCAGACGCCATGGCGACCTCGCTCGCTGCGCAGCTCGCGCAGATTGCGGCGACGTCCAAGTCCACGCTCAACCTCAAGTCGCAGAAGGCTGCCCACTCCAAGTCTCTCATCTGGGAGGCGCGAGTCGCCGCGACCCAGAGCTACCAGACCCTCTACGCCGTCTGCCACCAGGGCTTCGAGGAGCTCTGCCAGCTCGACAGCCGCTTCGCTCCCTTTGGCGCCACAATCTTCAGCGAGGAGAGCCAGAACCAGGACAGGACGCAGCTGACCGCCGCCGAGAATGAGGAGCTCGACAGACACATCGAGGCCTTCCTGCGGCTCGTCGGGAGCAGGCTGAGGCTCCTGCCGGCCATCAAGGCCGTCGAATGGCTCATCAGGAGGTTCCAGTAAGCGCAGACGAGAGGCAATCTCGCCATGTACAGCTCAACTGACCCTCGCGACCAGGATCCACACGGACAACACGGCGATGTTGCTCATGGCCTTCTTGCCCTACCACTCCATCACCGCGTTCGCGACTCTTCTGTCCATCCTCCCGGCCAAGATACCGATCCAGTTCCGATTCCTCGACCCGTATATCCGATCGCTCACGTCGCCCCCGCGCTCCGTCTTCGTTCACCAGGCCGTCCACCACCCGGTCTTCCTCTCGTCCGTATCAGAGTACACCCTCGAGTCCTGCCGGAGGCAGTTCCACTACCCTGCGCTCATTGCCTTCTGGGGTGGCCTCATCACCGAGGCCATCGGCGGCATCCTCGATCGGACCAGGTCCGGCAGGGCTACCGTGCGCAGTGAGAACAGCCAGGCCATGCTGCACAGGCTCGGCCCCGTCTTCGCCGAGGCTCTGGTGATGAAGAAGGTGCCGAGCCTCCAGATCGCTTCGTACATGGCCATGACGGTCTTCGTCTCCAAGGGCGACCTCGAGGACGTTGCCGTCACGGCCCTGATGCAGCAGCTGGTCCACGGCTGGACCAGCGAGACGGTCCGCCCCGGCCTCGTCTGCCTGACCATCCTGGCGCAGTACCGGTCCGCGAAGCAGATGAGCAGCAAGGTCACAAAGGCCCTCATGAAGGTCCCTGACATCGGCACGCTCCTCGTCGAAATCGGCCAGGAACGGCGAGTCGACAAGATCGCAAACGGCCTCTGCTTGGCCCTCGTGGAGCGCTTGACCAAGAAGGGCGACGCCCGCGGACTCTCCACCGTCGTCGCGATCCTCAGCCGCCAGATCCTCAAGGACAAGCAGATCGCCGTCATATTCAAGTCCCTGCTTGTTACAGCCCATGCGCTCAACGACGAGAACGACCAGGACGGCACTCTCCGAAGCGAGCTCGGCTCGACCCTCATCAGTCTGTCTCAGATCCCTGGAAAGTCTGGCGACGTGATCCAGTCGGTCATCGAAGAGGTCAAGTTCGACATCGAGGAGCTCGAAATGAAGCTGGATCTTTCTTTCCGCACCCGACGGCTTCCGGAATTGACGACCGAAGCGGACAAGGGGACCAGCGTCGTCCAGGCCACCAGGGCACCCCTGGATCTGGCCAAGGCTGTCGAGGACATGTCGGCCAGCAAGGAGCCCCTCTCCTCATGCCTGCTGCCCGAGTCCACTGGAGTCTTCGACGATTTGAGCCACCTCTTCCTCTCGATCGTGTCGGACCAATCATCAAACAAGAGCGAGTACATGACCAAGTTTGACCAGATGCCCCAGCTCCATCGATCGGCAGCCCTCAAGGACTGCACCTACTTTTCATTCTTCGTCCGGATATGGTGCGGCGCTTTCCCGGCATTGGTCAGGGTGGCCGCGCTGGAAATGGTCAAGAACAGGCTCAAGGCCGGCAGCGAGCAGGCCAAGATGGACGTCCAGGCTCTCGTCCCCTACTGCATAGCAGCCCTGAGTGATGCCTCGAAGAGAGTGCGCCAGGCCGCCGCCGATCTCATTGCCGTCGTCACCGAGCTGTACCCCATTCCCGTGGCTTCGAAGTCATCGAGCGTCTGGGGTGCGGAGACCCTCTACGGCAAGTCTCTCTCGAAGAAGGTCGCAGCTATTGGGACCGACATCGTCAGCAAGCTGCTCCACCTGCAAATCCTGCCGGCCGTCGAGGAGTGCGTCCTCGACGCGGAGCATGTCTCCGCGATCATCAAATCCGCCATCGAGACGGGGAAGTACCTCGTCACGCCTCAGGCGGCTCTAGACAAGAAGGACCACATGTCGTCTTCTTCCAGACTGGCATTGCTCTCCTTCTTGTCGTCTCATGCCACTGCCACCCCCTTGGCGCTCGTCAAAAACAGGTTGCTCAAGGCCCTCAATGAGGTGCGCGGTGTGTCTTCGACAACGCGGACGCAGCTCCTGCTGCCGACTCTGCAGTGGTGGGCTTCTCTGACAGAAGCCGAGACCCTGGAGATTTGCCGCAAGGAACAGCTGGAGAGATCAGTCATGGATGCGAGATTCGTCGGCGTCATTGTACCCAACGACATCCCCGGTCTCGAGTACATCTTCCAGTTCTTGAGGGATCCCACCAACGTCGACAAGACTGGCCTCGTGCAGGCTGCCTTTGAGAGGATCAAGAAGATGTGGCCCAGCATGAAGGACGATGTCAAGTTCATGATTGCCGAGCAGTTCTTGCAGCTCTCTCAGGACCATGACCCCGCAAATGAAACGCAGTCCGTTGTTCACACCGAAGCCGCGCACCTCCTCAGCTCTGTCCCCCTGACGACCAACATCCTCTCCTTCTTCCTCGACTCGATCCAGACGGGCACCAAGATGATCACGGAGCCTCCGCCAAACAAGCGAAGGCGGACAAGCTCCTCCGACGGAACTCGCGGTCTCAGCATCCAGGTCACGCCAGAGCTCAGCCGAGCCCTCCGAAAGGTCACGTTCGTTCTGCAGCTCGTCGACAGCTCCGAGCCCGTCACGCACCCTGAGCTGCTCGACGGCCTCTTCACCGCGCTGTCCGAGCTTCAGCACTTCCGGACGGTCGTCGGTTCAGAGCTCGGCTATCTGCAAAACCTCATTCTGCGCAGCCTCCTCGCCATGATGCCCGCGTACAAGACCAACAAGGACCTCAAGATCGACAGCTCCGGCGGGTACGGAGATCTGCTTGTCAATTGCATCCAGAAATCGTCCAGCCCAGTTGTCCAGAACGCCGCGCTCCTCCTCATCGCAAGCCTGGCCACCACAGCGCCCAACCTGGTGCTCCACAGCGTCATGCCCATCTTCACGTTCATGGGGGCGTCTGTCCTCCGACAGAGCGATGACTACTCCGCCCATGTCGTCGCGCAGACGATCAAGGAGGTCGTGCCCCCCTTGGTCGAGTCCTTGCGACAAGGTCAGAAGAGCCCCATCGCCGGGGCCTCGGACATCTTGGTGAGCTTTACGACGGCGTACGAGCACATCCCCGCGCACCGCCGCAAGGGCTTGTTCGTGGCGCTGGTCGAGACTCTCGGGCCCAAGGACTTCCTCTTCGCCCTCATCAGCATGCTGGTGGACCGGTACGAGTTGAGCGATGAGCTGCTGCACTTCGCCGCCGACCTCCTGAACCACTTCGATATCGACATCCAGCTCGAAAGCTTCATCAAGCTGCTGGATCTCGTCTCGGATCTCTTCAAGCCCAAGCCCGGCCTCTCGTTCAAGTTGCTGGGCGTTAGCGACGACAGCAAGGACAAGGATGTCGAAAAGATGGCTCTCCGCCAGCTCTCTGCCCTGCCCAATCTCTTGTCGAACAAGAAGCTCAAGACCCAGGTCGGCAAGCTGGCCGACCGAGACGACATGGAGACGGCCGAGGTGCGTCAGCTTTACGCCACGCTCCTCGAGGACGTGCTTGTGCTGGCCGAGTCCGTCAAGAGCAACAAGAGCCTCTACAGCCGCTGCGGCAGCTCTCTGTCCAACTTGCTGAATCTGCTGTCCATCGGCGAGTTCATCAAGGCGGTCGAAAACCTGCTCGACAGGCCCAAGCTGGACCTGCGCCACAAGGTCCTCAGGGCCCTCGAAGTGCGCGTCGAGTCCGAGAACAACAACAACGTCGCGTCCCGCACGGCTCTGCTCACCTTCCTGCCGCAGCTCAATGCTGGGCTCCGCGAGTCGACCGACATCCGCTACAAGCACACTGCCGTCACCTGCATCGACAAGATCGCCGAGAAATACGGCAAGAAGGACATCGAGGCCGTCGTCGCGGCCGCGACGACCATCGCCAGCCAACACTGCCTCGGCCAGGACGAGAAGCGGCTGCGCGTCATGGGCCTGCTCTGCCTCTCGTCCCTTGTTGATGTCTTGCAAGATGCCATCATCCCCGTGCTCCCTGTCGCAATTCCTCAGACAGTCGCCTATCTCTTCGAAAGCCTCGAGGGCGAGGTGGATGAGGAGCTTCACTCCGCCGGCTTCGGCTTCATCAGCTCCCTGGCGGAGCACCTCCCCTACATGCTCTCGACGTACATCGACCGTCTCCTAGAGGTCGCGGCCAAGTCCGCCGAAGCTGGCCTCGGCGACGAGGCAAACGAGAGCCGTCTCGGCTGCCTGGAGATTATCGCCAGGAAGCTCGAGGCGAAGGAGATGTTCGCCGGACTGCAGCGAGGATGGGACAAGGCGGCATCGACAGGATTCTCGGTAAGCCATCACGCAGGATACTCCACGTCCTTTACGCTTGACTGCTCACTGACACGTCTACCTTCACAGGCCATCTCCGAGTACCTCGGCGTCTTGGGCATCGCCATCGACAAGCACACCAAGGCAGCCATCACCAAGAACGCGTCCCTCGTGTCCGGCATCTTCCTCCAGACCTTCGACCTCCGGCGCCAGCTGCACGTCCGTGGCGACGGTGGCGAGGGCTCGTCCGGCCGCGTCGACGCGCTCGAGACGTCGATGCACGAGAAGGCGCTCAAGATGATCTACAAGCTCAACGACGCGGCGTTCCAGCCCATCTTCACGCAAATCATGGAGTGGCCCGGCGCCGGCCTCGCCAAGGGCGACAGCGCGGGCCGCTCGCTGCGGCAGTACACCGTCTTCGGCTTCCTGCAGACCTTCTTCGACAGCCTCAAGTCCATCGTGACGAGGTACGCGACGTACGTCGTCGACGACGCCGTCAAGATCCTCGGGGCCGCGGACGTCCGGGCCGCGGACGACCGGCAGCTGTGGAGCCGCGTGCTGACGACGCTGGCCAAGAGCTTCGAGCACGATCAGGACGGCTTCTGGCAGGCGCCCGCGCACTTTGGCGCCGTCGCGCCCGTGCTCATGGCGCAGTTCCTGCGCGCGGGCGCCGTCGACGTCGAGGCGCACCTGGTCCCCGCGGCCGTCGAGCTCGCCGCCGCCGCGGACTCGCAGGTGCACTGGAAGGAGCTCAACGCGGCGCTGCTCAAGCACCTCCGGTCCGAGCAGGCCGCGGTGCGCCTGGCGGCCGTCAAGTGCCAGCAGGCGCTGACGGACCGGCTGGGCGAGGAGTGGCTCGCGATGCTGCACGAGATGCTGCCGAGGATCAGCGAGCTGCAGGAGGACGACGACGAGGTGGTCGAGAGGGAGACGCACAGGTGGATCGTCAAGATCGAGGGCGTACTGGGCGAGAGCCTGGACGCGATGCTTCAGTGAGGGGAGGAATGGGTATGTTTGGATGGGATAGACAGCGAGATCAGGTGCATTAGACTCGTTTCATGGTGTCACTTGACAACAGAATATTTTCACATGGGCGGCCGGTCGGCTGAGAGCCGAATAGATTTGAATAATAAACAGCCCTCCCCCCACCCCCCCTTTTTTTTTGGCACTTCCCTTTACATTGATCCATGTGTGACTCACTCAAGCAATTCCTCAACATCATGAGACCTCGGCAGACAAGGAAGCCTTCGGGCGTCAAGATCCTAGAGAAACCCCTACAGCACGGGCAATCTGAGGCGTGCTGTCAATCATGAGATGTCAAATGCATGAAGTCTTTGTTATCAACAAGCTGAGCGTAGGATTACCGATCAGGGGCAGAGACCGTCAAGCCGGGCACCCCCATCCCGTAAAATTCTCGTCGGAAGCCAACGGACCAAGCCAACAACTACAGCATTGCTCCGTCAATTGTCGGAATTTTTAGAGCATTTTCAGGGGGGGGGAAAATAGAAATCCAATGATTCCCAGATCTAGATAAAAGCCAATCTTCTATGATCAAGAAGAATTGAGGTTTGCTGCTCGCCAATCGCATATTTCGGCCACTAGACTTCGCAGTGAGTCCCTACCACTACTACTAACCTACCTGACCTCGTCGAAGATATTTCTGATGTCATTTGCGGTCCGCATATCAATGCCTTGGTGCATGGGCGGCATAGCACAAGACCAGGTCGAGCTAATACGTCAGAACACGACCAGAAACGGATCATTCTTTGTCTTTGCTGAACTTATCGCAAGAGTCCCGCCTGAGCCAGGTTAGGCGACAAGTCGGAAAGTGGCCATTCCCACTTTATTTCGACCCCAGGCTTCCTACTTTCACATGCCAGGGTTAGGGTTCCTTGAGCGCAAATGTTGGACGTTCTTGAAAATCGGCCTGCCGCGGATCGGGAGAAGCAATTTCAGCACAGCGAACATGGGTAGTGTCGGCTCGAGAGCAGCGCAGCATGGCCCTGATCAAGGTAGTCCCATCGTCATTCTTGGCTTGCCGGATGTCCATTGCGATGTGCGAATTGTTTCAGGGGGATGCCTTTGCTAACATCTTGTCCGAAGGAAAAGAACGGGTGGTCATCCTCGGATCGGGCTGGGCGGGCTACGGGCTGGCCCGCACGCTCTCGGCATCCAAGTACACCCGGATCCTCATCTCCCCCCGGTCACACTTCGTCTTCACGCCGCTGCTGGCGTCGACGTCGGTCGGCACGCTCGAGTTCCGCGCGGCCATTGAGCCCGTGCGGCGGCTGGGCCTGAGCGAGTTCCACCAGGCGTGGGCCTCGAGCATCGACTTCGGGCGCAAGGTCATCCGCGTCGAGGCCAACACGCAGGGCGACGTCGGGGCCCGGACGGACGCGCAGCAGCTCAACGGGAGTAGGGCGGCGGCCGCGGGGGCGCCCGGGGGCGAAGTGGAAAAGGGTCCCGAGTTCGAGGTCGAGTACGACAAGCTGGTGATCGCGGTGGGGTGCTACAGCCAGACGTTTGGGATCGAGGGCGTCAAGGAGCACGCGTGCTTCCTGCGGGACATTGGCGATGCGCGCACCATCCGCCTGAGGGTCCTCGAGGCGTTTGAGAGGGCGGCGCTGCCGCCGACGGACGAGGCGGAGCGGAGGGCGCTGCTGCACTTCGTCGTGGTCGGCGGGGGCCCGACGGGGATCGAGTTCGCCGCGGAGCTGCACGACCTGGTGCACGAGGACCTGGCGAAGCTGTATCCGAGCCTGGTGCCGCTGGTGCGCATCACCATCTACGACATCGCGCCCAAGGTGCTGCCCATGTTCGACCGGAAGCTGGCGTCGTACGCGACGGACCTGTTCCGCCGGCAGGGGATCGAGGTCAAGACGGAGCACCACCTTGAGCGCATCCGGCGCGAGGGCGACGCGCGCACGCTGAAGCTCTGCGTCAGGGAGGAGGCCGAGGAGGTCGACGCCGGGCTGGTTGTCTGGAGCACGGGCCTGATGCAGAACCCGCTCGTGGGCCGCATCCTGGGCGAGGACGTCGGGATTGAGGGCCTCGGTCAGATCTGCAAGGACCCCCGGACGGGCGGCATCGTGACGGACGAGTACATGCGCGTCCAGGTGCAAGTGCAGGCGCAGTCGACGGAGGAATCCTCGCAGTCGCAGCAGTCGCAGCAGTCGCAGCAGGGGTCTGACAGTGAAGAACCCAGCAGGGTCACGCTGCCGGACGTGTTCGCGATTGGCGACTGCGCGGTCGTTGAGGGCCAGCAGTACCCGGCCACGGCGCAGGTAGCGAACCAGCAGGCCGTGTACCTGGGCCGACGGCTCAACGAGGAGACGCGCAGCTCGCCGGCGCGGGCCCCGCAGCCATTCAGGTTCCGCAACCTGGGGGTGATGGCGTACCTGGGCAGCCAGAAGGCGATTCACCAGAGCTCTGCGGACGAGCTCAAGGGGTGGCCGGCGTGGGTGCTCTGGCGGACGGCGTACCTGACGAAGAGCATGAGCATCAGGAACAAGATCATGATCCCGGTGCACTGGCTGGTTACCTGGGTGTTTGGGCGGGATATTTCAAGGTTCTGAGGGCGGGCTTGGCGCAGTCGTTGGATCGTTACCCTCCTTGGGAGAGGAGAGGAAGCGGGGGAGGCGGAAGAGAAGAGGAGAGAGAAGGGGGAGGGGGGAGGGGGGGAAGAGGAGCACGGCCAGCGCGGTGTGCGTTTATGGCAGCGACATCAGACGAATCCGGGGCGGCCAGATGGCCTTGCATGTCCTCGAGACAGGCGTCAGTCGTCCGACATGGTTGAGAATCCTCAGTCATCTCAGTACCGAGTATGTACGAGTATGTACGAGTAACGCATCCATACGACGGAGTATGTATTCTCACTCGTACTCAAGCAAAAGGAGCCCCTTTTGGATGAGGCTGGACGACGAGGCTGCGATGAAGGTCACGTGAATTCTGGCAGATTTCTGTGGCTATGCTTCTACATTATGTGGCTTGCTCAGTGTGAACGTGGCGGTGCGAAGACTTGGTACTACCTGCACTCACTACTAGTACTGTAAGCGAGTAGGTAGCAGATACAGAGTAGTGCTTCCCACGGAGTACCTTAACGAACACTTGTTCTCACTACTCCGTACGGGGTACTAAGCAGTCGGTAGTGGATACCTCTCGTACTATCGGTCATCTCCTCTTTTGTCTTTTCCCTTTGATCTGGTGCCTCTTGGAAGTTCCGAGCCTTTACCAGCTACCGGTACTACTACTGCTACCTCTATCATACTGTAAATCCCTCTCTTTCATAGAAGCCTCCCAACTCTACCTACTACTACGGCTAGTACTACTACTAGTATACCTGTAGTAGTACTACTCCGTACTCGAGGTATCTTCCTTGAATTCTCTCCCGCTACTACAGGTAATCATATGTACTTTGAAGCCGCTAGAACTGCGTGAGCATCATCATGATCCACGCTTTTGCGGGCTCCAACGCCATGTATATCCACATAGCTCATGCAAGTGCATACGTACTCGTACAACGAGCGTACAACGAGATCCATAGATATGGGCATGTCCGCATACATCATAGGCTGGCGGACCCCATTTAATTTGATGTATGGAGTGCCGGTATACTCCGTACTCGTACTCGTAGATGGATGGGTTCCTCCCCTAGCTGCCAAGGCCCCCATGGTTCGTGAGGCCCAAAGCCGGATATTGCGGGTTGACGGCTTGACGGGCTTGACGGGCTTTGACGGGCTTTGACGGGCTTGACTTCTCCCCTCCTCTTCTTCTCGGCGGGAATAAATACCTGATGACTACGAGTACTAGATCGATTCGACCCGAAACCGCCTCTTTGCCGTCTTTCCCCCATTGCGCAATTAATTCTCATTTTTATTTTCATTTCCCCCTTCTTCTTCCAATTATCATCGTCGTTTTATTCTTCCTCTTCTGTCATTGCTGCTGCTTCAAGCAAGTTCTTCACAACTCGGTCTTGCGGGGAACACGATACGCTTACATCCTGTTTCCTCCCTCCCTGGAAAGTTGTCTAATGGTCTTCTCTGTTGGACTGTGATCAAAAGGAGAGCAAAGGCCCAACGCCATACATGATTGGGAAAGACCTCCTATAAATATATATACATCTATATATATATCTATATCAACGGCACAAGTTGCGCCTCGAGGTCTTTTCCCCCTACCTTCCGGGCCAAGCAGTGTGAATCAGACGAAATCGGCAAAGAGGGGAAGTGGCGAGAGAGACGCACGCACACATACAAGAGAGAGAGAGAGAGAGAGAGAGAGAGCAGAGCAGAGCAGACAGCGGGAGCAAGAGAAGGAGTGAGAGTGAGAGACTGAGACAGAGTGAGAGAAAGGAAGTGAGAGAGAGTCAGTGGAGAGTGAGAGAGTGTGAAAGAGGAGAGAGAAGGAAAGCAAACGACGACAAGATGTCCAAGGCGCCAATCGACTACAGCGTCTACCTGGTGACGGACTCGACGCCCGAGATCCTCGGCGACAGGAGTCTCGTCGATGTCGTCGAGGCCGCGCTCCAGGGCGGCGTGACCTGCGTCCAATATCGCGACAAGACGTGCGACGCCGAGACAGCGCTCAGGACGGCCGCGGCCCTGCACGCCGTCACCAAGCGATACGGCGTCCCGCTGCTCGTCAATGACCGCGTTGACGTCGCCGTCGAGGTCGGTTGCGAGGGCGTCCACATCGGACAGGACGATATGGGTGAGTGCAATGGTGCTTTGTGTTCACAACCCTGACCCTGACCCTGACCCTGACCCTGGTTCT
>NQYQ01000011.1:400856-411058 GCA_003055925.1 Escovopsis sp. Ae720 | reverse complement strand
AAAAATGAGGAGAGAGTGCCGAGCACCACACGTCAACGCATACCACGTATGCGTCTGTATATTTTGGAGATCCAAAAATGCCTTCCCTTAGTAGCCAAGGCCCAGGTCCGGCACGCAAATGAAAAGCGGGAAGCGGGTCTTGAGCTACCTCGTATACGAAGCAAGCACAAAGACCGATCCCGATCTACTATGAGAAAGTAAACTGAAGATCAGATATATTTTTTGTTCGTCATCCGGCAGCCAGATGCCAGGAACCTCGTTTCCAGCTCAGATCAGGGCCATCTCACTGCACCTGCACAACAGCCTCGACGCGGGTGGCACCGCCGAGCAGCTCCCGCTCCAGAAGAGCCTCGGTGAAGCCCAGGCTGGCCTGCCCGTCCCCTTCCGCAGTCACGGCAGCAGCAGCAGCGGCAGCATCAGCAGCAGCAGCCGGCGACTGGATGCGCAGCTGCTTGTCCGTCCACAGGGGCTCCTGGACGTTGCCCGCGACGCCGACGCCGATGAAACCGCCCTCGGCGGCCCACTGCGACGTGCGCTTGATGTCCAGGCGGGTCCAGACCTCGTCGAGCGCGGCGACGAGCCGCTCGCGGTGCTCCCGCGTGTGGCCCGGCGTGGGCGTGATGCGCAGGCGCTCCTGGCCGACGGGCACGGTCGGGTAGTTGATGGACTGGACGTAGATCTTGTAGTCCTGCAGCAGCACGTCGGACGCCTTCTTGGCGAGCTCGGCGTTGCCGACGAGGATGGGGATGATGTGCGACGGGTTCGGGATGATGGGGATGTCGCGGGCGTCGAGGGCCTCCTTGACCGCCCGCGTGTGCAGCTGCTGCAGCCGCCGGTCGCCGTCGTGCGCCATCTGGTGCTCGACCGACGCGCGCGCGCCCGCCATGGTCGCCGGCGGCAGCGACGTCGTGAAGATGAAGCCGGGCGCCAGCGAGCGGATCATGTCCACAAGCTTCGCGCTGCCCGCGATGTACCCGCCCACGCACCCGTACGCCTTGCCGAGCGTGCCCGTGATGATGTCGATGCGGTCCATGATCGTGCCGCCCGGCGCGCCGGCCGCGTGCGCCTCCCAGTCGAGGTGCTCCGCCACGCCCGCGCCCGTCGGGCCGTACATGCCCACCGCGTGCACCTCGTCCAGGAACGTGATGGCGCCGTACTTGTCCGCCAGGTCGCAGATCTCCTCGATCGGCCCGATGGACCCGCACATGCTGTACACGGACTCGAACGCGATGATCTTGGGCACGTGCAGCGGCAGCGACGCCAGCTTCGCCTCCAGGTCCGCCACGTCGTTGTGCTTGAACACGATCTTCTTGGTGCCCGAGTGCCGGATGCCCTGGATCATCGACGCGTGGTTGAGGCTGTCCGACAGGATCACGCAGTCCGGGAGCTTGCTGCCGAGCGTCGCCAGCGTCGCGTCGTTGGCGACGTAGCAGGAGCTGAAGACCAGCGCCGCGTCCTTGGCGTGCAGCTTGGCCAGCGCGCCCTCCAGCTCCACCGCGTGCCTGTTGTGCCCGGAGATGTTCCTCGTGCCGCCCGCGCCCGCCCCGTACTCCTCGAGCGTCTCGTGCATCGTGTTGAGGACGTGCGGGTGGCGGCCCATGCCGAGGTAGTCGTTGGCGCACCACACCGTCACCTTGTCCTCCTTGTTCGTCATGTGGGCCACGGGGAACTCCTTGGCGAGCCGGTTGATGTTGTTGAAGTAGCGGTACGACTTGTCCTTGTGCTTCTTGTCCAGCTCCGCCGTGTAGAAGTCCTCGTACGAGAACTTGCCGGCCGCATTGAGCGCCGCGGCCGTGGCCTGGACGGTCACGGGCATGGACGCCTCCCGGCGAGGGATCGCCATGCTGGGCGGCATCGACGCTGCAGTTCCTTCTACGTCAGCGTGGGCGTCGGTTGAAAAGGCCAAATACGCAATGAAGATTGTTTCTCGGCTCTCGCGACCACTCACCCTTCTTGTGGCCATCAATCACGGCGCCCTCGACGGCGCGGGCCTCCTGGTTGCTGCTGGTGTGGATGTGCGCCTGGCCACGCTTGCTGGACTGCGTCGAGAAGGCGCGCAGCTCAGCGCGGGCCCCGTGCTTGTACGACTGCACGGCCATGGCCTTGCCCATGACGGGGCATCGCTGCGCGAAGAGCTGGAGCTTGGAGATGGTGCCGCCGCACGGGGAGGGCTTGCCGGTGCGGGCGGTGGTCGAGAGGGCTCGCAGGGTGGCCGGCGACGCCGTCTTGAGGAACGGGCACAGGGCCTTGGATTGGCGCAGCACGTTGTCCATGATGGTCGGCCTCGGTCGGTCGGTCGGTCAGGAGAGTTGCAGAGAAAAAAAAACAAGGAAAAAGAAACCAATCTACTGGCAGGTAAAAGAATGAGCACGCCAGGTGTTTGAGAAGTGGATGGATAGATGGATCAATATGAATCAATATGTAGGCTGGAGGTTGTGGTGTGCCGGGTGCGTGAGAATTTGAGGGACCTGCGTGGCAATAAGCGGGCCTCCCGTGCGAGCTGAGACACCAAAAACCGTTGCAGTTGGGGTGCCGGGGTGGGTATCGCTGTGGGTGGGGGGGGGCAGCCTTGCCGGCGCGGGCACGTCAAGAATCCCGCCGAACAATGTCGAATCACCAATGAGTCAGTTCTACTCCCTACGGAAGACGTCCTACGTGTGAAGTCCATTCAACGGACATCAATCCCCCGTTTCAAATGCTTCTCTGTCCCATCAAAATCTGACAAGCCTGCAAACCGTCAGCCTCGATGATCCGACAATCGGACCCTGTGAGAAAGTCTTTTTGAACGTGAGATTTTTCAATGCATTTTTTTTCCTGCTCGGTGCCGACTCAGTAGCGCCTTCCTCGCGAACCTCGGACGAATCGCGGCATCTTCGGAGTAACCCGATCCGGTTAGCCCCGTCTCTGCGAGGCTTGACTAATATCGCGCTTCCGATTGGTTCATCCCACAGCTCTACTACAGATACCTACACATGTACTCGTGTGCACAGTGACAACCTGAACTGACGAGCTGATCTCTTCGTGCATTATGTCCGTTGCAGAGCTGGCCTGTTGCTCACAATCAACGACCAATGCCGGAGTCTCTTGCAGCGAGAAGATGCGACTTGTCGTCGAGTTCCACCTGATAGAGTAGCGCAAGTCTGCTCTCAAGTCTTCCATGTGATCGGTTTGGACTTACGAATACAAGTACTCGCGCGAGAACAGGCAACCTATACCTAGCATCCTGTAGTAGTGCTATCATCATGCCGAAATTGTATTCTCAAGATGGTAACTTGCAGAAAGAGTATCGTCTCGGGGTATCCTCCACGCAGCTACAATCATGTCCCGAACGCCGCAAACAAATGCCACGCCGATGTGTAAAAATTCCATGAGACCTCCATCCGATGAAGTCTTCCCAAGTCCCCTACTATGCCCATCCCTCGGGGATACAAATCATTATATGTCAGAAACTTGCAATCGTCCAATCGTTGGCGGGTAATGACGTCGAGTTCCAAACGCATCGTCGCTCGGACCTCCTTCAACCCAAGCTGCCTCGGTCTGCAAAACCGCCATTCGCGGGCCCCGGGGGACCTCCGTTCGCATCTTGGGCGAGGGCCTCGTTCGCCCAATTCGGTAGTCGATGTCTCCTCTGAGCCGTCCGCCGCATGACCGCCAGGTCCTCCATCCCTCTTGCGGAGTAGACGCTCCGATTGCCAATGTTTCCGAGGTTCTGCAGAGAGTCCTAGTCAGCTCTTCATGCTTCACCCTCGATTTCGTCCCCCCAAAAGACAGGAGGCTAGGGGGGTCATTGTCCATACGCTGTGATCTGACACCCTAAGCCGTCTCATCTGCTCCTCGAATTGCTGCTGCGAGAGGCTGTTGAGGGACTTCGCCCTTCGCTCAAGCTCCTCTGCTCGCACACTCGCCAGGATATCCGGTCGGAGAAGCCCGGACGCCGAGGCCAGAACAAATCGTTCTTCGTCCGAGAGTTTGTTCAACAGGGACCAGCGGGAAATGTCGTAGAGAACCCCCTGCGCCTGCTGCCTGAGTACATCCGAGATCGCTGCCGTGATGCTCCGCGCCGTCTGGGAGCTGGCTTCTGCCAGCCCTGGCGTCGCGATATTCTGTGCCTGTCCCAGCTTCTGGGCCAGCTTCGTTTCGAAGCTCTCCTTGTACAGGTTCGAAGATGGGCTGAAGATGCCACCCGTCTTAGGTAGTGACACGGGAGCCACATTCTCCGGCTGAGGAGGCCGCGGGCCAGGCTGAGAAANCCCGCCGACCTGGGGAATCCCGCCGACCTGGGGAATCCCGCCGACCTGGGGAACCCCGCCAACCTGGGGAATCCCGCCAACCGGAGGAATCCCGCCAACCTGGGGAACCCCGTGATATTGGGGAATCCCACCATTCAGGGGGATCCCGCCAATTGGTTGCACTGCCTCGCTTTCTCGGAAATAGGTGTTTGCGCCTGCAATCGGCGGCGGCACCGGCAACGCCGGTTGTGTCGACGGAACTATCTGCTGTATCCAAGCCAAGTTAGCAACGAGGTCAGATAGGGGGGGGAGTCGTGGACCTTACCTGCGCTGGCGGCTGGGGCTGGTACGAGACCGGAGGTGGCTGTGAAACAGAGAACGGCATCGCGGTGGGCACTTGGGCCGGGCTGTTGAGTCGAGCGGCGGTCGCGCCATTCACTGGCTGGCCGAGATTTGGGCGGGCGAGCGGCGGGGGACTGCTCGCGCTGCCAACTTGAGGCATCCTCAATGCCTCCATTTCTTGGACTTGCCTGTTTGCCAACATCGTCTCGTACTTGGCCGGGTTGGTTCGGCGGATGTTCTCCAATCTCATGAACTCCTCGATCTGGACATTCATGTCGGGGGTGACCTTGGAACTGGAATCCTCCTCCTCGAAGGTGTCCGTCGACATGATTCGATTGATCGCTTCACCCCCTGGCTTGTATACTATCAATTGATCCAAGATGGGGTCCCGGTCGAGGAGTCCGTTGAGGGGCTGTGGCGGCCGCGACTTTATCGGACCAAACGCCCCGAACCGCTTTCCCCAATTGACGGGATTCTTCTTGTCGATGAGGCGAGATGCGAGCTGCGTCTTGAAGACCCCCTTTTTGTGGAGGACCTCCTCGACAGACCCTGCGACGAGGAGATAATAGACGTACACGGTCTTTGCTTGCCCAATGCGGTATGCCCGCCCGATCGCCTGTTGCTCGACGACTGGGTTCCATTTGAGGTCGAAGATAACAACACGATTGGCGCCCTGGATGTTGAGGCCCATACCGCCTGCTCTGGTGGAGATCAAGTACGCCTCGTAGCCACCCTGGTTGAAATCCTTGACCATATCCTGTCGCACGCCCATCTTGGTGTCTCCATCAAGCCTGAGCACGGGCCGCTTTTGCATCGTAAGGAGGTTTTCGAGATAGTTGAGTGTCCGGATCGACTGGCTGAAGACGAGCACCTTCTCTTTGAGATGGCGTGCCTCTTCAAGGATCAACAGCAATAGCTCTACCTTTCGCGAAAGGTCTGGAAGGTTGATGTCGCGCGAGTTCGTCTCCTTCAGAATCATCGTGGCCATTTCTTCCGACACAGAAGACGGTTCCTCTGAGGTGTTGTCTGATTTGGCGTTGTTCTTGGCGCGCCTCACGATTTCCTCGGCATTGTCTCTCATGCAACGAGGATGATTGCAGATGAGAGTCAGATCGTTGACGATGTTGAAGATCTTGGCCTGTGAGGGCTGCCCGTCGAGTTGTTTCATATACAGGTTATAGAGCTTCTTCTGCAACGGTGTAGGAGGAACAAAGAGGACGAACTCGTGCTTGGGCGGCAGATCGCTCTTGATGCAAGAGATAGCGGCCCGGTTGACCTTGGGGGCTACCGTCCGCTTCAAAACTTCCATCATCTTCAAGGCCTCCCTCTTCTCACCAGGACCACTGTCCACGTCGAGGCCGGATTGGATGGGGTTTGAGTAGATCTGGTTGAATTCTTTGGACGGCCCGAGGAAATTGGGGGCCACCCAGTTGATCATGGAGTAGTATTCATCGACATTGTTGGCCAGTGGGGTGCCCGTCAAGGCAATTCGGCTGCCGGTCTTGAACCTGGCGCACGCTTGGTGGACTTTCGCCGTGGAGTTCTTGAAAGTGTGGGCCTCATCCGCGACGACAATGCTCGGGGTTTCCAGGAGGAGCTTCTCCATGCTGGGTTCGAGTTGGGAGTCTGGGGTATCGCTGGAGGCGCTGCAGATCCTTGTGAACATTTGGTAGCCCATGATCAGGAGTCCTCCGTCTTTGGACCAGTCCCGTATCGTTGAGAAGCGTTCCGCCATGTCCATGGACGAAATAACATTCCGAACATGACCTAAGAGGTCTTTTGGGGCCCATTTCAGGACTTCATCCATCCAATTGTCGACCAACCCGGGAGGGCAGATGACCAGAGCTTGGAATCTCCTGAGGTCCTCGGGGATCTGTGACCTGACAGAGACGTCATTCGAAGCGGCGGCCTCGATGATGGCGACTAAAAATGTGATGACCTGCAGGGTCTTGCCCAGGCCCATGGTGTGGGCTAAAAGGCAGCCTTGTCGCACGTCCGCGTCGCGGATGATAGAATTCCAGAGGAATCGAACACCCTCAATCTGGTGGTTTTTGATACTTTTTCCGATTTCCCGGTTGACGTAGATGAACGGCTGGTCTTCTTGCTTGCTCTCGTTGATGATCAGTCGAGTCTGATCATAGGCAATCGTGTTGGAATTTGCCAGAGTAGCCCGAAGCTTGTTTCGGCGCGCATCCTGTTCCTTGATCCGGCGCTCCTCCCTAGCCCGGAGATCAAGAGCCGCCCTGTCCTGGACGACCTGCTTGACGGCACGCCGACTACCAGGCGTCTGATCGTTTGACAGCCCATCGTTGCTTTCGACAGAATCCTCGGTACCAGGGGTTCTTCCCATCACAGGAGTCGCTGAGCTTCCGATCACAGGGGTCGATCGGCTTCCGATGGCGGGAGTGGTTCGGCTTCCGGTCGCGACGGTTGTTCGGCTTCCGATGGCGGGGGTAGTTCGGCTTAAGGTCGCGACGGTTGTTCGGCTTTGACCGTCGAAGCACGTAGGGAGCTCCTCGAGAAAGGCAGCGAATGTAGCCCAGACACGTCCCTTGTATCGTCGCAATAGCTTCCTGTCACCTCGGTCGAGCTGCCAGATGTCACTCCAAGCCATGGCCTGCAATTTGAGAAAGCTCAGAAAGACCATGATGAGGTCTATCGCGAGGAGACGCTCATGGCTAGCCCATTTAAGTTCGTACTTAACGATGGCTGGGGAGTCTAGATGGATTTTGATGAAATCAATCCAGACATCATCCGGGTGTTGACCTTGGATCGTTTCAAATATGTCTCGACGTTTCTCATGGTTGAGTCTGTGAACCATCGTTGAAATGACAAGCCTCCAACGATCTTGTCGACTCTCCCAGTATTTTGGCGCATGCTTTGCGATCGATGACACATCCTCCAGTTGATGAATGAGGGGCGGGACGAGAGCCTGGCCATCCAACAATGGCAACGCACGCTTCGGCTTTGGCATCTGGCGCCTGAGACTGTCGGCATCACTCGGGGTACTGATATCGAGAGATTGCCTCGCCGGCCGAGGCTCAGAAGGAGACCTGGGCGGTGTCTCAATCAGAGTGAGGTCGATCATCTCGATCTCTGGGTGGCTAGGAGGTGATGCTGGCGTCTGGATTGGTGCGAGTGTCGCGGAGCCACGGTTATCGGTGACTAATCTCTGTTCATCTTCGACGATGAAATCAGCCAAGTCGTCGTCGCTGGTGAGAATTTCTTCGTCGAGCGACGAGGTTCGAGCCGCAGGCGACTTTCTGGGCCTTGGGATGACCGTTGGTCTGTCCGGCTGGACACGCGACTGCAAAAGGCCGACCAACCAGGAATTGTACAGCTGGTCTTCAAGAGTTTGCTCAAGGATCAGGGCCTGGTCCCTGACGTCCTGCTCCTTGTGCCATTTGTCCATGACGATTTCTCCTCTGTATTTCTTGAGCCGGGCACTATAATTTCGCGCATTTTGCTGAGCTTCGAAGACGAGGGCCTTTGTGCGCTCGCGCTTCCTCGCGTCGGTCCAAAGCTTGTAGGCTTTGCGCTGATATCGTGGGAGTTTCTTCTCCTCCCACTTTGCTTTCATGGACGCCAAGGCTTCCTGCAGAATGGCTTCCACGCGCTCTTGGGGAAGGCAGCGCTCCGCTTCTCGTTGGCGTGCTTGGTCCTCTGCCTGCTCCTCCTCCATTTCCCTTCGAGTATCGTCGTCCACTTCGTCAGGAAGATCAAACCAGGCAATGTCCGGATCCTGCTCGTCTTCGGCCGAGGGGTCTGGGGATTGTGTAGTTGAGAAGCCTTCATTGTGGAGACGCTCGCGCCGGCTGTTCCTGATGAGCATGCCTCTGATTGCGTCTGCAACAACCCGTCTGAGCCCGGGAGGTGGACGCGACGAGGCAACAAAGGCGAATGAGCTGGTGAAATCGTCATCGTCGTCGTCCTTGTCATCTGCGAGCTGATGGCCCGCGGTGCCGGCAGGAGACTTGATGGCCAGCATATCAAACGCGGTACTGCCCAGGTACGCAAAAGGATCCTGCTCCGCGTGCTTCACAGTGACCACAGCCGGGTCGGGTACTTGAAATTCAGGGGCCACGAGTGAACCATCAACTTCCGATCGAGTTCCAAGATAGACAGGCACCGTTCGCACCTTCTTCACCGGCCTGCTGTCATTGATCTCATGGTCATCCTGTCTCTTGCGCGTGGCTGACGTTGAATGTTCGGCAGAGGGGGCCGCGGCAAGATCTGGTCGAGGCGGGCTTCCGGTCGTGGATTGGGGTGTGAGGTCATGTTTTGAGCGAGGCTCTGGGGCTGTCTCCGAAGCGGTCGTCGCCGAAAGATCTGCTTGCAGTTTCCTGTTCCATGATTGGAACGTTTTACTACTGGCCTGCCAGCTAATGATTTCTCTGGCAAATGACGCTTGTTGGCGGGCGGTGGAAAAGCCGAGAGCCTGCATGAGCTCCTTTCGAGAGAAGCAGTGATCGAATGTCAAGATTGTCTGGCCATCGAGCTCCTGTTCCTCGACTGTCCGAGCCAAGGCAGCCGAGTCTCGCAGCCATGGCTGGCCAGGGGAGCAGAGCTTCCTAGAGACAGTCTCGACATCCCAAAGCATGGGGTCTTGATCGGCGTTGGTTGCGTCCATCTGGTTTGGCACTCGCGCTGTGTCAGCTGGGATTGTCGGAGGATGGGTCCCTTTAGGGACAAAAGCAAGGAGGAATGTTTCAACCCTGAGGGGAGGGGTGTCAGGTACTCACCATAAGGCTGACCTCACCTGGGACAACAGCATCTGAGGGAAGGGTTTCACGACAAGGCGCACGTACGGGGTACCGCCGTATGAAATACTAGTCGGCGTCGATGGATTGCCTCTATTTTCCCTTTGCGTGCCTCACAGACTGGATGGGGGGGGAGGGGTGCTCGTCTCGTAGTGGTAGTGGAAGTAGTTGTGGTTGTGGTTGTGGTTGCCGTTGCTTTCGTTCTGCCTCTTCTTCTACTTCTCTGATCCGACTCAAATGTTGCGCCTGCGCCGCAGTCAAGCGCCAAGAGGTGTGAAGGAACGATTGCGCCTGGCTGCATGAACAAAGACACAGACAAGCACACGGGCCCTCTGGGTTCATGCACTTTGTCGAGGTGAGAGGGCGTTCTCCCGGATACTCGCATCGATCGCAATCGGTGAGGACAAAACGAGCGGAAGAGGGATTGATTTCAGATGACGGAGGCCCGACCCGAAGCTGCGCACGGCGCAACCAGGATCTTCTCGAGGCGATGACCGGGGTTTGGTGTAGCAGCGTGAACGGAAGACACGCCCGAGACGAGAATATCGTGGGGAGGACGTGCGCTTCGGGTGCGCGATGTCACGTGATGTTGACGGCGCTCGGGTGCTCAGTGCTTCCTTCTTTCGATGCCTCTTGCCTGTAATAATCAGGCCCGGCGTCGACGAGGAAGGCGCTGGCTACTTAGTCTTTTGAGTGCCTGCCAGAATCAATTTTGACGTCGATGATTAACATTGAAATTGGGCTGTCAAGATTGATATGGAAGCTGATGATCCATGGATCGATCAATCTAAGGCTACTACTAGAAGTCTCGAATCATCAATCAGAGCAGTCACTTTCCAAGTGGCTTGAGCCACAGTGAAGGTGTGAAACA
>NQYQ01000011.1:328334-393931 GCA_003055925.1 Escovopsis sp. Ae720 | reverse complement strand
CCCCCCCCCCCCCTTCTTTTTTTTTTCTCTCCCGCATCCCATCATCAAGGAACCACTTGACAACAATGCTGACAACCCCGTCCCATAGCCGCTCGAGATCAAGCACCTTCTCCGCCCTCAAGAAGCTCAGCAGCATCGCCACCACCCTCACATCCCGTCACGACCCCCGCGAGGAACCCCACCCACCCTCTTCCCCGCCCGTCTTCAACACCAACATCTTCCAATCCGGCCCCAACCCCAACAGCTGCTCCTTCAGCGCCGCCCCAGATCGGCCCCCTTACGCCGAGATCTCCCAGCCTCAACCACCGCCGCTCCAACGACCCCCTTTCCTCTTCCGCACCCGCATCAACCTCCCGTCCCCCTTCTTCTCCTCCGACCAGCCCCGTCACGAGGCCACAGCCACAACAACCACTACCACCACAACCATCACCTCACCCTCGGGCGCTCACGTTGCCCCCCACAGCGCCCCCCTTTCCGGGATCGTCGTGGACCCCGAATTCCCCAGCAGCAACTCCCACAGCGCTCAGCTCAACCCGACCTTCTTCCACGTCCCCCGCTACTCTGAGGATCTATGAAATTGCGCCAGAGACCCTCCGAGGAGTGCGCAGCCTCAGTCACCGGCCAGACCTCTCACCCCCCTGTCCTGGCCTCTGTCTTCTCTTGTCCTCCATGTACATGATGTACACTATGCACACGAAGCTCTGCTTCTTCTTCTTCTTCTTCTTCTTCTTCTTCTTCTTCTTCTTCTTCTTCTTCTTCTTCTTCTTCTCTTCTCCGTTTCATACATTTCGCGTATCTGCTCAGATGCACGAGCCATCGGCACAGCCAAGACCACTGCATGTTCGCTTTCATACATACATTAGGCACGCATGATACCCTTAGATAGCCTACATTTATCCATCACCGGACCGCCTCAGGCACAAATTCGAGTTCATAGATCATTCGCAAAGGGACCGTCCGTCCAGGGCCAGCTTCGATGGATGATGACACAAGTCTGCTTTTTGTCTTCATTTCTCGTCGTACCATGTGCTATTCGAGTCCATTCGTTGAGAATCTCTTGACCCATTGGTATCGTCCATTGCCAATTCGGGGCGTTTCGTGCCCCCCTTCATTTCGCCGTAATCACGGCAATTCCGGCAAGTCACATCTCGTCCATCCAATACACCACCTCGTTGCCAGCATGTTCGAAATGTTGGAATATACAGCTCTTCGAGAACGCCCAGTCCCGCCATTCTCCAAGAATCGGCTCCCAGATTTTCCAGAGTCTCCAAAGCTCGCCCGGGTATTTCCTTCCCCTTCTTCCCATAAGTTCGTCCCACCCAAATGCTTCAATAACTCATTAAACACTTAGAAATTAATATATAGTCCATCTCGAAAACAATCGTTCGTTTCTTTTGCTGTCATGGCCAGATCCTCATGAGCATCCGTGATGAGGATGACGCCCGCTGGCAGGCTTGACTGAGGATTCGGCTCAAGTGTCCTTTGCGGAGCTCTGCATCCGGCGTAATACCTCGCGGTGGGCATCCAACAAGTCGCCATTTCGCATGCGGCTGTCGAAGACGGCTTCCTGATGCTCCTTTTCCCTCCGTCGCTGTTCTCTCCGCTGACTTTCCATCTCCATCTGGTTCATCATGGAATTGCGTTGCATGTCAATGTTCATGTAGCTCGTGGTGGTCGACTGTATCAATGGGCCTCCAAAGGACACGCCAGGCGTCGAGCAGCGGAGGTCCTGCGCTACCGACTGACGGAAGTTGGCCAGCTTCGCCTCTCGGGCCGACGCGGGTGGGTGAAGGGACGTTCGGACGGGCTGGTGAGAGTTGAAGAGGGTCGCCTCGGAGGACTCGACGCCGGCGTTTGCTCGGTGGCCAAAGGTCGGCGAACCGAACGCGCTGCTCTGGCGCATCATCTCCTTTCGCTGGCTGAGGGGGACGTTGTCGGCATCGGGGGACATGGCAGCGGCATACATGGAATAGTTGAAAAGAGGGTCATCCATAGCAGGCCCCTCGAAGGGGCTGGTGGGCTCGGGCGTCTGGATCATGGGAGTGCCCTGCGACTTGTTTCGCAGCCAGGTCTCGCGTTGTCCAAGGAGGGTGTGAGGGCTGGAGAAGGACACAACGCCGGAAGCGGGAGATCGAGTCAAGTGCTCGCCAGGTTGCCCAGACACCGGGCTGACGGGCCCGTTCGCGTACTCCTCCTCCGTCTCGAAAATAGCCGGCGTAGCACTAAGTCTCGCGCGCTCTTCGGCGATGGCGTCAAAACCAGTGGACAGGTGACGTGGGCTCATGATGGAGCGGGCCAATTTGGATCGTGTAGAGAGCTGGGAATCCGATCGCTTGATGGGGGTGGGGGAGACGGCTCCATCCTGAGCAGTCTTCTGGAGATCCTCGACATCAACGGTCCGAGCAACCTCACCATCTTTCTTCGCCGGCTGGACCAGGGGCTCGACGCAGATCTCGTCGGGCTCCGGAGCGTCCGCAAGACTCAGATGCTTGGCCCACTCGTTGGTGCGAAAGGACATGGCGACCTTGGATAGCGACTTGGGAAGAAAGTCTCTCGTCAAACTGGGGGACTCGACCTGAACCTCGGGCTCTTCCTGAACTTCGGATGCGCCTTTGGACGCTTCATCTTCTCCCAAAGCCTTGGCCTCAGGGTTTGGGCCAGCGCCGTTCTCAGTCACGCCTGCAGGGTTCTGCTCTTTCTCTTCAGTGACCGAAGGCGCTTTTGGTTCACTGGGCAGCTGAGCCTCATCTGCGCTCTTGTCCTCCACGTCGACCATCTTGACCTCGATAACTGGGGCCACGCTCACCGATTCATCATGAGTTTTGTTGACTTCCTGTGCGATGTTTGCCATTTCGTCGGTGCTCTCGCCGCTCTTCCGGTAATTATCGAAGCTCATCATGGAGAGTCGGAGACCACCGCTGATGCTTGCAAGATCCATAGTGGCGGCCAGGGACGATCGGTCGTCTTCGACGGAAAGCTTGGCTTCGTCTGAGCTCTTCCGTCTGCTGAGGCGGCGGTCGTCGACTGAAAGACGGTTCCCACGTTCTTCATCGGCGAGCGTCGCAAACGATGAGCGGTTTCCGGAGGCCTTGGTGGCGGTGTCATCGTCTCCATCGTCGGGAACATGGAAGGGGAGAGGCACGATCTCGGGGGCTGGCGTGACGCTGTGTGGTTGAGAGGCTTCCTTCTGCTTGCTGCCACGGCGACTCCCTGGCTGCGAGTCCAAAGATTTGTCGCCGGGAAGCGTCTCGTCCTCTTCGATGACCACCTCGTCGCTTGCGACGCGAATGGTGATCTGACCGTCCTCAATGGCCTTGGGGGACATGGGCGGATCCCCACGGGCACGCCAACTGGCGGCTGATGAGCATTCTCCCTTCTCGTAGGCTTCGGGATGAGACTGGGCGTAGGTTGAGACGCTGTGGGTCCTGACTTTCTCCTTGTCAATGGTGAGGCAAACGGAGGCCCGAGACTCGGAGTCATTGGCGGTTTTCCCGTTGCCGTAAACCTTCTCCCACTCGGCCTTATCGCGTGCGGTTTGTGCCTGGATGTTGCGACCGACGTTTTCCTCTTCGGCCTCCAAGTCTCGCTGACCTTCGGCGCGCTCGGCGGCTCTCTTCTCGCGCTGCTCCCGGACGATCCGCCAGAGCTTGATTTGAGAAATGATTCCGGCCAAGCTGAGGATGATGATGAGGGCGGTCTCGACTCGGATTCCCTTTGTGACGGGATACGTGTTGGCTCCGAAGGGGAACAGGTTGTCGTTGAGATTCCACACGTAGGCCCAGAATTCCTTGAGTCCGGCTCGACTGAAGCAGTCCAGCCCGAGGACGACGACAGTCGCGCCGCTGAAGGCAATGAAGACGATCATGGCCCAATCTCGAGTCCATCGGCTGAAATAGAAGCAGAACCCGACGAGGGTGAATGCACCGATCATGATCGCCTTGCCGGCAGCTGCTCGGATCAGGCCCCCGGGAACGAGACACAACAGCCACATGCTGATGCAGAAACCTCCGAGCGCGCATCCGAGACCCTCGGTCAACTCTCTGAAGAAGGCCGACGCCGCGCCAAACGCACAACCGGCCAAGACAACGGCGACGACATAACCTCCCTGGGCGGCATTGGACATTGGAAGGCTCATGACATAGACGATGAGAACGGCGACTCCGAGGGCAGCGATGTACGCCATTGACAAGAAAGAGTGGAGATAGCTGTTCTTGATGCCGATCATGGTATAGATGAGACCTGTCAAAATCATGAAGACTCCAGCAACTCCCCAGCCCGGTGTGATGACGGGCTTGAGAGGAAGCTGGCCCTCAGGGATTGCGACTAAACACAGAGCTTCATCAGTGACACGTTCCCGACACCTCATCATTCACTGGGCTCCGATCGAGGAGGGACGTACAGAAGGTGCTGTTATGGATGATCGTCTCGTAGAGGGTTGCGGTGCTCGAGGAAGAGGGGGCGGAGAAAGAGTTGGTGGGAGAAGGCTTCGGGGTGACGGAAGGCTGCTTCCCATTCTTCCCATCGTCGCTGGAATCCGACGCTCCCGTCGGGGTTGGCATCGAAGAAGGCGTTGATCCGTGAACAGGCGTGGGAGACTGCGCAGAGCCCTGCCCCGGGGAGACGGAGCTGTCGTCTCGGGGCTGAACAGCGTGAAAGTTCAGGGCAGCGACATGTTGCACGGTTAGGAGGAGGCATAAGAAAGCCCATATCCGGGCTGGCCGTAGCAGCATCCTGTGAGAGTTGGTGACGACTTCGATGTGGCTGTTGGCGACGAATTGCTTGAGGAAAAGAAGGAGGACGAGGACGAGGACGAGGATGAGGAGGTGGAGGAGGTGGAGGAGCGGAAGCAGAAGAGGCGGTCTTGGCTGTCCGGATCTTTCCTCCCGTCAGAGCTTCTGTTTCCCTTCGAAAGCCCGTTCAGAAGATGGGATGTCCGAAGCAGGAAGCGGGCGTCGAAGGAACGCGAGATTGAGGCTGACAGATCGCCTTGGCCGAGAGACTAGTAGAAGAAGACACCCGCCACTGATTACAAGGTGACTGAAGATGATCTTCTCGCTCAAAGCATGAGCAGTGGCCCGAGAGAAGAGCAAGCGACCAGAGAGGAACGGCCGAGAGCGATCACCTGGACATGAGGGTACACACGGATCGGAGGGGCTGCTTCGTGTAAGTTGGGCGCAGGCGAGTGCTGCGGAAGGCAGGGGCAAAGACGGACAAGACTTGAACAGATTCCCACGAAGCTGGAGTACCCAGAGGCGTACTGCTCCCGTGAGTCAAGTACCAGGCGGGTACCCGTGATGGCCAAGCTTGCTTTGGGGGAGGCGCCGGAGATGATGGCGGGATCAGAGACGGTTGTTTCGCGATCAACGCCTCTTATATAAGATCGCCAGGTCAAGCTGAAAGGTGAGCAACGTGCTAGCACCAGAACCCCCTTAGCCTGATCGTGGCTCACCCAGTGCTGATGGAGATGGCAATCAATGGCATCCCCGGGAAGGAAGAAGAAAGCAAGGACCTAAAAAAAAATAAAGAATAAATGGGAACAATAATGTGGCCAATGAAGAAGAAGAGAAGAAGAAAAGGGGGTGTCGCGGCGGGGATGGTCGAGAGGAATGGCCGGAACAGAGCGACGGGAGCGGGCCAAACTCGAAGCTCGCGAGGGAGGCGGCCGACATTATACAAATCTGCCCACCGAGGAGAGCAGAAGCAGCAGCAAAAGCAGCAGCAGCAGCAGGATCCGGAGCATCCCTAGTGCTGCATTGAGTCCAAGACCAGACATTGAACTCTTGGCCGTCTGGGTACCTGTACGGAGTACGAGTACAGTAGAGAATACTTTACTCTGCAGTCCGTACTGTATTACCTCCTTGGTATGGAGTACGGAATACTCCAGGTACTGAGCCATCCGTCGGTCTGGCAGAGTGAAGGGGACTCACTCGAGTGTCTCGAGCGACGAGATTGACGGGTTGGAATCCTAAGCTGATTCTGAGTCAAAAACCGAGTCGTGCCCATATCTGCTCGTGGCTATGTACCACCTTACAGTAGCTCGAGGGCACACACTGTGCTCCGTGGAGGTACATACTCGTACTCGTACAGGTCCGTACTCGAGTCTTGGAGGCACACACCTGGCTCTCTGGCATGCATTTGTACCGGTAGCGGGCGGTGGGTACCGGTACGAGTACGAGTACCATCTTGTCGACCTGCATGCAGGACTGTGTGTCTGCAGCGCGTGGGGCATGATGATGATGCAAGATTGCTGGGGTCCGTGGCGAGGTCGCAAAAGGCCGGGTCGGAGTGCGGATGAGCTCGCACGCTGTTGCTTCATTTGGACGGCCCGAGTCCATGTCCCAGCCTCTGATCTGACGGGAAAGGTAAGACGAGCACGGAGTGCATGGGGTACGGGGGTGCGGAGCACTCGTGGCGAAAAGGCAATCCCTTGTGAGAGCGAGCCTCCTTGTCTCGGTGGTTGCGCCGGGGGCGGGCCCTGGGCGTGCTGCCTGGGGACGCGATAGTTTGAGCTACTGTGGGCAGTTAGAACTTGCTTGATCGGGTGTCACGACGGAGGAGGTTGACGGGATAAAAAGAGACAATGGATCCTTCTTCGGGAAGTTCCACGTTGCGCACCTCGGGATCTTTGTTCGACCTCGCCCGGAGGTGGCCACGAAGGAAAAAAAAAAAAGGGGGGGGGGGGGGTAAACGAGTACCTGTAGAGGCGACTGACCACTGCAGTGCCTGAGATGGCCTCTTTTCAGATTTTCAGGGACAGAGTCGTACTCGTACCGTCACTGCGGGCTGGATCTTCAGTGGTGCCTGGATTGGAGCAGGCTCGTGTCCGGGACCTGTCGGCCAAGACCAGCTTGGCCCTGAAGCGTCGACGCTCCGCGAGACATTGGGAGGGGGGAAAAGACAAGGAAGTCCAGGCAACGACTCGACAAGTTGGGATCATGGCTGACTCAGTCGAAGGTCCAAGAAAAGGGTCAAGTCGGGGTACGTACTCCGTACGAGTACGAGTACAGGTACCTCTCTTAGTACCACCTGGTACTCAAGTAGTACTCATGTACAGTACGAAGAGTCGGGAACGGTGTCACGGTTGACACTGTGCTTGGATCAGGACTCGGGAACCTCTCGAATCTGACGATGCACACTGCATTCAAGTTCACACTGCCAGTGGTGATTCTCAATTATGCTCATTGAGGGTTTTTCATGCGGAGTATTACGTACAGTGGCTGTGGGCATCTCCGAGTCAGTGCAGTGGCACTCTTCAGCGAGTCGAGATACCTAGTACGGAGTACGGAGTAGGTACTACTAGGTCTGTACTCGTACTCCGTCCGAGTCGTACTCGTACTGTAATCCCCGATTTCAAGGAGGTCAGAGGCCCAGACCACGGCGGCTCGGCAAAGCTCCGTATTGCATGCAGGAACCTTGCGGATCGATGGTGTCTGTGCACCATTGAAGGTGTGGAAGTTCCCTGCGTTTCAATGAGGCTTGTTGAACAGCTCATCCGAGCTTCAAGTTCGTAGTGGTCGTACTACTCCGTACTCATACTACTACTACCGGTAAGGCACAGCCTGGAGTTGTTGGAGGATTGAAGTTACCTACTACATATACCTTTGCTTGGTACTGTGCTCAATTCAAGTCTGGGCACTGTACTCAGCTCACCCGAATGGCCGCTACCGGTCCATTGAAACGCACGCAGAGCGTCACTGGATCAGGCGACTGACTGCAATGGATCAAGTCCTCTGCCGTAAGCGGACGTGAGCTCGAGACGAGAATGAGCACTGGCGATCAATGCCTTTGAATGGAAGAAGTTGAAAGAGAATCCGAATTCGACAGGCCATTGGCACCAACAGGCAGTGACCGTCTGAGATTGATGTCCAGGTCACAAGAGCGGAAAAATCCTCCTCCTCCGTAGTACTACATTGGTACTTGGTATGTAGTAGGGACTCGGACTCATAGCACAGTTGTAGTACTACCTACTAGTAATACTCAGAGTCAAGTCTGAGATCCTCCTGTAAGTCATCAAATGTTCCGCCATGTCGGACTTAAGCCATGATGTGGCCGGAGTCTTCTACGTAGTACTCCGTACTCTTGTGATGGAATCATCCATTGACCTTTGATTGAAGGACTTAAACGGTCGATGCCGGCCTGACCCAATCTTGGACATAGAGTTTGGCCATCATTTCCAGCATCGACAGCTGGTACAGTGCGGGCATCATGAGGCCCTTACTGTAAAGCCACCCCTTTCTTGGAGGGGGATGGAGGCGCCGTCGTGAGAAGCACGAGTCGAGAAAGGTCCGAGAAATTTGGAGCTCGGTCCCTGCTGGCCGGATCGATGGGACTTGCTCGACCTGTGACCGGCCTGCGATGCACCTACGCGACGTCTACTCCGTACTACTCCGTACTCCGTATTCTCATACGAGATCTCGGGGGCATCGTGATACTTCTGCAAGGCAGCTCCTTGCCGACCCTCTGGGTGTAGAGGTCAGCCTGCGCACAGAGCTGCCCGAGTCCGTCGTGCAGAGTACGGAGTACGGAGTATGGGGTAACCCCGTCATGGAGGATGGGTTGAGGCATGGATGGATCGTGGAGGGACATCGACAGGTCTGTCTGTCACTGTGTGCAATCTCAGATTGAAGACTCGTTTGATTGCAGAAAATAGTTTGAAAGTCTAAAATGGAGCTCCAGAGGACGAAACAGGTAGTACGGAGTAGTAGGAGTAGCCTTCTCGCCACATGCTGACTGTCCTCTGTCCGTCATATGCCACCATCAGGCGACATGAGCACAACCGGTTACTCTCTTACGCGTACGAAGTTGTAGTTACAGGTAGTACGGAGTAGGTGGTGATCAGATCCATTCATTGTCCGTGGAGTCCGCGGTAATACTACCTGTACAGTACGTGCTCCTCCTCTGTGGTGAAGGATGGACCTTTGAATTGATTGATCAATTGGATTGGATCATTGATCTTTCTCCCATCGCGGATCGACGCATCACGATGAATCCCTCATACGAATCTGTACTCGAGTCGGTACCTGTACTTAGCCTAGTACCTGTAGGTCCCTTTTCAGAAACGCCAGGCACGTGCGACCTCAATCAATGCGACCGCTCCTGCTCCAGGATACGAGTACCACTACCGGCAGGCACGGCCCCGGAAGACGCCAAGGCTGTCACTCAGGAGCTCAGACTCTCAACATTGAACGTGGAAGGAACCACGGCAAAGGAGCACTTCAAGCGATGGATGGGAGGCTTGAGCCCCTCAAAGGTACTACTTACTTTTAGTACGGAGAGGTAGTACTACTACGGAGTACCGTTACAGGTACTTCGGAGTACTAGCGAGCGCTCAGGGACTGGCAGGCGCGAACCAGCCTGTGGATCTCGTGGCGGCCCCACCTGCACCTCTAGGCCTCTCTCCTCGCGGCTCCTTCCTTCCGTAGCGGGTGGCCCTTTGCTGTGTTCGAGCTTCCCATTGGTCCGCCTTGGCGACTCCGCGCCGGACGCTACAGACACGGGGCAGGTGCAATCCCGCCGGCTTCCACCGCACTGTTGGTTCCTGAAATCATCCATATCAATATCAATTGATTGATGCTGGCGGAACTTTGGCCGGATTGATCAATTGGTTCCTCGATGGATCAATGCAGTGGTTCCTGGAATCTTTCAATCCAACTTGCAAACTCGAACTCCGAGCCCAACTCTCTTCATCTCTCCCAACTCCCAACTTCTCTCCACTCTCAACGACCGTCGACGAAAGACATCAATTTGATGCAAAGCACCAATCTCCTGCTCCGTACGCGAGTACGGAGTATTCCCTCGCACGAAGAACCTCCGACAAAAGCTCAATTGGCACTGCCGGCCGGCGATGCCAGCGACGACGGTCAACTCTAGAAATGGATTGACAATCGGACAGGCACAGACAGCTTCAAAGCTACCTGTAAAGGGGAGCCAAGCCCTCCCTTTCCCTGCATCTTCGCGCACTTTGCGTCAGACCATCAGCCCACAACGTTGACCTGGACAGCCCCCGAATCCGGACAGCCGCTGAGACATGGTCCAGCCAGAGAGGCATCGCGCAAAGCTCCCCGACAAGCGGATTGGCCCCAATGTGGTGCGGTGCGGTGCGATGCGATGCGGTGCTGTCCTGCCCTGTCCGAGGTCCAGCGTCGCAAAAGGGTCGGCGCACAGGATGTTCTTTGCGCCGGAAAAGCTGTGCGGAGAAGAAAGGGCGATGCCGATGTGGCCATCCAGATGGCGGCTCTTTCTTGTCGGTGAAGCTCTGCTACGGACGAGTACGAGTACGGAGTACAGGAAGATGGCATTGAGCCTCGTCGACAAACCCGATCGACTTGGCGCTGCCGTGTGCGTTGGCCTCCGGGATCGCTGCATGGGAATCTCGTTACGGATGCGACATCCCCACCAGACGTCTGTCCCTTCTGTGTCTCCTCACTCACCGCTGCACGCACTCGACTGCCGATTCTGACTTCTGCAGCATTTACAGGTACGAGTAGACAACAACGGGCAGCGAGCCAGCCGGGTTCAGGAACCAGCAACACACGGCACAGGTCTCTCATCAGCTGGTTTCCCACCAAGTCTGCTATACATATAGGGCGATACAAAGCGCATGCGTGCTTTCGGGACCCCCCTCAATCAGCCCCCGATACTTCTTCAATTGAGTTGTCAATGCACCAGAAAACGTCGTTTGCGTCCACCCCTTGCGATCGTTGAGCGACAATCGAATTTGCTCAAGAAACTACCTAGTACAAGCGAACACCAAAAGGTTGGTATCAACTTCTCGCCGACGATTCTCGCCTATCTTGACGCATGTGCTGCCGCAGCCCGCCACCCAGCCGTCAACTGTTGTTGGTCGAAACCAACATCATCAACATCCACGAATGATTGACGGGACAAAAATGACTTTTTCCAAAAGGAGTCCTGGTCACTGGACCGATACACTCGACCACCGAGGCCTTTACGTATACTATTTTGGTTGTCTCTTTGACTTTATCCTGTCTTATTCGACTGTCTTGTTTCTTCATCCCTACGTCAGTCGAGGGCGTTGGCCATTTACATGACGTCTCTTTTCTCTCCAAGGTGGTGTTGATCCATGGCATTGCCATCATCATGATTCCCAGCCCCTATCCACCTCCGCATGTGGCACGAATTTCACGCAAGCCGTTGCTGGTCACAGGTGAGATCATGCTTGTCGTATGTAGGTACATGAGCTGCATATCATGCATTCTCCCGGCCCTCTGGTGAGCATCTCGATCTCGCAAACGCCCTGCACCATCATGAGTCCTCACAATCATCCGGTCTGACCTCAAATGAAAGGGGGGTCGTCTGGCGTGGAGCCATTCACTCCTTGCAGGAAACGGCCTCCCATGTTCATTTCAGCCGTGACGGGCGTCCCCCAACGAATCGGCTGACTTGCCATCATTGACACTCGGCGAACAAGCCACATCTGAATTGGCTCGAGTCTTTTCCCAAGGCTCCAAGCCCGTGGGATTCATCGAAGCACCGTGACATGCGCCGCGTTCGTAATGCTCGCCTCAATGGGGATGCCATCGCGAGGGGCACACCTTGGTAGTCACTAGAACACTCAAACAAATCGATCGAATCGCGCCTTGGCTCGCGTCATCACGGCTGTCTTATAACATCGGCAGGGCCGACGTCCGGAACCCGAGGGAGACTCGTGCGTCCAATCTTCTCGAAACTCTGACAGTGTGCGCGCTCGAAATGTCATCAGACAGCGCATCGTATGTAGTCTTAAATTACCATGTACATGTCCAACGCTGTCTAAGTGGGGGAGTATGAGGTCGTTTGCAAAATAACAATCTCTCCGCCGAGATCGATCTCTCTTCGAGAACATCCACTGGCAGGCCTCAGGTATCCTTCCTTAGTACTACTACTTAGTACATAACCAAACAAAAGGCAATAGAAAACAATCACAGGAAACAAACAAGAAGAACGCAATCCACTGGCAAATTGTTGACATCTCCTCCTTCCTTTTCTCTCGTTTCTCCTTCTTTTGTTTTGTCTCTCCCCGTTGGTCGCCAGGACGAAATGACGGAAACACACGTTGTGTCTCAAACAGTCCTGTCTCACACAGTATGTAGTTTCCAGGATGGTCCTGCCCAACTGCAATGACTTTCGCAATGCGTGAAACGTTGAGTGCCAAGAAGAAGCAAAACGATATCCATGATCAAGAGGCCAGGCAAAAAAAAAAAAAAAGAAAAAGAAAAAAAAAGAACACGAAAGAGGCGAACAAGATTTCGAGGCGCTCGTCCCCGCAAGCCAGCAAGTTCGTGACCCGCTTGGATTCGAAAGAAAGGGGGCAGTAGGTAGTAAATAGCCATCTAGCATCGCTTCATCAATCGCGTCGGCACGCGCTCGCCAAGGTGTCTCGCTGACAGCGGCGCCTTGCCGTTCCGGAAGCTGCGCGCCGCGGCGGGCTGCGAGGCCGAGGCCTGCTTGCCGCGGCCGAAGAGGGTGAGGAGCGGCTTGAAGGGGAGGGTGAGGATAGCCCAGAGGGTGTCGAGGGAGAAGCTAAAGATGGCCTTGAGGGGCCGCAAAACCCATGTCAGGTAGGACGTGCGCTCGTGCTCCATCTCGTCGCTCGAGGCTTGCGTGGCGATGGCGATGGCGTCGTCCAGCCTGTCGTAGACGTCCAAGAGCTTGGAGTCCGTCTGGGACTGCAGGAGGGCCGCTTTCTTCTCGTACCGCCGGACGGCCCGGTTCAGCGCGTCCAGCTCGGGCTGGATGGTGCTGCGGATGTCGCGGGTCATGCTGGCCTTTGTGGACTCGAAGGCGGCGCCCTGCTCGACCTGCATGTGCTCCTTGAGGGACATGGCCTCGAGCCTCTCGAGCCGATCCACGACCCGATCGAGCTGCGTCCGGATCGGGACGGCATACGGGCTCTGGTGCACGATCCGCTGGAGGTGGAGGGTGCGAGATTGCACGAGCTTGATGAGGTGGGAGAGGACCCTCAGCTCCGACGCCATGAGGAAGATGGTGAGGTTGTAGTTGGACACGAGGCCCTCGGACGGCCGACTCAGCTGGGATCGGATGGCGTGGAGCAGGTACGCGCTGAGAAAAGGGAAGGCGAAGCAGGACAAGAGGGCGAGGACCTCGTATCGGTAGAGCTCCCTGACGGCCGCGCTCTGTCGCTCAGTTGTCGAGGCCTTGGCGGCGCCATTGATGGCTTTGGATTTCAGCGGCGCCGCTTGCTTCTCCTCTTCCTCTGTCACGGCCTCTCCCTCCTCCTCTTGCACATCCTCGAGAGGCACGTTTGGCTTCACCGACCGGGCTGGCGATGAATTGACATCGCTCTCATCGTCGATGGCGCTATCGAGCTCAGCCTCTTCCCGAACTCGCACCTGTTGCGCAGCGTGATACCAAACCCTGTGTGGCCCGTCAGCATTGTCTTGAGAGATGCGCCACGAGAATGGAGAGCAGGGCGCGCCGAGCGATATAGTTGACCCACCATGGTTGTGTCACAGACCAGTGGAGGAAGATGGCAGCCAGGCCGAGGAGCATCACATCCGTAGCGACAGAGCTCCCATTCTTAAACAGGGCGCCTGCGACGGCGGGGAGCAGGGCGAATGCGAGGGAAAGCGAGGCCAGAGGCGAGCCTTCGGGGTCGCCCGAATCGGCGCCATCGATGTCGGGGCGAGGGTTGATGATGTCGCGCGCCTCGCTCAGGGTGTAGTCGGAGAGGTTGGAGCTCCTGCGCACAGGTGTCTCGGGCGAGAAGTCGGACAAGATCTGTCTCGCGCTGGGGCTGGCCCGGCTGGATCGCCTCGTCGTTGCATGGTCCCAGGTCTTGGGTCGACGGATGAAGTGGCCCTGGGAGCCTTGAGCGCCGCCCGCATGGCCCACTTGTGCGCCCGAAGAGGTGGCAGCAGCAGTGCCGTTACTGGCGTCTCTTCCACCTGCAGAAGTACTCGCGCTCGTACTCGCCGAAGCACTCACAGGGGCCCTGCTGCGCGGAGAGCCTGTCGCAGACGGGGAGAGACTCGGGGGAGTCTGATGATCCGGGCTGGACGCCGGCATGTTGGATGTGCGTACTAATCAAGGAAAGATGGATAGAGGCGAGTCGAAAGACTCATTGATAGGCAGCCTGTGATGGATGCCCGCGAAGCGAGGCAAGGCTACCAGGGCAGTACGTCGGGGAGAAGAAGGCGAGGAGAGAAGAGAAGGAGGAGAGAAGAGGAGGAAGAGAAAGAGGAGGAGGAGGAGGAGGAGGAGGAGGAGGAGGAAGTCGTGAGAGGAGAGAGGCGACGGAGATCACAAAAAGGCAATAGCAGAGCAAGCGTGCCTGCCCTGGCCCGAGAGCGGCAGGAGTCGAGGTGGTACTCGTACTCGCACGAGTGCTGGCAGGAGCGACTCATCGTTGCAGCTGCCCGGATGGGATCGACATCACCCGGACTCGCACTGGTACAATCAGTGTAGGATTCACTGCCACTGGCAGGCAGTCCCGAATGAACTGAAGTTTTTCTCTGTGTGGCAGTCCGAGTACGAGTAGCAGTACGAGTAGCAGCGGCAGGAGCGCTCGAGAGGGCGGCTGTGCTTCCTGATTGGGCGGCCGGTGATGCGGCGCCAGAGCCGAGCAGGCGGGACGGACTCGCGAGTGGATGCAGCTCCTGCCACCTTCAAGTTTCCAAGTTCTCCCGCGTTCTAGTAGTAGTACCGAATGTATGGGTACGGAGTGCTCCGTACTTGGGGCGCCCTTCAGTGGAAAGTGATGCACGGCCGAGGCACATGCTCGTGATTGAGACAACCCGGTCGCCAGAAAATAAAAATCTCTCTCTCCCTACAGATCCGTTTCGAACTATTTGCGGCTTCCCAAGAGAGAAAAAAAAACAGATGCTTGCATTTTGACATGTGCAACTGCGCCGCCTGCACTTTCCCCGTTGCTCGGCCGTCTCCCGGTATCCACCGCCTTAAGCCATTTATAGAAGCTCCTCCCGTGCCCCCCCTGGCTGGAAAAAAACGCTACTTCAAGGGTACCTCTTGATAGCCTGCAGAGACCACATGACGGGGGTCTTGTCTATGTCTTCTTAAAAGCGGGTACGGAGTACGAAAGTAGAGCAAAAGGTCTCAATCTGATTGGCCAAATGGAGCATTGCCCGAAGCGGTAATCCCTGATGACTCAGCAAAGGCCAGAGCATCCGCATCATTTTCGCTTCTGCTGCTTCAGCGTCTCGAGAGACTCGACGACTCTTCCATTTCTTGAACCTCCATCCACCCAACTGACCCATCCAACCTCGAGGCTCCCGCTGCTTCTTCTCGATCTGGAAAAGACTGACATTCGACACCTCGCGAATCGAAACCTCCCCTCCCCCCCAGATTCCACTTTTTTTTTTTGTCTGAGATCTTCCGTTTGCCTTGAATTATCGCGACCCGAGGGAGGGAAAGGGAGGGAACACCCTGCCTCAGTAGCCTTGCCGCCACCGATCATTGTCGCCGTCGCCGAGCTCCAAGCATCTAAAGATTCAACGTCACACAGCAAACGCCGATTCCCGCCGTCATCATCGCCGTTGCCTTCGCCGTCGCTAATCTTGCTGCCCTGATCTCTTGACCGCCATCATCTTCGACAGCGCTCTGTGCCCTTACTCTCCTGGTCCTGGCGTAGTGTTCGCACGGTTGTCTCGCGTCGACTCACGGCCCTCCCCTTGTCTTGCTTCCATTGGGACGACATTCTGAGAGGACATTTTCTCTTTCCCGTCCAATCCGACACACGATATCGATTTTTGCTCGTTCGTCCATTGCGACAGAACCTCCTGCTTTCGAATCCGGCCATTGTTTCCTCCAATTCATACAAAACGGAGCGATCTGAGGATAGTTCGTCTGACCGTTCGGGAGCGCGAGGGGACCCTGCGACTCAGGAGAGCCCCCAAGACTCGAGTCGAGTCTTGAGCGACACGCGGAGCAGCAGCAGTAACGAGGGGCAAACACCAGCGCAGACGCAGACACGGACACCGACGCAGACGCAGACTCGGACGCCCTCGGACGCCGGGGCTGATTCCAGTGAGGGGCCGAGTCGGGGCTCAGAGCCTGCTGCCCATCCCCGTCGACTCGACAAAGGAAAGGGCAAGGCCATCATGGCGCCCGATCACAACGAGCCCAGGTCTTTTTCGACCGACCTGGAGCGCGGCCCCGATGAGATACCCCCACGTCTCTCGACTGCTTCTGCCGACGGTATCGGATCCGCCATCTCCTCGTCAAACTCGTCCATCATGGGGGAGGAAGTGCAGGGCGACATTGGCGACGCGTGGGGCCCGTTGCATCCATGCTTTCCGCACCTCAACCCCCACGTGCCCATGGACTCTCCCGAGTACATCTCGACCCGGATCATCCGCATTCGACGCGACTGGCTGCTGCAGGGCGATCTCGCGCCGACCTTCTCCAATATCTACCCCGAGATCCTGGACGAGGCGGGCGTCTCTGAACCCGAGTTCCGCCGCATCATCGACAAGCTCAACAAGGAGCTCGTGCCGGCCTTTGACCCCTACGGCGCCCGCAACGTTTTCGACGGCTTGGTAGGCCTCGTGACCGGCTGGCTCTGGGACGACTTTGGCCTGACCGGAATCAAAGCCCGCCTCAACGGCCTCGAGAAATGGATCGACAACTGGAATCTCGAGATGGAAAAGACAATGGGCTCCGAAGAAGGCGCAATCCCCCCAAAGCTCGTGTCCTTACGCCGGACGGGTTACATGACGGTATGAGCCATCCCGTATTTTCCTCGGTATCCCGAGACCTTTCGCTGACATATTCTCTCTCCCTGGGCTGCCATCAACAGCTGGATATACAGATTCCAGATCCGGAGCTCTTGCCGGAGCCCAGTAGTACCGGGGCCAGCGATTCGAGGACCGCCTTGCCCCTGGAGCCCGCGCCGGCCGTCACCAGCGGACATGGCCTAGCTGAGCCGCAGGCATGATCTTCGCACGGAGTAAAATTTTCTCTTCGCTTTCACTTCCTCCTTTTCTCGACTGAGGGGTTGCTTTTCTTTCGGTTCATTCCATGGTCCTCCCATCTCTGCTGCTCCTAGAATCTTGGTCTTGCATTTTTCTCCGACCCAGCAGCCTCCATAGCGGGCAGGACTTTTTCTCGCGACGATATCATGACGGAGCCTGGCAACAGCGAGTTTGAATTGCTTTCTGTCTTCTCTTCTCTTCACTTCACTTCTCTTTCTTTCTTCTACTCCGTCTTCTCTTCTTTTCTCCTCATCCTGCGTCTTGCATTTCCCCGACGTCCATTTTTTTTTTCGATCATAGGACGGCGAGTTGAGGGGAGACTGACATTGAAATTTCTGATTGATACCACGGGCATCCAAGTTGATGGCGTTGATGGCTCTGCATCCTCTTCTTCTGCTTCCTCTTCCTCTTCATCTTCTTCTCTTCTGCAATAGCACCGTTTAATGTCATTCAAACGAGGCTTTGGGTAGCGGTTCCGGTTTCACACAGGTACGTGGGTGCACGTGTTGGGCGAGGCCCCTCCACGATGCTCACGCCAGATACGACGCAATAGAATCTCTCGTTCACTCGCCCCACGGGCTGATATTCGCTTCTGGATGTTCATGTCTTGAGTCGGCTCTTTCGCTGCTGAGGGTTCTCCCTTTTGAAACAGATGCTCAGCGCTTTGACCGCGAAATATTCGAAAAGGGGCCGGCATCTCATCATGTTGGAGAGCTTCACGCGAGACCGAAGCACTCGAGTGGCAGGTGAGAGATCTTCCAGATAGAAAGAAGTCAACTGCTTCCGGCGTGCTTAAAGCTACCCTACGCGAATGGATTGATATGATGGAGGCAAACGCCGGCACTGAAATCTTCGCCCTTCCATCGTCCTCATCTCACTTTGTCCACGCCACTACAGACCATAGAAAGAGCGCTCCAGATCCCTCATCCCCGCATACATACTGGTAACGCCTCCCGCCACGGAGATCCAGCCGGTCATCCAATCACTCTTTGAACACTGGTAGTGATAGGTATGAACCTCGTTCTTTCATGATCACTAACTATGACATATCGAGTTCACATCATCATGACCCATCAAAGATCCTTCCTTTTGATGCGCGCGAGCCAGGCGAACCGCCTGTGCGCCTACCAGTCGCAGAAGTTGATATTCAGGGAGACACCGTTGGCGGTCCAGGAACCACCGTTCTGGTACCCGAAGCAGGTCTCGATGATGCTGTTGTAGGAGAACTCGCAGTCGGCCTCGCTCTGGAAGTTGCCGATCTTGCCGATCCAGGCAGTGTGGCCGTTGGAGTCGGTGAAGCCGATGAAGTCGCCGTGGTAGTAGTTCCAGTTGACGCTGCACCAGGCGTACTGGTGGGCCTTGAGCTGGGTGAGGTCGACGCAGTTGTTGCCCCCGCTTTGGGCGTAGCACTCGGCTGCGCGGGCGGCGAGGGGGGCGAGGAGGAGGAGAGACAGGACGGGGAGCATGGTGGCGGCCGGGGAGGGGGGGAAAGATTTCTGGGTACAGAATCTATATATCAGACGGGTTAGCCGATTGCTAATCTTTTTGGGGTGGCAGAAGAAAAAGAGTTAGAGGTCCTGAATATTGCGCTTTGCATGTTGGGATAGGGGCTGGAGAAAGGGAGTCTGTTTTCGTACCGAAGAAGAGCTGTGGTTCGGAGTGCTGAGATGCTTGGAAGTGATGCGAGCGTCTTGATGGTTTCGAATCCAAGGATCGGGAGGGACTGGCAGCTCTCTTATACTTCTCTCGTTTGACTCAAATCGCGTCTACTCAACTCAGAGACCTCAGAGCGAGTGATCGAGACCGATGCCCCTCCCCCCGCCCCCTTCCCCCCGCGGCTAGCTGAGCTACGTCAAGAGGCAGCGCTGCATCCCTGACAAGCTCAACAGCTGCACAGCGAAGCTGGATCAGATCGAGATTCTTGAAGCCATCGCCCATTGCCAACAGGGTGTTGAGCAGAGCCCCGGTCACTTGAGACCTGGATTGGTGCAGCTAAAGATGAATGCAACGCTGCTATTGAAACCCTCTTCTCAGCAAGCGGCTTGCCACTATTTCTTTCAGCTTCGACGCTCCTCGTCTCCTCCCCATGCTTGCAGAAGGATCACGGGTCTCGAACATGACTCGATTCCTGGCCCGTCGACCAGGGCTGTGACGGCGCCTCGGGCGTGGAGAGACAGAACGGCCGAGATGCCTCAAGGCAGATACTGGTAGAAGACTTGGGTCCGGGGGGTGCTTGTCATGAGAGCCCACAATCGCAAGGGCACATTGAGCCTGTTGGCATGGTTCCCAGTCGTGGAAGGAGTACAGGTAGTCGTCGTACGAGGGTCGTGCATTTACGAATGCGGCAGGGCTGAAGAAAGGCTGTGACGGTTGCATCGACGGCGTCCCAGGGGAAACATCACGATGTAGCCTTTGAGGAGACTCGGAGGTTTCAGACCAGCTTTCAAAGATCACGAGTCCAGCCCCTGCCCACATGTACCTATTCTTCGTGAGGGGAGGAGCGCGGCCGGCACTTGCCCCCTGCCCGTCGCGAAGTGGGTTTCTCCTTCCGCTCGGCGGATCTGCCCGGGTTGCCCCTGCCCTCGTCCCCGACGAACAGCATCTCGCCCGAGCAGGGACGACCCTCCAAGTTGCCAGTCCGACTTCAACAGGCCGGTACCGACATTGATGTTGGCAACTCAAGCACTGGATGACTAAGAACTTCAACCGACGGTGCGCTTCCAAAGACATTGACCCCTTAGATTCATCCCCAACTCCAAAACATCCAGAGAAAAAGGTCACCCATGGATGGCTGCCAATATCTGTCACCGCGCGCTGCAGCGGGGCAATTCTATTGCGACGAATGGCGTTGTTGGCTCTGAGATGCCAGAAAATCGACCCCAAGGGGAAAATTTTTGTCATGGTCGATTCCCAGTCTTGACGATCGATTCCGGCATACCTGTAGCAGCCCCCAGGGGCCACGATATCAGCCGGACCGATCCGCCATGCGCCGCATACTGGTACTGTAGTGGCCTCCGGTCTAGACTGCCGACATGGCCTGATTCCCCAGCTGCGCCGTCCTCACAGCTCGGCGGGAACGGGATCCACATGTGACCTTACCAGTACGACCCCATGCCCCCGCTGCGACGCTGTGGTCCAGACTATCAAGGCTTCCTCCCACCGGCCCATGCCATGAAGCTCAAATAGAGCTTGAAAGTCTCAGGTCGTCGCGGGAGCGTGCGCTATCCCTTCTTCAAGTGGGAAACCAACAGCATGCAGCGGCAGCGGCGGTGCTGGCTGGGGTTCAGAGGACTTTTTTTGTGTTCTAGATCGGACACCTCTCCAGCCCTCATAAGAATACTCCCGACATCAAGGCTTGTCACTTCGTCCATCTTGGCAACTCGGGCGGCGCGTCATCATCTACGAGTAACAGGGTTCTTGAGGAAGCATGACGAGAATCCTTCGAGGCCGGAGGAAGAAATCAAGGACAACACGTCTATTTCTGAACATACTTGGCACCATTCAGCTCGGCAAGCCATCAATGGAGGGAGGCACCGCTTCGGTGCTACTCTCTTAGCATCATAAATCCTGACAATAACCAACGGATTTCAAAAAAAAAATGTCTTCCCTTTTTAAAGAACGCGAACCCTTTCGGGACCTCCAACCCATTGGGCATTTGCCCCAGGAGGTGTTGCTTTTTACCAACCTTTTTACCATAAAAGCTTCAGAAGCAAAGAAACAGAAGCAAAGAAAACGCAGATTGAATGACAAACTCGCTCTTCTCACTGCCCCGACGATGGCTCTCCTGCCTAGCAAGCGCCATTCTGTTCGAGCTCAAGGTGGTAAGAGCGGATGATGCTGTCGCCGTCGTCGATGGCCAGGGGACGAATGTCGGCCAATTGCTTGATCTTGGCGGTCCTGTGCGAAAAAATTTCCCGTCAGCATCAGACTTCTCCACGTCCGGGTCAAGGCAAGGGGCACGTACACCTCCTTGATCTGCTCATCCGTCATCTTCAGACCCAGCTGGTCAACACGCGACTTGACGGCATTCCAGCCCGTCAGTCTGCTGATGATGGAGACGTATCGGCTCATGCCAAAGTCCTCGGGGTTGATAATCTCGTAGGTCGAGGGGTTGTTGAGGATAGCCTTGGCGTGGATACCGGCCTTGTGGGTGAAGGCGCAGCTGTTCGCGGTCAGTACTGGGCCCTTCATGTACGCAAACGAGGGGAGACGACTCACAATCCGGTCACGGGGTTATTGAAGGGGATGTTCTATAATATCGGTCAGATGAGCCCCTCTCTTCACAATCGCCGGATGTAGGGGCCTCACGATTTGGACCGCGTCGGCGACGAGGGTCTCAAGAGCCTTGAGCTCCTTGAGGTTGTACTTGGCCTTGACGTAGTCAGGGGCAGTCACGATCATACGGGCCATCAAGCCACCCAGGGGAGTGATGCCGTTTCGCTCGCCTGTCACATCACATTAGAGATCAAGGCAGAATTGATCGGGATGCGAACAGACTGACCGATGCCGAGAACAGAGGTGTCAATGTGAGTGGCTCCGGCCTCGAGGGCAGCGTGTGCGTTGGCAATGGCACAGCCTGTGATGGGATTAGTCTTCCCCATTTCTCGATCGTCCAAGTAAGTTCGTTGAAAACCATACCGGTGTCGTTGTGGAAGTGCGTCTCGATGTCGCAGTGAACGACGCCTGCAATTCGTTAGCCGCCACTCTCTGCGGACGTGATCCCATCAAACTTCGTCCCAGACTTACCGCGAAGAGTGCGCACGAGGTCGTACACCATTCGGGGGGTGGCGCCGCCGCTGTTGTCTCGTCAGCTTTGTTGTTTCTGGCTTGAGTGGGAGAGGCTAGACCAACACCGTGTCAGCAATACCGACTCGGTTGACGCCGGCGGCATCAACGGCCTTGTAGAGGGTGAGGAGGTCGACGAGGTCGGAGCGGAAGGAGTCCTCGGACGAGAATCGGACTTCAACACCTTGGCTAAGGCACGGGGTCAGCGCTTCGGGGCATCAGACGAGCGATCTGTAGAGAGAGAAAGCCAACCTCTTGACGTAGGCGATGACCTCGAGAGCAGTCTTCTGGATGGCCTCCATGCTCTTGCCGTGGCTGAACTCGCGGAGGAAGCTGGAGGTTCCAATGACGAGATCGATACCGTCGACACCGGTAGCGACGGCGGCCTTGGCGTCGTCCATGTTGCAGCGAACATCTGGAATTGGTCAGGAACGGCGATCAGGCGAAAGAGGCATGGGCGATGGATGGGCACGAACGGGTAAGAATCTTGGCCTGCAGTCTTATGGTCAGTCGGACATATTCATCGTATACTAGAATGGCCGCTTTCGGGATGGGTATTCTGTCGCAGCAGTGGGGTCCTGCGTACCTTGAGTCCGAGGTTGCAGATGGTCTGGCAGTCCTTGAACGACTGCTCGCTGGCGACGGGGCTTGTCAACTCGATGTAGTCGACACCGAAGTTGTCCAAAGCCTTGGCACTGTCACGACAACCACATCAGCAATTGCTCCCACAGAGCCTGGGACTTCGACACAAGCCCAGGAAGGAACCTGTCGAGGGCGGGCGATTGCGGGCGCGCACATCTTGATCTTGGTCTCGGTGTCGAAGAAGGCATTGGCGAACTGCTCTCCCTCACGCAGGGTGCTCTCGATGATCTTGAAGCTGCCGACATTGGACAGGTAGTCCTGGACGGACTGGTAGGGCGAGGTCTGAGGGCGCTTGTGTCCGTTGTGTCCGTTCGTCGTGCTCGTGCCGTTGGCGGCCGGGGCAGCGCCGTTTGTCTCTCCGTTGCAGGTGCCGCACATTGTGATGCGTATGTCTCTGGAATGTAAGGTGGATGATGTGAAACTTGAGACGGCGAGATCGAATGCCTGTTCGTCTTCGGAGGAGATCGAGGAATGGGGTTCCGCGGCGCTGCGAGATGGACGATGAGATGGAAGTGATGGAAGTGGAGGAATATAATATAATATATGCGAGTCAGGGAATCGAGAAGGAAGTTGTTGGTTGGACGCAAGCAGAGGGCAGAAAATGCAAATGGAAGCGACGACTCACGTCGAGGCATGTACGGAGCAGGTACCGGGTATTTTTCAAACTTTTTTCCCGCCTAAGGCAGGCGGGGTCGAGCATTCCTGCCTCAAATCGAGTCTTTTTCCGAAAGCCGGAGGTCGAGGATGACGCACCAGGAGGCAGGAGGGACCCGCAGCCGAGCAAAGGGCCCCTCCCTTGCATGCGGACTTGCGATTTCCGGCCAATCAGGGCGCCTGATTTTGCCTTAGCGTTGGGGTCCCTCAATGGGCCGATGCTCTGATTGGCCCGATGCGATCTATCAAGCCAGGCACGACCGGAAAGGGTATCTGGTCTAGCGACCGGCCGAGGAGACAATTCATTCACAAAAAAAATGCGAGAAAAATGACGGGGAAATTAGTAGAGAAAGGAATTGAATTGTTCAAACCAAAATCATCTCTGGAATGAAAGGGGGATTTGAGAATGGTAAACAAAAGAAGAAGAAAAAAAGACGAGTCGGAGATCCGTAGAAGACAACGACATGTTCTGTACTCCGTATGTCGTGCATGATATCGGTGTTGCGGCTCATGTCACACTGCGGCTCGCTCACATTACATACGACGTTGGTCGGCGCCGATGCGTCATGGGTGGAGTCACGGATCCGACCCTGGAGGCTGGGCCGCTTCGGAGGACCCATCAGGCCGTGAGAGGTCCGTCATGCTTTGTGATGATTTGTACTCCCGAAGGAATGGATCAATTGATATTTATATGGATGTCATCAGCAGAAAACGCCATAGATTCAATGCAACTATCAATATCTCCTGCCAGTCTCCATATCACTACATACTTACCTAGTGATCTCCGTAGCCCCGGAAGCCATACTCCCGCGACCCCGAGCCCCTGAATCATTCTTCTGCACTTCCGGCAGTCAGAACGCCGGGACAATCTCCTGGGCCTCCTCGAGCAGTACATGGCCCTGCTCGCTGGCGACAGGCTCCTGAACCTGCTCAAAGCTGTTGACAGACTCCTTGACCTGGGCGAGGCTAGCGACAGGCCCCTTCATGTGCGCGAGGCTCTCCAGTTGCTTGCTGAGCAAGTCGGCCTTCTCGAGTACGTCGACAGTCTCGAGCTCCCACCCAAAGTGCACACTCATCGCGAGCAGCACGAAGCCCAGCAAGCATACTTGGACCAAGAACCAAAAGATCGATCCCGCAACGCTGTTCTCACGGGCCCTCACCCGGCGCAAGTGCCGCTGCAGGGGCACCATGGCCCTCTCGTCCACGAGGTCATCGCGATGGCCCAAGTAGCACACCACCTGCGGCCTCATGATGGTGAATTTGACCCTCCCCTGCAAGAGGCCGTCGGTACCGCTGCCGTGAATATTGATGAGAGGGGCGGCACAAATCATAACCCGCTGTCGTCGGGGCTCCCCAGGGTTGAAGCTTTCCATGTCCTGCTGCTTCTTGCTGTCGATGGAGTAGTATTCGAACTTGTAGGGCTCGCCCGGCTTCACCCATTCCCAGGTCACAATCTTTGGGGAGACGCGAAACGCAATGCTGAGCCAAGCGGCGTGGGCGACGAGGTCATGCATGGCCTGGTACGTCGTCGATTGCTGGCTCGACAAGTGCAGATTGTCGCCGTCGACGTAGTGCCCGATGGACGAGTACACGGGAAGCAGCATGCGCATGATCTGCGCCGTCACCTTGTCCACCTCTCTCCAGAAGAACCAGGGCATCCCACCTGTTGACTGAAGATGTACTCTGTTGGTCTCGGCACGCAGTCGGGTTCTCCTGAAACCTGTTGAGGACATCCAAGGTCAGCTCAAGATTCGCTTGCTACTCCCGAAATTGACCAGTCAAAATCCTACCTTCCACGTCGATCAAAGAGGAATCCTCCACTGCCAACAACTTCTTGTGCTCGGACGTTGCGCCGAACAGCAGACTGGAGAAGACAGTCGCCTCCAGTGCCTTGACGATCACGCCCTGGATCAGGGCACAACGCTCCGACCTCTCCGTCAGCAACGAATCCCACTGGCGTGGATCCACGCCCGGTCGAGCAATCTTGGACACCAGGCCGTAGAACTCGGCGGAATACTCGGGGCTCCAAGGCGAGCGTTGGCTTCTCGAGCAGACATCTTTCCCGAACCCCAGGAGAACGAACTGGCAGATGTCAAGATAGAGCGTCACAAACAACTTTTCCATAGCCTCGTCGGGGTACTCCGATTCGAGCAGTGCCTCGAAGTTGAGCTCGCGGCGATTCGGCTGGAAGTATTTCAGGTCTCTCAGCGCCTTGCGAAGCCATTTCTTCCCGTATCGCAGAGACATCTTGGAGGGCATTTCGACGATATTGAGAATGACACGTTGTGAAGAATCGGAGATCAGTGTCCATCAAATGAGGGAAGGGTAAGGTCGAGTGTCTGGTTGATGATGCTGGTGCTGGCGCTGATGCTTGCGACGCTGGAGAGTCTGGCTCGGGGACTGTCTTCAGGAGAGGTCTGCTCTCTTTATCTGTGATGGCGTTGACACATCATGGCCCTGACCCTCGTCTCAGAGATCAGTAGCTCTTTGTGTCCAACGAAACCGGATTTTGAACGACCTGAAGGTGCCTCGACCGCATCAAGCAAATCGTTTGACGGAGTCATCCCCATCTCAGCTTTCATTGTTCGCTTTGGGCGACAAAGCGCCAGGCCAGTGCTCCCAGAGAAGAGCCATCAACTTTCAGGGCCGAGGCTTGCTCGATCGGGAACAAAGAACCGTGGCGTTTGTACGCAGAAAATAGTAGGAGCACAAACGAGATGGCGAGAGAGAACAGAGCCGCGGCTGTGATCAATCCATTGATGCTGATGCTGAAGAGATCAAAATCAAAGGAGTTGAGTTGAGTCGTCACTGTAGCTTTTGGTGGAGGGAAATGTGAAGAATTCAATGAATTGATTGATATTGAATTCGATCTTAGTATAGGGTAGCTGGTAGAAATCCTGCCTCGATTTCCAGGCACATATCTTTTTTCCTGAGTCGAGACTTCCCATTTCGTCCTAGCCCGGCCTTGCCCGTGGGGGAGGGAAGGAGCAATTCGAGGCCCGGGATTTTTTTTTTGGTTTGGCAGGCGGCAACCGAGACGAGTTCGACCTTCACATTGAAGCCATCAAACAATCAGTCCATCCATCCATCCATCTCATCGCCGTTCGACTCTCTCTCTGTCTGCTTCCATCCAGCAACTAAGGGCAGTCATCGATCGCTCCGCATCCTCGACCACCGACCTTTGCCTGGCGCAAACTCGGACCACACGAGCCTTCTTATCGGGAAGGCGATAGTCGATCTCTCTTCTTTCTCTGGCCTGAGCCTCGCCGCTTCCTCTCCGGCGTCACAAGCTCACGACACATTCCCACCCCTCAATCACAGCATCCCACCTCTCACCCCGCCGTCGCCGTCGCAAGTCTCTCGAAATCTCTTCGCCTCGACACGCCCGATTCTTTTCTCCCTCTCTCTCTTTCTCGAACCGATCATCCATCATCACTCTTCTCGAAGAATTTCCGTCACATCAGGCACGATGGCTGCTGTGGAGTCCGCCACCCTCGACCAGCAGGTCGACCTCTCGACCATTCCCATCTCCCCCAACGGCGAGGCCACCGCCGACTCTGATCTCAAGAACATCACCATCTTCCACGACAAGGAGCACTTCAACGTCAAGCACCCTTTGCAAAACAAGTGGACTCTTTGGTTCACCAAGCCCCCCAGCGGAAAGGTGCGAACAAGAATCCCCCCCCCGGGCGCCGCCGGGCCGGATTGGTGGCGCACACCAGACCGAGACTGACTCGAGACTAGGGAGACAACTGGAACGACCTGCTGAAGGAGGTCATCACATTTGATTCCGTCGAGGAATTCTGGGGCGTATACGTGAGTTTACTTTCCAGAGCCAGCACCTTCCCCCCTCCCCCGACCGATGGCTGACCCGCCCCAGAACAATGTTGCTCCCGTCTCCGAACTCGCCCTCAAGTCCGACTACCATCTCTTCAAGGCTGGCGTTCGCCCCGAGTGGGAGGACCCCCAGAACAAGCACGGCGGCAAGTGGTCTTACCAGTACAAGGACAAGCGCAACGTCGACGTCGACCGTCTCTGGCTGCAAGTCATGATGGCCGCCATCGGCGAGACCCTCGAGGACGAGGAGGATGGCGAGGTCATGGGTGTCGTCGTCAACGTCCGCAAAGGCTTCTACCGTATCGGCATCTGGACTCGCACCATAGGAAAGAGCATTCCCGGCCGAGGCGACGGTGACGTTGCCGGCGGCAAGGGTCGCAGCGGAGAGAAGGGTAAGGACATCCTCTGCTCGATCGGTCGCCGCTTCAAGGAGGTGTTGGAGCTCCCCGCCAACGAGCCTGTGGAGTTCTCCGGCCACACCGATAGTGCCCATGCCGGCAGCACCAGGGCGAAGGCCAAGTACACCGTCTGAGGAGACTGAGAAGACCGATTTGCTTCGAACCCGAGGAGGGCGAACGAGAGAAGACGAAAAGCATCAATCGATTGCTCTTGGCACCATATCTACTACAAATCCTGATTCTTAACATTTTCGCCATCCTTGTTCTCCTATTTTAGCTGGATTGAAGGATGGTCCCCAATCATGTGGCACGGAAGACGGAGCCGTTCTTTGTGGGGCGGGCTCGCGGGAGTGGGAAAGGGTTTCTCTTGCAAGGCAGCTCAGTGAAGCAGCATTCCTCTCTTATTTCATGACGGCGTTGCTCAGGAGCTCTTCTTTGATTGACTAGATCCCCTGAGGGCGGCTTGGCGACTTGTAGGCGCGGCCAGCAAAAGTCTACAAAAATTACATGCAATGCGTTCAGGTCCGTGTCGCCCTTTGTTTGTTTTTTTTTATCGTGTGCATGATTCCTCGGAAGTCTCCTCGGAAGTTTTCTGCCTTTATTGAAATGGGGCTGTCTGGGAGCACTATCTCTCATCATCGGAAAACTCATCGGAGAACACGCTCTGGGCCAACTGCTTCTTGTTGATCTTGCCCATGGCGTTCCTGGGGATGTGACCGACCACCTTCAAGACCTGCGGGATCTTGTAGCTCGCCAGCACAGGCTTGAGCGCGCGGCGCATGTCCAGGGCGGACCACTTGGGTGGCCTGCCGCCGCCGCCGTCGCCGTTGAGCACGACGACGGCGCCGACCTTCTGGCCCCAGGTGCGGCTGGGGAGCGCGACGACGGCGGCCTCGGCGACCTGCGGCAGGGAGAGCAGCTCGCGCTCGACCTCGAGGGCGCTGACCTTCTCGCCGCCCGTCTTGATGATGTCGGCGCTCTTGCGGCCCTGGATGAAGTACATGGGGCCCTGTGCCCACGGCTGGGCGGCGGCGTTGAGGCCCGCACCGGGGACGGGGCGCCGCACGGCGACGTCGCCCGTCTTGAACCAGCGGCCCTGCCCTTGGCTGTCCTCGCCGTCGAGTTTCCCGTTGGCGCTACTCTTGTCATTGCTCTCGTCCACGAACTCGCTCGCCGTGGCGGCGGGGTTGCGCCAGTACTCCTTGAAGATGGTGGGCCCGCGGAGCTGGATCTCGCCGGAGCGCTCGCGGCCGCGCGCGTCCACCTCCTCCCCGGGGGCGATGACCTCGCCGGAGTCGACGTCCACGAGGCGCGCCTGGACGGAGGGCAGGGGCCAGCCGACGCTGGCGTCGACGCGGTCGGCGGGGTGGAGGCCGCAGCTGAGGGCCATGCCGACCTCCGTCATGCCGTAGCGCTCGAGGAGGACGTTGCCGCCGCTGAGGGCCGCCCAGGCCTTCTTGACGGGCGTGGGGAGCGCGGCGGAGCCGGAGATGTTGACGCGCATGTTGGGCGGGGAGACGGCCTCGCTGGCGGCGCGCTGGACGGCGTCGGGGAGGGAGGGGTGGGATGCGAGGAGGCGGCTGTAGACGGTGGGGACGACGGTGAAGAAGGTGACTTTGGGGGCGCGTGGGGCGGGGGCGCCGTCCCCGGGGAGGAAGGGGGCGGCGAGGCGGCGCCAGACGGCGTCTGGGTTGAAGGGGAAGAGGAACTCGATGGAGGAGCCGGCGAATAGGGGGGTGAGGATGGCGTTGACGACGCCGTGGATGTGGTGGAGGGGGAGGACGTGGAGGAGGTGGTCTGAGGGGGTGTAGGCCCAGGCCTGGTGCAGAGAGCGGGCCTGCGCGGTCAGAACGGATTGGGGCAGCAGGACTCCTTTCTGTTGTGATTGTCAGTCAAGAGATCTTTTTTGTCTTTCTTTTTTTTTCTCGTCGGTATGAGATCAGTCTGTGTGAGATGGGCATCGCTTACCGGTTTGTTGGTAGTCCCGGACGTGTACAGCATCAAGCCGGCGCCGCCGGGGTCGTCGCCTTCCAGAGGGACCTGCTCATGCGAGGAGGTGCCCGTGTGCTTTGGTATCTCTACATGAGAGGGAGGGATGCTGAGCTTGGTGCGGAGTGCCTCTTGCGCCTTGGATGCGAACTTGGGTGAGGAGACGAGGAGGAGGGATTCGCTGTGGTTGAGGATGTATTCGAGCTCGGGCGCCGGGAAGGCGGGAGAAAGGGGGACTGCTATGGATCGCACGGCGAGGATGGCGAGGAGGCCGACTAGATTGATGAGAGTCAGATTTGTTCAATTTCATTGCTCCTCTTTCGAGTGATGCGGTGATGATGTATAGTAGGTCATAAGGCATGAGAAGTCAAGGCATGAGATGTGAGTGTAAGGCGCGCATGTAAGTGAGATGGATGCAGCCGCCTCTCATGCATGGAAACGGGCATTGGCAGTCAGGATATCCATGAGAAGTTCATCTCAACTCACCAACGTAGTCGTAACTGTTCTCGACCAGGAGCGCTATCCTCTCACCATCCAGGTCCTCTCGCCCGCTCGCCTCCCGCAGCCGGTCCCTCGCCTGGCGCACATCTCCCAGGAGGCCCCCGTACGTGAAGGTCCGGCCGGAGAGCGAGTGGATCACCGCCGTCGACTCGGGCTTGTGCTGGGCGATGGCCTGGAAGATAGGCAGACGCGGCAGCGCAGCGGCGGAAGACGAGAGGTGAGACGAGCATCGGGCCATCTGGTACAGGTATGGTGAGCGGACGCGGCGGAGGGGGAGGGTGAGGCGGGCGGCGGCCAGGCGCTGGAGGGCCGGCGAGATGACGGACTGGGTCATGATGGGAAGCGAAGCGCGGCCGCTGGGGACTCCAGTGCGGGATCGGGAAAGGCGATGAGGGCGGCTGGAATGGCACGGTAGCAGATGTTTGGTAAGCAGCGTGAGCTGAGCCCGGCCGGGGTGTTTGCGGTCTCACAGGCACAGCGCCGAGAGAGGATGCAGCTGCCTGTTCGAAGGAGCGTTAGCATTTGTGAGTGGGATTCGGTGCTGCAGGCGAGGAATTGTGAGTGATCTCATCCAGGCAATTGATCTTCATACCTGGAAAGCTTAGGCGAAGGGGCGTTCAGCCGGCAGCGAGGCTTGGGCTGGCGGTCGATCTGGACTCCAGTGTCTGCGGAAGATGGTGAGCTTTGGTTTTCAATGCGTGATCTGTTCCGCAAAATGGTCGGAACCGAGGATACAGTACTCCGTATTCCGTAGAAGTGATTGTTGTTGTGGGCGTCAAGTCAAGGATCGCCATCACCAACGTACATACATGCCTCTCGTAGTGCCGACAAGCGCAGCGAATCGCGCGCCAGCAGTCCAGACCAAAGCCGACTCCGCCTAAGCCGTCCGAAGTCTCATTCGCTTGGATCACTGTGAGTCTTAAAAGATGCTTCAGGAACACTCTGATTCGAGCGCAGATATGAAGTAACCTCCTTCGATGCCCTCCCCCCGTCACGACCTGGATCTGGTGATGGCTTCATTTCGCGGCGGCGAGAGATTTGGGATTTAGTAGTACCTGAGGGTACATGTGCGAGTAGTTACATCGAGTTACGGGGAGGGTACATGCACCTCAGCCTGCCAAGCAGCATGTCAGCGTGCCAGTGGAGCGCATGCAGACCCATGACACGCGTACCTTGCATGTACCTGCTGTTCCGTCGGGATTGGGATTCCCAGCACCTCGGGCGTTCCTTCCCTGCCTGTCTCCGCGGCGCGGAAAGAGTGGGCTGGCCGCTGGCCGGTGCCTCCTTCCGCCTCGAGGATCCAACAAGATGCGGTAAGAGCGGGCGAGATGCTACTGCAGCTGCACCTGCCCCGGCGACAGACTCGCGCACTAACGAACCTGGCAGGGAAGCTGCCGATGGCCCGCTCCTTCCCTCGGAGTCTCTCTCGTTGAAGGGCACGGCCAGCCGGTCACTTGCAAGATGGAAGTCGCGACCGTCCAGTCATCGCCCAGACCGACTTTCACTGCGGACTCAGGCGGCCTTCTCGAGACATTCCGTACATGAGGAGACGTGGCCTTGGCCGTGCCCGTATCTGTAGAGGATCGAGGATCGAGGATCGAGATGGATGACTCGCAACCTGTGTCCACTCTGCATCTCCAGCATCGTTTGCATCTTGGATCATGCGTCTCGGCGAGTCCTTCTCGAGCATCGGTTCCATCGGCTGCATCTCGAGAGCGCGTCAACTCCGTACATACTCGTACATGACCTTGGGGCCTTCCGGGTCCCGGCCGTCCCACCCTCCATCTCCCGCAGACAGCGGCCAACCAGTGCCAAGCAGTGCTTTTTGGTGTTGCGCCTGCTCGTGGGCTTCCAGCGGGACCTCCTTCAGCCGGAATGGAACGCAGACTTCTGGTTGGCGTCAGTCCCGAGAGTCAGAGGACGACTACTGATCGGAGGTGGTGTGATGGATGGATCTCTGCAGACCGCAGAGGGTGGGTCGCACGAAGCAGAAGAACACCTCCCAGCTCGACTTCGGAATTGTTGGGAAGAGGAGCGAGATGGAGAGGAAAGGAGGAGGGGAGGGGGGGGGGCCTGGGGGGCCTCGGTAGGGAGGGCCTCGGGAGTTGACAACATATGGGACGGGAGTTTGAGACGTCCACGGGCACCAAAGGCGAGCCATTCGGATCATCATGTCGTGGCCAGGTGACATCGACAGATGAGGCGGGAGGGCAGTCGAAGAGGCGGTCTCCCTCTTCCCGACAAGCCGGTTCGGGGGGGGGCTTTCTTCTCGTCCGTGGTTCATTGCGACGCCCCTCAACTGCCGGACGCAAGCGTTGGAAGACGAACACCAGAGACCGCGACAGATTCAGCCCCAAGTTTGATTGACAGTGATCCACGACTGGGAGCCGCTTTTTGCTCTGCTCTGGCTTTGACCGGCCCGTCGCCCCGGTCCTTGGCCTTGTTCGCACACGTCTCGTCCACTTGCTGGGATGAGGATCGGAAACCTGACAGGCCTGACGAGCCAAGCAAGCTTTTGCAGCACCCGTTCATACCGGTATCCCTCGCTCCAGCAGAGAAAGCGAAGCTGCCAAAAAGCCGCCACTCCTCTCGTGCAGGGATGTATGTATGGAGCACCACCACCCATGTACGAGGTCGATGCGTGATGCATCACTCTGCGTTTCCGCCTCCTGATGGCAGCGCCGCACCGCGACGCATCACACCGCGAGAATGTGTCATGGGGAGAAGGACCCTCCCCGCAGCTGTCGAGGGCGGGATACGAAGTCCGCGAGATGGAGATTTGATTTGAGCTCCTCTCGGCTAAGCGCATGATGGAACAAGGCAGAAACGCCCCATATGCACCTCTTCTGCGATCTCAACACCAGGCGGTCCACACAGAGAGGCGTGCCATCTGGCCAAGGCCTTCTCGCTCATTTCGATGCTGCATGGCGCTTCGTCGGTCTCACCAGCTCATTTTCCCATCTTCGATTTTGAACCAGGTTGCAATCTTTCGGGGTCACACAGCTGCAAGCCCTCTCCTCCCTCTCGTCGGCCACCCCCTCCTCGCCTGAGGCCCCTCCCTCCCTCCTCGGCCAGCCCCGGGAACACACTCACACGCTTTGGCTCTCACACACGGACCAGGATCCAGGAACCGCTGCTCCCTTTCGTCACCGCCTTCTGCTGTTGATCGCGGAAATACATTCTGGGGACCTGCTATTGGATCGCCGCCACTTTAGAGAGGCACCCTTTTCCTCCGCTACTGGGAACTACGGACTACCGGACAGGGAGAAGTGGAGAAGACGTGGTGGAAAGTTGTGCCCCTCTCACCGACTTCACCGAATCACGAGCGGCTGGATGAATGGAATCGATTGCTACTGGCAGGAATCGAAGGGATCGAGGGTCCAAGACGTGCGTTGCTGGATCTCGGGGCACCAGCATCAAGGATCAAAGGATCCCGTGGCAGTGTCGAACGCCAGACTCCTAGCACAGGCGTCCAAGGGAAGTGGCAATACATGTCGGTCGCCCTGCATCAGGCATCCAGTTCCTGTCTCTCTTGTCTCGATGTACTCCGTACTCCGTACGGAGTACAATCAGAGAGAGGTATCGATGGATCTCCAATCTGCGACCTTTCCAAGTGGCGTCCCGACCTCCCAGGCGGGGGGCTGTCGCGGTGCCGGTGCCCGCTAGACTTGTCTTGCGGTAGCACATCAAATTACCGGCACGACCATCCATGGATCCGTCTTCCTGGATAGTCTGGGTACCGATACCTGGGGCCGTTTACGGAGTATAACAGATGCCTTTGCGCCTCTTCTTTTTGCTCACAATCTCCTGCTCGCCTCAAGTCTTCCTCGTCTCTCTGGCGCGCCAACATCACCTTCAGCTCTTTAGAAATCGCACGGCTTTTTTTTCCCTTGTACGAAAACCTCTCTTGTTTCGTCTTTCAGGGACCTACCTCAAGAGCCATTCATATCGCGAGCTTGATAATCTTGAAAGCGAATCTTCGACGAGCCCCAAGCTTCGGTAGAACTTGGAAGCCCCCAGGAATTGGAGGTACAAGCACGACGCCGCAGAAGCCCGAGGACGACTGAATTTTGCTGGGACGTCTTTTGTTTTGACGTACGAAGACAAGACACTTCGACTGAGCCCCATAATAATCCACCGTTCCATCCGCGTTCGACACCTCTTTTCCTTGAAAGTCCGAATCCTTTCCACGAATTTCTTTGATCCTCGCCCCATATGTTCCGCCGATACGCCCTCGGATTTTCCAGCGTGGGACGACAATTGTCAACCATGAGCAGCTCTGCCACTCCCGTCGAAGACGCCATCCGCGCCAAGGTTCGTTTGCTTTATCCTCGGGAGACATATACATTCTTCAGAGTCATCATCATCAATGCGATCTTTGGCTAACGACCTCTGCCAGCTCACGGCCGCGTTGAATCCTCTGACCCTTGAGATCTACAATGACTCACATCTGCACGCCCATCACAAGGCGATGGCAGGTAGCACTTCTCGAGAGACGCACTTCAGGTCAGTAGATCCCTCAGCGAGCCTCATTCCTCCGTGTGTCCGACCGCATGACGCACAACCCTCCTCACACCCCTCCACGATTCCTCCCCGTGATAGACCTCTTGGCACCAGCATCCGCTAACGCTCTGCACTCTTGCACAGACTGGTCATAACATCTGATGCTTTCTCCTCCAAGATGCAGCCCGCGCGACACCGCATGGTCTACGCCCTGCTCACGGAAGAACTGGGCCGAGAGGGTGGCATTCACGCCCTCCAGCTCAGGACCATGACTCCAGACGAGGAGACACGACAGAAGAAGAAGAAGAGCGACGCCACCGTCGCCGCCGCCGCCAAGCCCGAATCAAAGGATGATCGCAAAGTGCAGCAGCCAGGTGCTCGATCCGACGCCGAAGCTCCCGAAGAATCTGCGTCCAAAGCGTCCTAGATGAAAAGAGACGGTCCGTTCATCTGCAAATCGCAGAATTTCATGCACGCTTCCTTCTTTTTGTCTTCTTTGCGACATGCACCGAAGAGGGCAGCCCGACGCACATGCATCTTGCATCACGCTGCATGGTCCTGCAGCATCTCAGGGCGATTGGAGATGGGGGCTGCATGAGGAAAATACCCACAACGCCCGGTCCTGGTGGCCCTGCTCTGCTGTCTGGCGTCTGCCCAGACGCATAATAAATGACGGGCTGTCAAGCATCACGAGCCGCCGCCAGAACCGCCATTTGCCCATTTTCAATACCCCGACGCCACGTCATCCTTTCACTTTGGTTTTCTTTCACTCTGGCCGTTCAAGCTCGGATGTTCGATTACGCCTTTGTTGTCCGACACTGCATACCCTTTTATCATCTCGTCTTTCGAAGCATTTGCTTGTGGCGAACTTCCTGCCACCTTTGTTGTTTCTCTACTACTTGTTTTTCTTTGTTCACATAACCGATGATCGTTTCTTGATCGCTTGACTCTTTGACACCTGGGAAAGAACGTGTATCAGGCACATTAGATGATTTTCTCTTACATTTTGCTCCCCAAGGAGCTCTTTACTTTACAAGGGAGGGGTGGAATTCTCGATTCAAAATGTATTTTTTTTATTCCTCATCTTGTGTTTCTATGGGATGCCTTTCGGTGGTATGATTTGCGAACGTGTGTGCACATTTTGCACTTTGGCTTCTGTGAAACAAGCATTTTGGTTTGATTATTTCCTTTTGGCTCTCTTGATGCTTTACACCCTTGAATGTCATTTCAGAGAAGTTTACGTCGTAACGGTCCTGAGGAGAATGTAGTCTCAGTTGCCCGGAAAAGGGGGCATCATGATGACCCTATTCATCAAGTGTACCCTGAACCCGCCCTCCTTATACTCCGTCCAAACCGCCCAGACCAAACCGCAAGTATCACCACAATGGAAAGGTGCCGAAGTCAAATATAGATGGAAGATGAAACGCCACTGATCGCTCCTTGCCACAAAGAGGGAACCCAGGAGTTGAAACAGAGAAGGGGAAAAGAAAGAATGAAAGTAGAAACGAAGCCGACCTCTCGCATGCTCGATCCTTGGTGTTCTTTTCTTCAATTTCGAACCCCCCCCCCCCTAGACCGCGATGCCGCTGCTCCCCGGGCCTCCACTGCAGTTCTTGCGGAATCGATCCGAGAGCCGTTTCTCCTCGGCCGGCGGCCTACTTTTCACCCTCTTCAGCGACCGCGCGCTCGAAGAGGGCTCGTCCGTTCGCGCGGCTCGCTTTAGGGATGTCTGCGCGGGCGCCAACGGCGTGACCACGGCGGGCTGCGGTGTCTGCGGAGGTGGCTGGGCTTGCGCGGGCTTGGAGGCTGCGGGTGGAGGTGGAGGGGGAGGGCAAGGGGGAGCAGGGGGGAGGAGTTGCTCCTGCGGAGGGTCTGGCGCCTGCGCTGGCTGGGGGGAGGGCGCTGCGGATGGGGCCCTTCGCGGGGGGTCTTGGTGCGTTGGCTCGGCGGTGGTCTCTACGGACGGCGTGAGGTGCTGATCTCGGGCGTGCTCGGGGGACGGGAGGTCGGCTTCCATCGGGTCGCTGCCGAGCTCTGGCGAGGGGAGGCGCGGCTGGGGGCGGGCCTCGGGGGATGGCTCGCTCCGCCTGCTGCGGGCTTGGGGCTGGGGAGTTGGGAGTTTCGGGGCGACGATGGATGGCAGCTGGCGCCACTGGTGTTGTTGTTGTTGTTGTTGTGGCTTACGCGGTCGGTAAAGCAGCCTCGCGGGGCTTGGTTCTTCGCGATCCGTCATGATGGTGGCCCTGGCCTCGGCGACCTCGGACGGGTAGAAATTGAGGATCTGGTTGAGGTTCTCGCGCAGCACGACCATCTTATCGTAGAGCATCGGCCCGCGGATGTTGCAGTACCATTCTATGGCGGGGACGGGCTCGTGGCCGGGGCCGGCGTTCTGCGCGTACCGGATGAAGCCGCAGAAGGCCTGGATGAAGTCGTCGTAACAGAACTCCCGGACGGCCTTGTTCCTTTGCAGGACCTGGAGGGCCACGCAGGCCTGGACGAACTTCCTGAGGTTGCCGGCGTGCGTGGTCGTGTAGTCCGGGTACACGGCGGTGAAGAACTCGTAGGGGGCCAAGTCGGTCGAGAGGTCGGGGGGAGGGTCTGCGGCAGCGTACTGCGTCGACGCGGCGAGCTCGCGGTCGGTGGCGGGCACGACGGAGCTGGAGGCCGAGGCCATGTCCTCCCAGATGTCGCTCTCGGGGGCGACCACCTCGACCGTGGTGATTCTGGGGCTCGCCGTCGTCATTTCGACGGCTTGCATGTCCACGTCTTTGTCCACGTCCAGGATATCCTCGGGAAACTCGACCGGTTTCATGCGCCGCGTCGGCCTTTGTGCCTTTATCGGGAGTATTCTCCTCCCGCCACTGGCTGCCTGAGATTTCTGAGCGGTATCGCGGATGGTCGACTGCTCGCCCTGGCCACAGGGTGGCGTCTCGGGCACCCTTGGCGCCAGCGGCGAAGTCGCGCCCGTAGGCCGTGTCTGGGTCTGCGCCGGCGCCAGCCTGCGAGCCGATCTGAGATCTACCGTCGGGACGTCGCCCCGGTGCTGGGCCTGGGGCAGCTCCAGCTCCATCTCGTCGACGTCCTCGCCGGCCACGCTGGTCCCGTTCTGCTGCGTCGGACGGAGCGGCGCGTGCCGGGTTTCTGATCGGGGCGGGCTCGGGGACCAGGAGATGACGCTCGACGGCCGCTCAGGCACCAGGAAGGAGGAGCTCGGCACGTCGTCGTCCTGGCCGTTTTCTGCCACCGCCACCGCCGGGGCCGGAGCTGGGGTTGGAGCTGGAGCTGGAGTTGAAGCTGGAGTTGAAGCTGGAGCTGAAGCTGAAGCTCGAGGACGAGAAGGAGGAGGCGGTGCTGGCGGTTGCATTGCGATCCTCGACTTGGCCATCTTGCGAGCGTAGGCCTCCTTGACCGTCTGCAGCACGTGGCCGGGGATCTGGGCGGCGCTGTATGGTTTGCCGTCGAGATCGACGGCCCACGAGGTCGGGCTCTCGAGGATGGCCTGCTGATCGTGCGGGATCCGGCTGCGCGTCTGCCAGCGCATCGTGTCGGCGCGGGCGAGGAGCCGCGGCGCCTCGACGGCGGATCTCATGTTTGTGCCCGCGAGTGTCGAGGATCAACTATAGCCAATTTCGATGATCGTCCCAGATGAGCTCGCCCGACCGACCCGTTGAATGAAGTCGCTGGCGAGGAGTGAGAATGGAGGGGGGGGGGGCCCTGCGGTTTGGAGACGGGAAGCTGTCGAAGAAAGAATTGAATGGAGTCGGTGTCGAGATCGGAAGTTGAGGCGGAAAGATTGATAAAGTGTCTGGAAACGAGGCGGGCTCTGATTGATTGATTGATTGATTGATTGATTCAACCGCATTGGCTGCGCGATGTGACTCGCCCTGCTCGTGGGGATCGTGAAGCTCCGAGTGGCCTCATGGCTCGATTCGATCGTGTGCAGGCGCGTTTACTCGGTGCGGCAGAGCGAGTCAGACGCGTCGAATTCGAGGGCCGCGCATGTACTCGTACAAGTATAGTAGTGAGAAGAAGGTATCGTAGAAGGGAGATCAAATCGATCCATCCGGATTCTCCCTAGATTGAGGACTCCCAAGTCGAGCAATCCCTGGATGTTGATCAATCCAGGATCAACATGGAATTCCAGGTTCCTCGATTCAATTCCATTCAGTAACGATCAATCGATCCATCAATCAATTGTTGATTCATCAAATGTTCCTCGTCGTCAAAATTCGGAGGTGCGGGGCTTCGAGCTAGCGAGGTCGCTTAAGGTACGAGCATCATAATTAGCGACTGGCGGGGAGCTTCGGGGGGGGAATTTCGGGCGCTGCGGGGCAAGATCCAGCGGGGTCTGGTGCTCTCCAGGGCTTTTAGCGCGCGTCCAGGGGGCCGAGCTCCAGCGGGTTAGCGTCTGGATGATGTGCAATCAATCGCTGGCCGGGGTCCGTCTCTAGGGTAGCACCTCAATGGAATGCACTGATGTCGATTATGTCTTCGCTTGTGACGCTTACATAAGCAATCACGATGCTCTGGCTCCGCACGATTGAATCAAATCAATTCAATCAATCAATCAATCAATCAATCCATCGATCAATCAATCCATCGATCAATCAATCCATCGATCAATCAATCAAATGAATCAATCCAATCCATCGTGCAATCAAGCGATCCATTCCAGTCGATGACATCGTCGGTGGAACTGCGTGGACGACAAGCAACCTGCTCAGAATCCTGCTGCTCGATTGATCCGCGTTGCCTCCTCGACTTCCCCCGGGCCGGCTTTGGGCCTGACTTGAAGGTAACATTGATCCTTGTGTCCACCGTCGCAACCACAACCACCACCACAACCACCACCACCACCTCCTCCTCCTCCTCCACGACCACCTCCACCATCCATCATCATCATCATCATCATCACCGCAACGACGACAACCGCCGCCGCCGCCGCCCGCATCTGTCATCCCCACCCCTCCGCCCCCCCACGGCCGCCACTATTCACAGCAAGGCTCTGGCACTGACCTCTTCGCCGTGGCACAGACCAGGCCTGTCCCAACTGGATCCCTCAAGATATACTCGTACGAGTACTCGCACATCCACTCTTACCATACCCGTACTCGGCTGCAGTGTATGGGCAGCGCCTCCATGCACTCGGATCTGCTCGGCAACGAATCAGACGCAACGCTCTTGACGCAAGCTTGCCTCTCTTGCTGCCCAGGCATTATGATATCACCTCCAGCTCCCTGAGTCTTCAAGTCATCATCCCGCCCCGCGGTCGGGCGAAGCGACAACGCTCACCCAGCCGAACCAATTCACTCCATGTGCTGCCCGTCTCGACGCGAGACCTTCTTGCACTGCTCGTCGGTCTGAGTTGCCTTTCCGCAGGCCGCCCAGACAAGAAAAGACACACACACAGAGCCGCGAGTAGCCATGACCAGCACCACCACCCCAGCCCCGAGGCCCCCGGATGGCTCTCCGTTGCTTGCCGCCCTCGGCTCGCCTCTGCTCTCGCGAACCCGCCGCAACTCCGTCAACTCCGCTGTGAGCTCGACCATAGACAGGGAGCAGCTGGCCCAGACCCTCGACAAGATACACAGCTCCGCGAGCCGAAGCGATGCCCTTACGACCTTTAATGATTTCGCGCCGCCGCCCGTGTCCGTCCAAGCCTCCGAGAGCAGGGGCTCCGCCGGAGACTTCGTCCACCAGGGCCTCAGCGGCCTCTATAGCCGGATCAGGGAGGCCGTCGGCGGAGGCAGCTCCAGCAGGGCGGCCCCCAAGGACGAAGATGTCGACCCTCTCGAGATCTCTCCTCGCGGAAATTTGGCCCCGGACTCGCAAACCTCCAGGGCGTCCCTGACCTCGCCGCGCGCCGAGGCGTTTGCCGCCGATTCCTTCGTCCCCTCCGAGCCGCGCTCCCCGCATCCCCAGAATTCTAGGCCCTCCAGCATCAGCCTCATGTCCGGACCCAGGTCCCTCGCTCCCGGCAGGCAGAGCCTGCCGACAAACGCTACGAGTACCGTGACGGCCGGCCCGACCATCACCACGCCGAACCTGACGGGCAACCACGATGCTATACTCGGGAAGGATGGCGTCATAGCAGAGTCGAGGAGGAGGAGCACGAGTCGGGGTGACCTTCCGGCGCGCCTCTCGCCCATCGACAGGCAGATCCTCTACGATGCAAACGAGGGACTGTTGCCACCCGGATCTAAGCGCGGGGACGACAGCTCCAGTATCGACGAGAGCATCGACGCACCCGTCAGCCCCGTCAAGGGGAAACCTCAATTGATTTCCCCCTTGCTGGTCCCTCATTCTCCGAATCCCTCCGTGGGATCATCGCTTCCGCCGGATGAGTTTCGAAGGAAGCCGACGGTCATCGATCGCATTGCCCGCTCGGGCTCCCCGAATCGATACCACGGCTCGAGGGACTCGTCCATCGACCGCCTCACCGCAGAGCCGAGTCCAGTCAACACGTCCGCACATGGCTCCGTCCACCACGAGTCCTTCTCGCAGGAGTCCAAGCCTCAGCATCATCGATCGGGCGATTTGCGCATCCCGGGCACGACCACAAGCCACCGGCGTGCTTTTGAACGCATGAGCGGACTCGAGGGGATGAAGCGGCAGGTCTTGAGCAAGGAGTTCTGGATGAAGGACGACACCGTCAAGGAGTGTTTCCTTTGCCAGATACCCTTCAACACCTTCCGGAGAAAGCATCACTGCAGGACGTGCGGCTTCATCTTCGACGCCAAATGTACTACCGTGATATCTGGCGAGAAATTTGGCCTCACAAACTCCATCAGGGTCTGCAAACGATGCCTCGATGTCATCACTCGTCGCTTCGACGCCAGCGCGTCCGAGGACTCCGGGGATGAACAGGCCTTCATGCCGAAGCTCTTCGGGGCCGACGAATCCAAGAAGGTCGGTTCGGCGGGCCAGCTCACCGACCCAAAGGACCAGGCCCATTCCCGCAATTCCGACAGCCCCGGGGACACGAGGCCCCTCTCTACGCCAATGATGGCCATCCCGGCCGCTCGTCGCGTGAGGGAGTCCAATTACTCTCACTCTGCCGTCCTCGAGATCGACGCCCCGCAACTCAGCCGCCCGAGCTCGTCGCGCTCGCTCAAGTCCTTGACGGCCGGCCGCCCACATTCGTCAGCCGGACACAAGCGCCACCATTCGAAGCACGGATTCCTGGCGAGACACAAGAACACGAAGTCGGAGGACCATGCTCCGTTTCGAAAAGGCCTGCATGAAGAGACGGCGAACAATTCAAAGTTCCCGGCCTTCCATGACGACAACATCATCGACCCGGAGCTGGCCGACTACATGTCTGATGACTCGAGCGGGGATGAGCAGGTCAGCAGCATATTTGCCACGATGGCCTCGGCTGATCTTCAGCCCTCCGGCTTCGAGGCAGAAAAGGCTAATCTGGCCTCGTTGATGGGCGCCTCGAGGAAGCATCGCCATCGGGGAGGTGAGAAGAGCGTCAGCGGCCTCAGCCATTTCGGTCGTGTCGGTTTTGAAGACTCCCCGGGGCCCTCGAGCTTCGTCGGTCACCGCAAATCGACGAGGCGCCGCAACCTGAGCAACGTTAGCGGCAGCATCCTCCACATGGGGTCCCCTCGCCCCAAATCCGGCATTTTCAAGGGGCCCTCCCTCTCCTCCGAGATGCTCCTCTCCGCCGAGCTCGGCGGGGCCCAGCTGGGACGAAGCGACTCTTTGCAAAAGGATAGAGCCCCGCGCGCCGAGTTGAACCAGTCCAGCCTGCATCACGTCGACAAACTGCTCCACCAGCTTCTCGTCGACGCCAAGGTCCCAAATCCCGATGCCTGGCAAAAGGTGTTGGTCCCCATCCTGCTCCAGGCAACCGACGATGTCTCCCCGGATGTCGCAAACGGCGAGTCCATGGATGTCAGGAACTTTGTGAAGCTGAAGAGGATCCCTGGCGGCAAGCCCAGTGACACAAGCTATGCCTCCGGTGTCGTCTTCACCAAGAACTTGGCCCTGAAGAGCATGCCCCGCAAGATCACCAACCCCAGGATCTTGCTCGTCAGCTTCCCGATCGAGTACCAACGACATCAGCAGCAGCAATTTATGAGTTTGCAGCCGGTCATAGAGCAAGAGAAAGAGTTCCTCAGGGTCGTGGTCCACAAGATCACGAATCTTCGCCCCCAGGTTCTGCTTGCCGAAAAGAGCATCTCTGGCGTGGCTTTGCAGTACCTGTCAGAGGCCAACATTGCGGTTGCCTACAACGTCAAGCGATCCGTCATCGCCGCCGTGGCCCGGTGCACCGAGACTAAGATCATCGAGTCCCTGGACATGTTTGAGGCTCAGGCTGGCAGGTGCTCCAAGTTTGAAGTGAGGACCTTCGTGAACAACGACTACCCAAACCGGAAGAAATCCTACATCTACATCACCGGGTGCAGACCAGAGCTCGGCTGCACCATCTCCCTCAGGGGTTCCAACAACGCGCTCCTCGGAAAGATCAAATACATCACCGACTTCATGGCCTACGTCGTCTACAACCTCAAGTTGGAATCAAGCCTCCTGAGAGACGAGTCTGTCGAGCCTCCAAATGTCGGCGAGGCGTCTTTGTCGAGTTCATACCAAGCATTGAACGAGAGTATTAAGTCGTTGAGCTCTTCTAGCATCCGGGACGGCTCCCGAATCGGCCCTCCCGTGGTGGTCAATCAGGCGCCCGGTGAAAGTGAGCCCCCTTCGCAGACCACGGTCAACAGCAGCTCGAGCACCGGAGATCGCGAAGACGCCCCGTCGATCCCGAACAACTCTGATCGAAACTCTCAAGAGCCGGCCGCGGTGGTGTCTCTCCATCAGAGCCATGCGCACACCGGCTCAGACTCCCAAGTGCCCGACGACGTGCCAATGCCAACGTTCTACAGCGATATGGTGTCTAAGTACGAAACGAAGATCCTCTCTGCATCCCCCTACGTCAGGTTCACGCAGCCATATCTCTTGATGAATGCTCGTGAGCAGGAAAGGCGACTGCTGTACCTCAAACGTCTCCGAGACCATGACACCGTGGACGAGAAGGCAGACGCCGAGAAGGCGGACCCGCAAAAGTTTCAGCTCATCAAGCCGGAAATGGTCGAGGAGATTGGCCAGAAGGCCCCGAGACAGATCATGGAGATCCTGCACGCCGTCCACGATGCAGAATACGACAAGGCGCTCTATAATTACCAGACGCAGACGCGCCAGTGGGAGACATATATCCAGGGCAATCTCGATCTATTTGACCCATATTCCCACCAGAATATCGTCGTCCTGTATTCGGTCATCTGCACGGAGAACAAGGTGCCGTGCAATGAGCCGAGCTTGGTCGCCATCAACTTCTACGACGAACAGCGCGAAGACACCGGCATGGATCCTGACTGTACACTGGGGCAGTACATCGAGTTCTTGACCACCAGCAAGGACGACATCTGTGACTCGAACATCTGCAATCGCAAGATGATCGAGCACCACCGGACCTTTGTGCACGACCAGTCTCGCATCACGGTCTTCGTCGAGCGTTTCCAGAAACCGTCCCCGAGGCGGCCCGAGCTCGGTGACAGCATTACCATGTGGACCTACTGCAAGATCTGCGAGAAGGACTCGGCAGAGACGCCAATGTCGGAGACTACTTACAAGTATTCCTTTGGGAAATACCTGGAGCTGCTTTTCTGGGGCAAGGGGCTGCGGATGAGGGACATTGTGGATTGCCCTCACGATCACCAGAGCGACCACGTCCGCTACTTCAGCCTGCACGACATCCGGATTCGAATCCACTGGGACCCCATCGACCTCCTCGAGATCGTCGTTCCCCGAGCTCGCATCACCTGGAAGGTCGTCAAGGATCTGAAGCTGAAGAACGACATCTTTGTCAAGATGGAGGAACGCTGGAACAAGTTCGTGGCATCCATCAAGGCCAGAATCAAGAGCATCCGGATCGACAGCGTCTTGCCCGAGAAGGCCGAGGCTTGCAAGGCAGAATTGGAGATGCTGACGAGAAGATCGCACGAAGAGCAAGCTGCCATGATCCACCGACTTCAGTACATCTACGTCAATTCCAAGTACTACGAGGTCGTGCCTTTTAACATCATTGTCCGCGAGATGCTGGAGAGCGCGGCCGAGTGGGATCAGATATTCTCCAAATTCGAATCCGACTTCTTGGGCGACAAAGACATCCGGCAGTTGACCATGATCCAGCTCAAGAAGATGTTCACCGATAACGAGTCCAAGGAATCGCTTGCGTCGACCGAAGGCACCGGTTCCATAGCCGATAGCGAGGAACCGCCATCTCAGTCCTATTCCGAGGTCGACGAGAAGAGCACGAACCTGACCGAGTTGCCGGAGACTCCAGGCACAGAAACGAACGCATTGTCGACCGAGAAAGCCGTCAATGAGAAGGGTCCGCTCGGCGAAGATGGTGCGGCGCCGTTGCAAGTGGAGGAGGAGACAATCGAGCGCGTCAAGCCTCTGGACTTGGCCACACTCCCGCCGGCGGCTCCCGCCCCTGGGCCTGCGCCTGGGCCCGTACCTGTCGCTTCCGACGAAGTCCTCAAGGCTCCCAACTCCCCCATCGCAACGCCTGAGCGGCCGCCCTTGTTTCCCAGTGGGCTTGCGCGGAGCCCCACCGGATCGTCGAGGTCGGGGCGTTCTATGACGGAGAGGATAGATCCCGCGCGCCGAGAACAAGCCCATCAACCGAGCCAGCCCACCGAGGCTGAGGATGCGCAGGGCGATCCCGAAGGCTCAAAGCAAGGTTTCAATCAAAGCCCCGGGCGCAAGGTCGGTTTTGGGGCGTCGCCGCCTATGATTCGAGCGACGTCCCATCCTACAAGCTCTATTCCCCGGCTGCAGTCGCTGAGCGGAAAGCCCGCCGCGCTTGCAGAAGCGAACCCGAGACCACCGCCATCACCCTGTGCGGAACAGCCGGAGGGTTCTTTGAAACTCGACAAGAAGCTTCCCGATCGCTATGGCTTGACTGTGCTGAAGAATCGTCCCAAGCTCCCCTCCGGAATCCCCAGGCTGGTCAAGAGAAAGGAATCCAAGGTCACAGCTCTCACGCGACACTTTGAGCAGCTCAGCCGAGAGTTCGAACAGGAGCACCTGCGGGATCGGAAGAGGAGAGCCGCAAGCTTGCGACAGCCTCGGCCGATGCTGGCAACAGCCTCGAACAAAGCGACCGTGCAGGTGTATGATAACGTCACCGAGGCATTCAATGAGTCGGGTGCAGCGAACGAACAGGCCCTCGATCGGGATGGCGAGCAGCAGCCTCTCAACGCAGTGCTGAGCCATACCGGAATGCCCCGGGAAGGATCGCTCGATGCCAAGGTGGGAGTACAGGATGATGCTGCCAAGACCAAGGAGTATTTCGAGAAGCAAGCGCCGGCTAAGGACCCTCCACGTTCCGAGGAAGAAGCCCAGCGGTGGAAAGAGGAGCCTGGGAACGCCAACGCCAGCCAGCTGTCGGAAGACGAGGGGGCTGCCAGCGATGCCGAGCCATCTGTCTCCGATGAGTTCTTGCCCGACATCAAAGAGATCGCCGACTCCAACGCGGAGATACCGCTCGAGCTCCCCAAGCACCAGAAGATGAGCTTGATGAAGTATCTGACCAACTTTTGGGCGGAACGATCGGCGAGTGGATGGCCCCCGCTGGAGTACCCGGTGAATGCGACAGATCACATCTTTGTGGACTCGGACATCATCGTGAGAGAGGACGAGCCGAGCTCCGTCATCGCTCTCGCGCTCAACAGCGACGATTACAAGGGCAAACTGGCGGCCATCAGGCAAGAGGCACAAGAAACGATCCTGCGGGATGTGGAGAACGCGGCCGAGGGAGAGTCAAAGTCGTTGCCCGTGTCGGAGAGCGGCGAGTGGAAGGGTAACGAGTCAGAGCTGGAGAAGAGCCTGCTGCGAGCGACGGGAACCCACCTCAAGTACCAGTTCAGAGAAGGAGCGGCAGTCATGACGTGCAAGATCTTCTACGCCGAGCAGTTCGATGCCCTGAGGCGCAAGTGCGGCGTCGCCGAGCGCATCATCGAATCGCTCTCGCGGTGTCTGAAATGGGACTCGAAGGGCGGGAAAACGAAGTCGGTCTTCCTGAAGACGCTGGACGACCGCCTCGTGCTCAAATCGCTGTCGCAGATCGAGACGTCGGCCTTCCTGCGCTTCGCGCCCGGATACTTCACCATTATGAATGAGGCCCTCTTCCACGACCTGCCGTCGGTGATTGCGAAGATGCTCGGGTTCTTCCAGATCCTCATCAAGAACCCGGTGACCGGGACGGACATCAAGCTGGATCTGCTGGTGACGGAGAACCTCTTCTACGACCGGTCGCCGACGAGGATCTTCGACCTGAAGGGGTCCATGCGCAACCGCAAGATCCAGTCCACCGGAGAGCAGAACGAGGTGCTGCTGGACGAGAACATGGTGGAGTACATCTACGAATCGCCCCTCTTCGCGCGCGAGCACTCGAAGAAGCTCCTGCGAGCATCGGTGTGGAACGACACGCTGTTCCTGGCGCGGCAAAATGTTATGGACTATTCATTGATGATCGCCGTTGACGAGTCGCGAAAGGAGCTGGTGGTGGGAATCATCGACTGCATCAGGACTTACACGTGGGACAAGAAGCTCGAGAGCTGGATCAAGGATCGCGGTCTGGTCGGAGGAGGCCGGAACCGACCGACGGTTACGAGTCCCAAGGAATATAAATCGAGGTTCCGAGAGGCCATGGCGAGGTGAGCCATTACCACGATATCTGAGGACCCCCTCGAAGCCGACTGACCCCGTTGCTGACACTCTGATCCAGGTATATTTTACAGGCACCTAACTGCTGGCACTTGTTCAACAACCCGCAGAATCCTCTTTACTATGGCCGCGCTCGATTCGCAGAGGAGCCCGACGCACGAGAGCAATGATGACAATGATGATGATGATAAAATGAGAGGGGCTTTGCAGCGCAAGGGGGAGCGGATTCAGTATACATACATCACGGCGGCGGCAAGATTTGCTCATTTTCCTCTTCCTTTTCCTTTTCCTTTTCCTTTTCCCTTTCCTTGTCCTTTCTTTACTTTTTCAGACTCTTCATGGCATGCTAGAGATGGGGGGGAGGGAAGGAGTTTGGGATATGACATTTTCATTCATTGTTTTCTCCTACATCTGAATATGCAGGAATATCACGATGGCAGAAGCAGAAATAAAGATACCCCTGATGAATCGATAAGAGAGTTGGAAGAATTGTGACAGGTAACGAATATATTTAATTCGAATTTCCATTTTAAAAATGGAATCAGTTATGTAGTTTGGATACCATCATGCCTCTCACAATCGAGAAGAAGCAGGAGGCGGCGATGAGCTACCCTAGAGTTGCTTTATTTCGCCAGATTTCAATTGGAGATGTTGCTTTTACGGAGGATACTCGACTCTTCATGACAGCTCGCCTCTTCTCATTCAACATCTCGCCTTGGGATTTTGATCGTCATTGAAAACTCTGATCATGTCATGACGAAGTTCCTGTCATTCCCTCAGATGTGATCGTGACCAGCGTCTCGCCTGAATTCCAATGTCCATCGATCTCAACTGGGAGACGCTGACGGGCGGGCCCGACGGCGATGCCCTCGCCGAGCGCATCAGGGTCTTCATCCACAGCAAGTTCCAGACAGTGCAGCTGCCCCGGTTCATCCGGTCCGTCAATGTCCACGGCTTCGACTTCGGGACGGTGGCGCCGCAGCTGGCGCTCAAGGACATCACGGACCCGCTGCCGGACTTCTACGAGCAGGATGACGACGACGACGACGACGACGACGAGGACGGCTCCGGCGAGGAGGACGAGTACGAAGCAGCAGCAGCAGCGTCGTCGTCCAGGCTCTCGCGGCCGAGCACGGCAGGGGCCGGCCACGACGCGGGGAGGCGCAGGCCCGCGGAGAACGGCGGGCCGCAGACGCTGCCCGGGCACGAGTTCGGCAGGGCGTTCCTGACTTCGACGCCGGGGATCCTGGGCGGGCCCGGGCGGAACTACTTCCAGCACCAGTTCGCGGCGGGCACGCAGACGCCGCTGGCGGCGGTGGTGGCGGGCGCGCACATGGGCACGAGCTGGATGGGCAGCGCGCCGGCGTCGACGGCGCACACGCCCTCGCACAGCAGGAAGCCGTCGATGGGCAGCCTCTCGGTGGACGACCTCGCGACGACGCTGGACCCGGCGCGCGGGGTGCTGACGCTGAGCGAGAAGTCGGACGTGTCGACCATGGGCCCGCCGTCGCGGCCGTCGACGCGGGATGCGCACATGGCGCACCTGAGCGGCACGACGGCGGCGGCGGCGGCGGCAGCAGCAACGAAACCAGGAGGAGGAGGAGGAGGCAGCGGCGAGGAGCAGGATGAGGGGGAGGGGGATGCGCGCCCGCGGCCGCTGCTGCAGCACATGCACCAGCAGGACCCCGACGCGGGCAGCTCGCCGCGGCGCGAGGCCAGGGTGGAGGACGTCCAGGCCGTCTTCAGGATCCGGTACTCGGGCGACGTGCGGCTCAATCTGACTGCCGAGATCCTGCTCGACTACCCGATGCCGAGCTTCGTCGGGATCCCGCTGAAGCTGAGCATCACGGGGCTGAGCTTTGATGGGGTGGGCGTGCTGGCGTACATACGCAAGAAGGTGCACTTCTGCTTCCTCAGCCCGGAGGACGCGCTGGCCGCGGTGGGCGACGACGACGACGACGACGAGGACGACGACGAGGACGACGGCAATACCAAGAAGAAGACCGGCGGCGGCGGCGGCGGGGGGGGGGACAAGAAAAAGGCAGGGCGGTTTGCGGGCCTGCTGCAGGAGATCCGGGTGGAGAGCGAGATTGGCGAGAGGGACGGGGGCAAGCAGAGTCTGAAGAACGTTGGCAAGGTGGAGAGATTTGTGCTGGAACAGGTGCGGAGGATATTCGAGGAGGAGTTTGTATACCCCAGCTTCTGGACGTTTCTGGTTTGATCGATCAATCATCATCAGCGTCGAATCATCACTCATCACTATTTGATCGGTGGACGTAATGATAACCCATTGGGCTTCTAAGGCACACGGGAACACGCTTTGACTACAATGCAAAATATCCGCCTGTGGAAGAGCAAAGGATCACGTCAATGTCCGCCTGAACCCCTGATATGCCTGCTGGATGTCCAGCTCCAGCTCCCTCGCCTGCTCGTCGCCCAGCTCATCCGTCGCCTTCATCTGGTTGAGCGTGATGAGCCACTGCACAATCTTGCCACGGTTGTCAAAGTCCTTGTCCGTCACGCGATTGACCGACTGGATGACGTCGGAGAGCAGCGGATGCAGCTGGTCCTTGGAGAGGAGGCCCAGCTTGACGGCGTCGAGGAAGGTGATGAACTCCTGCGTGGCCTCGAGGATCAGCACGCCGCTCGTGGTTGTCGCGGCGGCGTTGGCGGACGGGCCCGGCGCGGCGGAGGATGCTGTGACGGTGGTCGAGGGCATGCCGACGCGAATGCGCTCTGTCGCACGGGGGACGTCGAGCTTCTCACACAGGTCAGATGAGGCCTGCCAATGACCGATTGCATTCGGAACAGAAGAACAGAAAATAAGGAGGGAACGAAAAAGAGAGGGGGGGGGGGCAAGGACGTACGTCCCACTTGGCCTTGAAGTCCTCGAGGTCCTTGAACTCGTTGGCGATCGTCTCGTCTGCTAGCAGGGCCTTGTACTGCCGCAGCGACCGCTCGCAGATGTCTGCGTAGTCGGCCTCTGGGATGGCATCCTTGATGAAGGCCTTCTCAAGCTCGTCGAGCGTCACGATGATGCTGAACAGCTCGCCGAGGGAGTCTTGGAGGTCTCGCTCGGCGCGGGTCTCGGTGAGTTTGACTTCCTTCAGGTGTGGTCAGCACCCATGTGCCAGCTGCCTGTTTCCATCCTTATATCTACATCACTTCTGCAGCATGATCGATCACACTCACCTCGTCGAGATTGATGGTCGCGGAGAGCGTCGTGTTGGGTACGTAGCTATGAGGTGTCGGCGCATAGCTTTGCCGCGTGTTCATGGTGGCAGATGGAGACGAGGCATCGGATGGGCTGGCTGCGAGGTTGAAGAGAGGAGGAATTGGCCGAGCATCGCGAGAGACGAGGATCAAGACGAGGAGGAGCTCGTCATCGCGATGAGGGGGGGTGTGGTCAAAAGGTACGTACTGGAGAGTGGCAGAATTGATTAGACCGCTTTCCGTATTAGAGATGACCTTATCGATAAAGACTCGCTCGAAAATTTTTGGGAAACCTCGACTCAGAGCTTCTCGCGCCTGCCAATTGAGTCTGGTAGTATTTTTCGTTGGATTTTTTTTTATAATATTTGATTATTTCTTCATCTTCTCCTCGAGCCGGCCGGTGCCTCCATCGTCAACCCTCGCCCATCCTTTCCTCAATCCAACCCTCACCTTTCGATCTAGCTGTCGCCGCAGCCGTTGTCGGCGCGCAAAGCATTTGCCCGCCATGGGAGTCGGCAAGAAGAACCTCAAAGCGACCAAGAAATTCGAGAAGAAGAGCCTTAAGGGCGTCCTGGATAAGAGAAAAGAGACGGCCAAGATCAAGCAGCGCATCCAGCTCAAGGAGAAGAAGAAATCGAAGCGAGGAAAAGATGAAGACTTCTTCAAGGGCGCGAGCGGGAGCAATGCGGTCCCCGTCTCTGCCGCCGCAGCCTCCAAGAAGACAAGGAACGTCAGCGAGATGAGCGTCGACGACTTTTTCCAGAGCGGCTTCGAGAACATCATCGACAAGACGGCCAAGGGCGGCAAGAAGAGCGGCGGAAAGAGGAAGCGCGAGGAGCCCAAGGAGGAACGGGATGGTGATGAGGAGGAGGGGGAGAACAACGACGACAACGACGACGAGAGCGGTTCAGAAATTTCCTTTGGTCACGAGCCGGTCGCCAGCGACAGTGAGGATGGCGGCGATGACGCGGATGAGGGCGGCGACGACTCCATGGGTATAGGCATGAGCAAGAAGGCCATGGACGCCCTGGCGAAGAAGGACCCTGAATTCTACAAGTTCTTAAGGGAGAACGATCCGGATGCCTTGGATTTCGACGAGAACGCCGACTTGGCCGAGGTGGACGAGCTCAGTGCCGGGGAGGACGAGGAGGCCGAAGACGGAGACGACCAGGACAATGACGACAAGAAGAAGAAGAAGAAGAGCAAGAAGAGCAAGGACAACAAACAAAAGGCCGACGAAGCAGCCGCCCCGCCCGGAAGCAAACTGACCAGGGAGATCGTGGCCACATGGAGAAAGGCCATGACCGAGAGGCAATCGCTGCGCGCGGCGAGACAGGTCGTGCTGGCCTTCCGATCGGCCGCGCACCTCAACGAGACGGACGAGGACGGCGAGACAGACCAGCGATGGGCCATCGACGACCCCGAAGTGTTCAACGACATCCTCCTGCTCGCGCTCAAGGAGATCCCCATCGTCATGAACCACTACCTCCCCGTCAAGGAGTCGGCGGCCGGCAAGGTCTACGTGCAGACCGAGACGAAGAAGTTCAAGACGCTCTCCCTCCTCCTCAAGTCCTACACATCCTCCATCATGCACCTCCTCGGCACGCTCTCCGACGACAAGACGCTCAAGCTGACGCTGTCGTCCATCACGCCGATCCTGCCGTACCTGCTGTCGTTCAAGAAGCTCATCAAGGCGCTCGCCAAGGCCGTCGTCAGCTTCTGGGCGCAGCCCGCCAGCTCCGAGACGACGCGCGTGACGGCGTTCCTCGTGCTCCGCCGGCTCGTCGTCATCGGCGACAAGGGCATCCGCGAGACCGTCCTCAAGGCCGTCTACCAGGGCCTCATCCAGGGCTGCCGCGTCACCAACCACAACACCCTCCAGGGCATCAACCTCATGAAGAACTCGGCCGCCGAGCTCTGGGGCATCGACCCGACCGTCGGCTACACCACCGCCTTCACCTTCATCCGCCAGCTCGCCATCCACCTGCGCAACAGCATCGTGCACAACCAGAACGACTCCTTCCGCATGGTCTACAACTGGCAGTTCACCCACTCCCTCGACTTCTGGTCCTGCGTCCTCGCCCAGCACTGCAGCCCGCTCCGCGAGGCCGAGGCCGGCGGCAAGTCCCAGCTCTGGCTGCTCATCTACCCGCTCGTCCAGGTCACCCTCGGCGCCATGCGCCTCATCCCCACCGCCCTCTACTTCCCGCTGCGCTTCCACCTCGTCCGCGCGCTGCTCCGCATCTCCCGCGCCACGGGCACCTACATCCCGCTCGCCTCGCCCCTCATCGAGGTCCTCACCTCCGCCGAGATGCGCAAGCCCCCCAAGGCCACCACCCTCAAGGCCTTCGACTTCGCCGTCTCCTACAAGGCGTCCAAGGCATACCTGCGCACCCGCGCCTACCAGGACGGCGTCGGCGAGCAGGTCGTCGAGCTCATCGGCGAGTTCGCCCTCCTCTGGGCCACGTCCATCGCCTTCCCGGAGCTCGCCCTGCCCGTCGTCATCCAGCTCAAGCGCTGGCTCAAGCAGGCCCGCTCCAAGTCCCAGGGCAACCGCAACGCGAAGCTCTCCACCCAGATCCTCCTGCTCGTCCAGAAGCTCGAGGCCAACGCAAAGTTCGTCGAGGACAAGCGCGCTAGGGTCGACTTCGCGCCAAAGGACCGCGCGCAGGTCGACGCCTTCCTCAAGGACTTTGACCTCGGAAAGACGCCCCTCGGCGCCTACGTCTTCGGGCAGCAGAAGGCGCGCGCCGAGAAGGCCAAGATGCTCGAGGAGGCCCGCAAGGAGGATGAGCGGAAGAGGAAAGAGGACGAGAAGGCAGGGCTCGCGGGTGGTGACGACGACGACGACGACGAGGATGCGGAGAACAGCGACGAGGAGATGGACGTGGATGTGGATGACGAAGACGACAATAACGACGACGACGATGAGGACGAGGAAGAGGAAGAGGACGAGGAGGACGATGATGAGTAAAATAGATAATCTTTCACGCCCCAATCTTCAAACGCATCTGCCATTTCTGTACAAGAGTTACCCCTTTCTCTCTTCCATTCTTCATCAATCAGAACACACCGAGTCTGTTCGCTTCGCGCTTCAGCATCAATCAGCTTGTTCCGTGCTGCGCAAATCCTAGTAGAAAGGCCTATAAAACAAAGTGTACCGAAAAGGAGATGCCTTAATCAAGAAGAAGAGAAAAAGGTAATAGTACAGAATCTTGCACAATGGAATCGTGTCCCATAACCAGCCGCCCCTCCCCTCTAACCCCTGGGCCGCTCAGTCTGCAAACCAGAACCAAAACAACAACAACAACAGAATAACAGGATTATCCACCAAATGGGATTGCTTGCTTGACTTAAACACACCACCCCTATAACCGCGGGCCATTCCATAATGCCACGTATCCTCGCAACGCCTCCGAGCCGAGATGTAACAGAGTGAAAGACGACAATAATCAAACACGAAACCGCGCAAAGAGCCCAACCGCCCTGATCCAGTTCTGATGCGATGAGCCTTCCAGCCCCCAAACGCCTAACCCTACTCCACTGATGCTGTGCTCGCTCGACCGACACGACAAGCCTCGGGTGCCTGCCTGCCCGCCTGCCTGCCTTCACGATATCGAAAGCCTGTTTCGATGACGATCTTAATTGGCCACGACGGCCTCCCATGAATTCTTGTTGTTGTTGTTGTTGTTGTTGTCATGGGAGCCGCCCAAAACATCGCGGACCGCTATGCCGGCGATGTTGAGGACCGTCAACTCTATCTCCTCCTCGCTCATCGCCTGGCCGACGGCTTTCTGTCCCTCAAGGACGTCGTATAGACTATAAATCTGGTCATTCTTGACCTCCAGTTGCTTGAGGATCATTTTGATGGCGTGGGCCACGTTGAGTCTCTCCTTGCGGCCCTGCGACTTGTCGCTCCCGTTGTACTGGGCCTGTAGGCGGATGAGCTCCAGCTGTAGGTGCTGGGACTCATCTTCCAGCCCCTTGATGACGAGCGCCAGGGCGTGGCCGGGCGGCTGGGTGGGCCGCACAGTCATGTCGTCGCCCTGCACCTGTCGCTCGCTGACGGGGACGGGTCGGGGCACCGTCACCCGCTTCTTCCCGGCAGCCAACTCCCTGGAGGAGGCGATGCCGTTGTGCGATGTGATGCGGCTGCAAACCATGCAGTTCTGGCAGCTGTGGACGCAGAGGCTGTCCAAGACCCGGCGAGCATTATTCGAGAGGGCCGGGCACGAGTCTTTGCCGACAGATCTGATCGCCTCCTGTGCCGCCGCATTTGCCTTCTTCGAGGATACCTTAGACCTCTGAGACTTATGCAGACTGTCCGACCTGACCATAGGCTTCGGCTCTTCCGTCTCCTTGATGCTCCTAAAGGTCAAGCTCATTGAGACACTCTGATCCTGCGTCGTATTGTCGACGGATAAGATGCCTGTCGTGTCGTCATGATCGCCAAAGGCATCCATGTCATTCGTCGTTGCCTTGCTGGAGGCGCTCTTCCGTTTACTGCCCTTGTTGGCCTGAGTAGAGTAAGCCTTGCCGCTCTCTGTTGACTTCTCTGGAAGGGAAAAGGCAACCTTTTGGACATGTCCCGAGTCCTTTGATTGCGCGACAGGCCTGTCAGACTTGCTGGTGGACCTGTCTGTGCGGCCGGAGCCATCGCGCCTGGTGGCGTTGCGAGAGTCGCGATCTTTGCTGTTGTTGTTCAGGGGCGCTGCATTCTTGGTTCCGGACGAACTGTTGGGCATGGAACTTGAGGCCTTTGATGGGAGCCCCTCGAGAGGGCCGCTGTCGTCTGAGTTCATGGTAATGTCTGGGACAAAGAAAGCCGACGTCATGTTGTCCTCGGTCTCATCGTCGGCAGTCGCAGTCAGGTCCCTCTTAGGGATCGTGCGACATTGTTGATCCAGCTGCTCCTTGAGATAGACGACCTCCTCCTTGAGCTTCGAGATCTCGTCGTGCAGGCCATGAACGCTTCGCTCGAAGCCCGAGTTTTCGCGGCGCAGAATCTTGTTTTCGTTAAAGTACTTCTCGTTGTGGCGCACCAGGCTATCGTTGTCTTGGCGAAGGGATGACTTCTCCTGCTTGAGCGACCGCAGCTCCTGCTGGAGGCCCTCTACCTCCTCGCGGGCCGCATCGAGCTCCTGCTGGAGACCGTCGACGTTGTCGCGAAACTGATCCTCGTCGTCCAGCTGCGATTTCTGAGCTTTCCGCAGCGATCGGTTCTCCGAGAGGAGGGATTTGTGATCGGCCCGGAGACTCTTGTTGTCGGAGCGCAGGGATTCCGATTCCTGCCTCAGGTGCTTGACTTCCTTGCGGAGACCCTCGTTGTCTGTCCGCAGGGAGGTGTTCTCGGACTCCAGGCCTTGGCGGCTCTGCCTGAGATCAGCCAGGTCACGTCGCAAAGTGTCGTTCTCCTGCCTGGTCTGCTCCGACGAGCCAAGCTGCTTGCTGGTTGTCTCCAGCTCCTTCTCCTTGATGACGAGTTTCCGAGTAAGCTTGTTGATGTCATCACAGGCCTCCTGCAATCGGCTCATAACCCGATCTCGCTCCTGGGCCAGCGTGTCATTCTCGATTGCGCGGCTGCTTACCCTCTGGTTTGCTTGGTCTAATCGTGCTTGGAGCGACGCAAGCTCGGCCTCGAGACCTGATGCGGCATGTCAGTGGCGGACGCAAACCACGAAGGAAGAAAACAAAAAAACAAGCGCTCTCCTAGATCTCGAAAGGGGTGGAGACGCACCTTTCTTTTGGGCCAGCACCTGCTCGTTGGCGCGATCCATGCCCAGACGGTTCTCGAAGGACTTGCGAGAGTTGAGCTGAGCCTGGAGCCTCTCGACTTCGCGCTGTAGATTTCCAGCGTACTCTTGGATCTTGTCGTGGTTGTCCTGGAGAGAGATGATCTCTTGCCGGATCATATCCATGGACACGAAGATCTTTCCTTCTTCCTCTGGGATCACGACGCCGTCGATCTCGGCGTGGCGCGCACCAAAAGGCCTAATCTTCTGATCGTGGACCTTGCCATGCTTAACAAGGATGGGCACTCCATTCTTGGCCGAGCCGGTGAAGCGCAACGTGCCGGTGACGAAGTCGCCGAGATGGGTCACATCGGGCATGAAGAAGGACCGCATGTTGGTGTTATCGTGCCCCGGGCTGGCGGTCGAGGGGGATGTCGGCACGGCCGTCATGCTCGACTTGGCGGACGACATGTTGGGCGAGCTCTCGTCGTGTGACCTGGGTTCCCTAGTCCTAGGGCTGGAGGAGGTCCTGCGCAAGCGCTCCAGGGCGTCCGAGAGAGGGTCCTGCTTGTGGTCTCGCTGCTGCCGGAAGGCCTGCGGCGGAGGGCCGCCGGAGTGAGTCTTGGACAGCGGGCTGGGGGCGTGCGCATTCTTGGTGGCGGCAGCAAAGGCGCCCATGCCCCTGGCAGGCGACTTGGAGAGGATTGAGGAGAGATCGGACTCGTTGTCGACGCGAGGCTGCATCTCTGCACGCGTCCTCTTGGAACCGTTCCACGCGTCTTCAGTGGTGTCGTCGACGATGTATTTTGCGATGGTCGGGCCTGGCGCGGAGGCGAGCGGGTCCAAGTTCTCCTTGGACTGCGAACGGACATGGAGAGGCCGCGCCTGGGTATCGGTGGATGGGACGTCGTCGAAGATGGGGCGGTCGGTCTTTGTCGGCAGGGAGTAGAACTCGGGCCACTTGCGGTGGGCGGCCTCCCAGTTGACGGGCAGCTTTCGCGGGGCAGTGACGCGGGCGATGTCCTCGTTGAGGCGGCGGGTGGACTCGCCCTCGGGGTCAGAGAAGACGGAGGACAGGGTCGGGCTGGCGGCGCGATGGGAGCCGGTCGAGGATGGCGGAGAGTTGAAGGGGTTTTCGCGGTTTGCATTCATTTCTCTAAGGATGCGTGAACGATACCTGGTAGCTGTGTCGGCCTCCATGGCTCTGGCACGCACGCGTCAGACGCAGAATGCTGGAGCTATGGAGTCGTTTTGACGAAATTGGCAGAGGACCCTCTTTGCCGAGAGAAAGTGAGAGAGGGAGACAGGGAGGGATGGGGGGAGAAAAAGAGGGGAGGGAGAGGGGGTCCGAGATGCGGTAAAGCAGATGCGGGCAATGCGTCGTCGCGTGGTTGGATGCGAGATGCAAGAGGGCGGCTCCGTGAAGGGAGAGGTCGTAAGATGTTCATGGATTGCGGAAAGCCGGGGGTGGTGAAGGGGGTGGTTCGAGGAGGGGGGGGGGGGGGGGAGAAGAAAGAGAATTGCTGCTGATTGACGATGCCTCCCTTTGGATCGGTACCGGTAGAGGCTCAAGAATGCGGTATTCGATGGATTTCCGGGGAGGGTTTGAAAGCGGTTTCGGGATGGGGCAGAGGATGAGGAGGAGGAGTAGTAGTAGGAGGAGGAGGAGGCAAAGGTGGCATCGGCCTTGATTTGTTTTGTTTGTGCGAAGAAGGACGAGCAGGAGCCCGTGAGGATGGAGGCCTGTGATTGGCTTGGCTGGTGCTGATGACGGCCTGTGATTGGTCGATTAGGGGCGTGGAGAGGGGGCGAGAAGTAAACAAAGGCTGCTTATGCAGGTCGATGCACTCGATTTATGCACGGTGCATAAAAGGGTGTGCATGTTGCTGGGGAGGTTCCAGGACGGGCGAGTCACCAGACTCGGTGCAATTTCTACGAGAACATGGAAGAATTCAAGCTGATTGATCTGATGTATTGATGTCAACGGACTTCTCCGCAGCCGGAGCATCAACCTGAGAATGATCTATTGATCTGGTATCACGGGATGGAGCTGACAGGAGTGACCGCCGTGGAGGCGATGGGTCTGATTCGCGATGTCCTCAACAGTGTCAGGGCGCGGAGCAGAGGTCATACTCGGCGTGAGGAGCACGGAGTACATTGATTCATACATCAGATATGTCCATAAGCTCGGTCGCCCGCTGTCGGCACCCACTTGCCGGCGACCAGGTGCCACCCCGATAAATGAGTCCAATCTGGAGGATCCATGCACCGAGCACGGGCAGGTTGCGAGTCCCGGAGATCACGCTGGTGAGGAATAAGGAGCCTGCTGACACTCCCTGATCCGTATTCCATACGGAGTACGGAGTACTAGAGGCCTGAAAGCGATCCATCCGTCCAGGTACGAGTACGATGGACTGAGCAATGCGCGCCGCAGTGATTGTGCAGAACTTCAAGTTAAGCTGAAAAACTCCCAAATCGGCACTGTGCTCTGTACAGGTATCATTCGAGTACGAGTACTCCGTAGAGGTACTCGGTATGTAGTACGAGAGGTAGGTAGTAGTACGGAGTAGTAGCGTGGCGCACCCCTCAGTCACCACAGCAACGTCAGCCATTTGGTATCTGCATATAGCAATATCGCTTTATCCGAATTTATACTCCGCAGGATGAATTCACTTATCCGAAACGTGATCTGGACTTGAGCCATGACGCCCTCTCCTCTCCTCCTCACCTCTTCACCTCCTCTCCGCCAGGAGTGAGCCAGCTTAAGTGAACCATGGTCTGACACCATCTGCCGTCAGGTAAACCATCTCGAGGGAGCTGAAGGGTCGAGTGGTTCCTCCGGCGGTGTGATGCCCGATCCCGCAAGGCTCCAACAAAGCTGTTTTATCCGACGACGTGGTTCAATATAACCGCATCCCGCATGGGATGGCTTACTTGCCGAGTCGTATTATCGAGTACCGAGTACTGGAATGGTTGCTGTGTCGAACCTCTACCATGCGCCTTTTGGCACGCGTGCACAGCATGCACTGTCCTATGGGATGGATTGATCAGATGTCTCAAGCATTACGGAGGAGTACGAGCCCAACACCGAGGTACCAACCCACGATTGAAGCTCCTCGTTCGCCGAACAGTGGCTGATCCTCATGCAGGCCAAGATGAGACAGACAGCGAGGGAGAAGCGAGGACGGTCACGTCCTGACGGATTGATGACTTGCCCGGCAAGCGCTTCCTCCACGAGGAGCTGCTGCTATAATAGGCTGATTATCGGCCTCTGCCTGCTCTTGAAGCAGTCTCTCCGGTCTCTCGCTCGATGTTACCTGCCTCCTAGTCAGCCGAAAGGGTATGCTCTTCGCTCGTCTGCGCCGGTTGCCTGATTCTCATTCCTCCCCCATCATAGCGTCTCATCCGCAGCCGATGCGCTGGAGGCATCTTTAGCAATGAGATATCTCATATCCTCGATCCAGGCGGGGCTCATCTTCAATCTCCTGGCCACATCTCATACGCTCGAGGCCAAAGGATATTGCTCGGTCTTCACGACGGGGGCGACGATCGGCTGCCAGTCCCCGCCATCGACGTTCCTCGGCGATGGATTCAACGGGAGTCCACAGAGCGACGCCTCGGATGATGACAATCGCCCAGACATTCTGGAGAATGCCTTTGCCGCCCTGGCGGTGCTTCAGAACGAGTACTTCGATCCGGCAGAGAATTCATGGCCCTCAGCTATCGACTGGACCGCTGCCGTGACCGAGACGGTCGTTGCGGGAATGCTCAAGACCCTGAGCAGCACGTTTGATGTGGGCTCACCCTCTGCGCGAGGTCGAGATGCGGACGTCAATCTCATCTCGACCTTGTATGACCAGGTCATAAGTTCCTTCTTCGGACAAAGGTCTCTGGAGATAGAGCAGCAGGTATGAACGCAAGAACGCAAGCTGCCCTTCATCACAATGCTATTCGAAATCAAGCAAATCATACATATCCTCCATGCCTCTTTTCACCTCGCCTCCGCAGCTCAGCCTGGCTGACGCAGTCCTGATAGGCCTTCGACGACATGCAATGGGTCGTTCTCGGCTGGATCGAAGCGGCTACCTTTGCCGAAGCCTATGGGCAAACAGTCGTCCCGTCTGCAGAACCAAACAAGAAGTACAATCGGACATTGCCCCTGAGTCTCGAGACGGCCCTGACGGCTCTTCCTTGGCACGGCGACAGCTGGCTCCCGTCTTTTTTCAAACGTGCGCGGACGTTCTGGCAGCTCGCGTCCGCAGGGTGGGACACCAAGCTCTGCCATGGAGGCATGAACTGGAACCCGAAACTCCTGCCATACAAGAATGCCATCACCAACGAGCTCTGGGTCTCGTCATCGATAAGCATGTACCAGTATTATCGCGACGAGTCGCCGACCGCACCCTCCGTGGGACTTAATAAGACCTTCTTAGATGCGGCAGTCGACGGCTACAACTGGCTCATGGGGGTCAACATGACCAACAGCCAGGGTTTGTTTGTGGATGGATTTCACATTAGCAGCGCCATTCCCAACAACGTCGAGTGCGACGAGAGGGACGAGATGGTCTACACCTACAACCAGGGCGTCTTGCTGTCCGGGCAGCGGGGCCTATTTACCGTGACGGGCAACGTGTCCTATCTCATTGACGGGCACAATCTGATCCAGTCCGTCATAAAAGCGACGGGGTGGGATGATGCCGCCCCTCAGGCTGACGCGTGGGCCACCGATACGCTGCCCCCGTTCAGCGGACTCGGGAGAGGTGGAATCCTGGAGGACCAGTGCGATGCCAGCGGATCCTGCTCGCAGGACGGCCAGGCTTTCAAGGGCATCTACTTCCACCACCTGACTGCCTTCTGCAGGCCCCTCGACATCAGCGAGTCCCAGCCCTTTGTGGACACCAAGAGTCAAGTCAACCTGCACGAGTTCGCGCAGGTCAGGGATGCCCACACCATGGCCTGCCAGGCCTACCTGCCTTGGGTCAGGTTCAACGCCAATGCGGCGCTCAAGACGCGAGACTCGGCTGGTAGATTCGGCATGTGGTGGGGGGCGCCGCTGTGGGGCAAGGGCGTGGTGACAGAGTCCGACGACGGCATCAACCACTCGGCGGTCAACACGACCGACTACCGCAACTTCGGAACGCCTAGGGACGATCTCTGGGGAAGGGTGGACAGTTGGTTTCCCGGAAGCGGACTGGTGGAGGGCCTTGTCGGTTCTGTCCTAGAGTCGGAGCAGGACGGACACAGGCACGCCGAGAAGAGACAGGTGGTCGATTCTGATCCCAACAACCGCGGGCGAGGAAGGACTGTCGAGACGCAGGTGGGGGGGCTGGCACTGCTCCGAGCCTTTTGCGAACTGGCCGCTCTGTGATTGCTTGATAGAGCCTTCACAAGTTGGATATGAGATGTCCCGTTGGGCTTTTCTGTGGTAGAGGCCGAAGCGTCGCAGTTCATCTTGTATAGCACGACACTTGATCTCACGCATCATCACACCAGGCGAGTCTCATTGTGAGCACCATGGAATACTACCTAGTAGGTAGCACTCCAGCATTGCGTCGAGTAAGCAGGTGTGGCACCGAGCTCCTCTCACACTGATGTCACAATCCATCGACGCGATGTCTCATTGCAAGAGATCTGTCCCGAGGTTCAGTGTCACAAACTTGGTAATATAGGTAGACCGTACGAGTATGTACAATACATATGACCCAGGCTCGATATTGAATAGTCTCGACATCAACCCTAACTCTAACCCTAACCCAGAAGCCATTGTCAGGGTTACAAGCTTACGTCATAAGCGGCGTGGGGGCACTCTCGAGTCTCACTGGCGCAAAGGTTCCTCTACCTACAGTCTGGCGTGACAAGACCGTGTTCAGAAGTCCTAATACCTCTTGCGGCTCCCGGGCCGGCACGCGGCAGGAGCCTCCGAAGTCGCAGGTGCCGAGCAACCTTCTGTGTCGATTCTCGGTTGCGATCCGATTATGATGTGGCATTTGGCTTCGGACCCCTCACGCCCACCTGACGCCGATCAACTCCAAACATCAACATCCATTTGCGCACTCCTACAAGCACGATCTTTCAGGACATCTGTCTCAATTGCTCTCAGCGTCTGTTTTTCAAGTTCAAGACAACCTGGGCCTCTGTCCACCCGTGGTTTCTCTGCATTGTTCACCGCGGACCGACCGCAATTCGCTGTACAAAGCAGGGCTGCTTTGTCTATTCTTTTCCTCAGCACTCCTTGCTTTTGACCCCTTCTTCTTCTTTCTAGGCGATCAGTCTTAATAGGTATCATTTCTTCAATCTTCGGCCAGCCTCTTTTACCCACTCGCCGAATCATGCCTGTGTTGCACACCGGGCCGGACGATGGCCCTATGGTCAATGGCCACGCCAACGGGGATTCCGACCAGCGGAGACCGGAGACGCCCGCTGGGCGCATGGCCTTGACGGAGTATAGTATCAATCCGTCCCCATTGTCGGAGAAGAATGGGACGCCCAAGAAGGCCCTTGTGCCGCCGGAACTGCAGCTCGAGGACGGGACCCCCGATGTGAGTCGACTCCCGCGCCAGCCCCGACATCCTCTGACCATGCGCCTCCCCGAATTGCCGGCTGACGTCCGCCCGCACGATAGTACCTGCGTATGATTTTCAACGCGACGTCTCGCATCTACGAAGCCTGCAACAAGACACCGTTGACGCACGCGACCAAATTGAGCAACAGCCTCAAGTGCAATGTCCTGCTCAAGCGCGAAGACCTCCAGCCCGTGTTCAGCTTCAAGCTCCGCGGAGCGTACAACAAGATGGCTCACCTGGACCCCAAGAGCAGCTGGAAGGGCGTGGTGTGCTGCTCCGCGGGCAACCACGCCCAAGGCGTCGCGTACTCCGCGCGCAAGCTGCGCATCCCCGCGACCATAGTCATGCCCGAGGGAACGCCGAGCATAAAGCACGAGAACGTTGAACGGCTCGGGGGCACCGTGTGCCTTCACGGTGCCGACTTCGACGCCGCCAAGGAGGAGTGCGCGCGGCTGGAGAAGCAGCACGGGCTCATCAACATCCCGCCGTTTGACGACCCGTGGGTGATTGCGGGCCAGGGGACCATTGGCAACGAGCTCTTTTCGCAGGTGGACATGTCCAAGGTCGAGGCCATCTTCTGCGGCGTCGGGGGCGGCGGGCTGATTGCGGGCATCGGCCTCTTCGTGAAGAGGATGGCGCCGCACGTCAAGATCATCGGGTGCGAGGCCTACGACGCAAACGCGATGGCGCAGTCGCTGAAGAAGGGCGAGCGGGTGGTCCTGCGGGACGTCGGCATCTTCGCCGACGGCGCGGCGGTCAAGGTCGTTGGCGAGGAGCCGTTCCGCATCGCGCGCGAGGTCGTCGACAACGTCGTCGAGGTGTCCACGGACGAGATCTGCGCCGCCATCAAGGACATGTACGACGACACGCGGTCGGGCCTCGAGCCCGCGGGCGGCCTGGCCATCGCCGGGCTGAAGAAGTACGCCATGCAGAACCCGTCCACGAACCCGGACAGGACGCTCATCGCCATCACCTCGGGCGCCAACATGAACTTTGACCGGCTACGCTTCGTGGCCGAGCGCGCGACCATGGGCGAGGGCAAGGAGGTGCTGCTCGCCGTCTCCATCCCCGAGAAGCCCGGCGCCTTCGCCAAACTCATCGACACCATCAAGCCCCGCCCCGTCACCGAGTTCTCCTACCGCTACGCCAGCGACGGCAAGGCCCACGTGCTTATCGGCCTGTCTATCCTGTCGTCCGCGTCGGAGCGGGAGACGGAGGTCCAGGAGCTCCTCGAGAGCATCGCCGGCAAGGGAGAAATGACCGTCGCCGACCTCTCGGGCAACGAGCTCGCCAAGAGCCACATCCGCTACCTGGGAGGCGGGCGCCCCACCGTGGCCAACGAGAGGGTCTTCATGTTCAGCTTCCCCGAGAGGCCGCGCGCCCTGGAGCGTTTCCTCACGAAGCTGCGGCCCAAGTTCAACATCAGCCTCTTCCAGTACCGCAACACGGGCGGCGACGTGGCCAAGATCCTGGCGGGCATCCAGTGCCCGCCCGAGGAGACGCAAGAGCTGGAGGATTTCCTGAGAGAGGTGGACTACCCCTTCGAGGAGTGTACGGATTCGAATGTCTGCAAGATGTTCCTCGGTCCTTGAGAGAAGGCGAGCGCATTTCCATCTGGGCACAATGTGATATAAAGAGGGGGGCGTTTCGAGGCGTTTGTTTTCTTCCTGTTTTGCGAATTCTCTGGCTCCCCCCCTGTTGGGATTAAAAAATTTGGTGGGATTGCATATCAATGATAGAGCAGGCCCGAAACGATCCAGCGCATTTTGAAATGGATTCATGGGGCCAAGAAAATAGCGGATCATGTTCGACCTCAATGAGGCACCCAAATAGGGTTTCCAAGCCTGAGGGATGCTCCTGTGCGCACTGATTTCCTAGCCGATACTCGTACATGGATGTATGATTGATGCATGAACGTGGGAGTGCTTGGCGGGTTGATCTGTGCCATGGGCTGGCTTAATCTGGCCATGCCATCTGTGGTGATTGGCTGTGGAGAAAAACAGCAAAGGCTTGTTTGTGAAACATGGTCCAAGGACTCGAAGATCTCGAGGTTTACCATTGTAAAATATGAACCCAGCAACATCTGTGAGGCATTGCATCAGGGCATTGACGAAGTTGAAGTTTCCATGGTTGGTCTATTGCAGGGCGAAGAGAACGTGAATACGTGCAACTTTAACCATTGATGGATAGGTGAAGTCCGGATTGTGCCTTGCAGGATGGAGAAAATATCGAGGCTCCAGATGCCTCGAGCTACATGTACCGAATACAACATCATCATTTAAAAAGGCAGGAACTCAATGCTTATATGTGCTTTGATCGCTCCTTGCCGCACATTTGCATATCGTCAATCCATTGATGGCAGGAGACATTAATCCTCGCCGAGACGTTCCTTCTAGAAGCTCCGTCTTGCGCACAGTGCCTGCAGCATGACAGACGGGTTCGATCATTTGATACGGAGTACCTGTACGGAGTAGATCACCGATTTACTACGGAGTACCTAGTGACGGATCCTCCCCGTCGTCACCATCCTGCACGTTGGCTCCTACTCCGTACTCGTAAGCACGCCGCGGCGAAAACCTCGCGCCTCTGTCCACGGCTGCTGCAGGTCGAGGTTTCGAGATCGGGACGAGGGGTTGGCACGCACACTGGCACTGTGGGGTGACAGTCCCCCTGCTCTGTGACTTCATCATTCCTTCCGTTCTGGAAAGTTGTTCGACTTCTGGACGTGTTCGCCAAGCTTTCCTCTTCGAGACTAGTCCGCTGACCCACCGCAGACGTCAAAAGAGATGGCGACATGTGCCGAAGGCCCGAAAGAAGCTCCATGGACGAGGCGCCGATGAGAAATTCGGGTTCCGTGACCATGTGCGAGTTCGAGATGGACTATTGACAAGCTCCAGGGCATGCTGAGGGCGCGCGAGCGCGAGCGAGTGAAGGAAAATGGCGGCGCGAGTTCAGTGCATCTGCCGGGCCCGGTTACTGAATCGAGGGGTGTGTATGTGTTCGATATCGGGTGTCCCAACTGCCGAATAGTGGGGTCACATGCGAGCCAATCACAGCCCGGATGGCCAGTCCATCTTTTCCTCCATC
>NQYQ01000011.1:302985-320209 GCA_003055925.1 Escovopsis sp. Ae720 | reverse complement strand
TAGTACTCCGTAGCAGCTGGGATGATGGAATCATGGAATCCTTTGTTGGTCTCGATGATTCCATCCGTGATTCCATCTACTACGAGTATATGCAATGAATGCTTGCATCAGCGAGTTGCATATGTAAAGATCAAGAAATTATCAATACCGTTTGGTTTCTCGGCATTGCGGGGGAACTTGAATCTTCCCTTGTATGGGATTGATCACTGATCCCTCGATAGGATGCACGATTACTAGTATGCACGATATGCAAAATGCGGGGTCATGTGCGGAGTACGGAGTACCTCTGCCATGAATAGCGGGGAGGATACGCGACACAAAGTGCTGGAATTGCCTGAACCCGATGTCCTCTTTGTCCGAGGGTACATCCGCGGGGTTTATCTCGTCACTGTGGAGGCCCTGAAGGTCCGTGGAACTTGAGCCCTCTAGCTTGGCGCGTCGCCTGGAGCCCAAGCCTTCAGTGGATCTCGGCTGAGTTTCCAGCGCTTGGCGGCCGCTGGAGGAACAGGCTTCTTGGCGCTGTGGACGGGTCTCTAGGGTAGGCACCTGGGTCAACCGTGCGTGCTGCTGGCACGAGTTCAGTGACTACATCAATCAATCAATACTCCGTATATAATACACGATTGATTGATTGATTAGGTGTCTATTAATCTTATGTGACACTACCTGTATACAGGTATTAATCTCAATCAATTAATATACTCTAGTATACATATACATTATGCTTCTTGGGTGGATTAAACTTAAGAAATCAATTAATCCTTAAACATCAATTGATGGATTGATTAATCCATGGATTTGATCCCTTAACTGCAAGCAAGATCAATCCCAATCAATTAGACCAACTTTGTGGTCGCTGTCAATGATTGGTGGACCGAACAACCGCCCTGCCCATGTCCTATACCTAACTCCATCAACTCCATCAACTCCATCAACTCCATCAACTCCATCAACGTCGACCCATCAACTCGCGAAGCTCGTCTCTCCAGGCCCACCGACTCGACTCGACACAGGCCCCCGGAACTTAAGACGATCAAACTTGGTCCATCAATCAATCAATCAGTCGATCCTCCCCGGCTTCTCGCCCCCCCCTCCGGCTGGATTCGAGACTCTGCGCCCCCATCGACCGACTCCGCACTCGATGCCCAACACACGCCCTCGCTGCGAATCTCGGCCTCAACCCGCCCGGCATCGATATTGATGCCATACTCGTACGAGGGCTCGTCGCATTGGATCCATACGAGTACGAGTACCGAGTACCGACTTCGAGTTCTAACCGCATCCGAAACCTTTGATAGCGCCGCCCTCCATACGAGTACAGGTACGAGTACGGGATCAATCCAGCGCGCAGGGGTCTCGACTCTCGATCTTCCAGTAGTAGGTATTGGCATCTACTACTATTCCGTACATACCATCAATCCATCATTCTCCCCGACTTCCTCCCGCACCCCCGTTTCCCGGATCTGACGCTTGTCCTCCCGTCCCCGCCCGCCCGCTCGCGACCTCCATCCTCCATCCTCGACCTACGAGTACTACTACTACTACTACTACAACTACTACTACCTACTACGAAACACCTCGTGCCCTGCCCTGTGAGACGACGCCGTCCTCATCAACCCCATCCCGACCAACAACCTCCATCCATCCATCCATCCATCCATCCATCCATCCCTCCGTTGATTCATCTTTCCATCCATCCATCAATCCAGCTATCCATCGCCGGCTGCTCACACTTACTCGTGTTCACAGCAGTCCCCGGCCTGATCATCCGAGAAAGCCTCTTGCGGCGCCATCGCCGTCTTCGTCGCCATCATCATCATCATCATCATCATCATCATCATCATCATCACCACCACCACCACCAAGCATCATCGGGAGCCTCCACCTCGGCCGATCTTGACTTCAAATTCGTCATCGTCATCGTCGTCATCATCGCCATCACATCCACGACCACAACCGCCATCATCACCATCGGAATCATCATCGACATCGACTCCAGCTTTGGCCACAGCACCAGCACCAGCCGTCGGGCTTTTGCTTCCTCTCCTCTTCCCGCCCCACCCCCCTTCGCCCCCCTCGTCTCGTCATCGCCTCGAAAACCATGTCCTGGAGACTTACAAAGAGCAAGTCATTCCCCACCCCTCCCACCACTTCATCTTCGCCCTCATGCGCGTCGCAGCATACTCCCACGTCTCAGCGCTTATCCCATAATCACATGCAGCACGCAAATTGAAGAGACAAGCCCCAAAGATAACGCCCACATATGATGACATGCCATTGCTGACCCTTTTCGCGTCTCCTCAGAGTTGAAAGAGACCCATCTCGGCTTCTCGAAACACTCCTCAACACCCTCTCTCTCAGAGAAAGAAAAAGCCGATGCGCGACCCAGCTTCGATGTCGAGACTCCCACCACCGACTCATCAGGCTACTGTACGGCGCCCAACGCTCCCTTCGGCATCAACAAGATGTCTCTGCGCATCCTCCTCGTCTTGTCCTCCCTCCGCTAACGCCAGGCCCCCTTCTAGCTGCCGCTGATGCCCTCGCCAACAACCACCTAGTCAAGCTCTCCAAGCCTGGCATCCTCGTCGTCACCCTCTACGAGGCCCGCGGCCTCTCCCTCCCCGAGCAGCACCAAAGCTCCATCAGAGCATCCGCCACCAACCCCGCCGGCCAGTCGGTCGGAGGCGGGTCTGTCCGGCCATCTTCCGTATACTCCGCCAAGGGCGACCGCCTCGAACCCTCGTCCGGCTCGGGCTTCCAGGGCCTGCCCACCGTCCATGGCCGCGTGTCCGGCAAGTACATGCCTTACGCCCTGGTCGACTTCGACAAGAACCAGGTCTTCATCAACTCCGTCGATGGAAACCCGGAGAACCCCGTCTGGGCCGGCTCAAATACCCAGTACAAGTTCGATGTCTCCCGCGTCGGCGAGCTGACCGTCCATCTCTTCATACGAAACCCCAACGCCGCGCCCTCGGCCGGCAGAACCCAAGACATCCTCCTCGGCGCTCTGCGGGTCACCCCGTCCTTCGATCCCGTCCAACACCACGAGGAGACCTCTTCGGGCAGGAAGCACAGCAACAGCGACTCGCGGCCACCCAGTGCCGGCTTCCGAGGAACAGGATGGTTCGACGTGCAATTCGGCACGGGAAAGCTCCAGATGGGCATCGAATTCGTCGAGAACCGCGTCGGAAAGCTAAGCATCGACGACTTCGAGCTGCTCAAGCTCGTCGGTAAAGGCAGTTTCGGAAAGGTCATGCAAGTCCAGAAGAAGGACACCGGTCGCATCTACGCCATCAAGACGATCCGCAAGGCCAAGATCATCTCCCGCGCCGAAGTCACGCATACCCTCGCCGAACGCTCCGTCCTGGCCCAGATCAACAACCCCTTCATCGTGCCCCTCAAGTTCAGCTTCCAGTCTCCGGAGAAGCTATACTTTGTTCTGGCCTTCGTCAACGGCGGGGAGCTGTTCTATCACCTCTCCAAGGAGGGCAGATTCGACATCAACCGCTCCCGCTTCTACATCGCCGAGCTCCTCTGCGCCCTGGAGTGTCTTCACGGCTTCAACGTCATCTACCGAGACCTCAAGCCCGAGAACATCCTGCTCGACTACCAGGGCCACATTGCCCTCTGCGACTTCGGCCTCTGCAAGCTCGAGATGAAGGACGAGGACTCCACCAACACCTTCGTCGGCACGCCCGAGTACCTCGCCCCCGAGCTGCTCAAGGGCGAGGGCTACAACAAAACGGTCGACTGGTGGACCCTCGGCGTCCTCCTCTACGAGATGCTCACGGGCCTGCCGCCCTTCTACGACGAGAACACCAACGAGATGTACCGCAAGATCCTCACCGCCCCGCTCAACTTCCCGGGCTCCCACGTCGTCCCCTCCGCCGCGAGGGATCTTCTCCAGAGGCTCCTCGAGAGAGATCCCGCCAAGCGGCTGGGCGCCAACGGCTCGACCGAGATCAAGTCGCACCCCTTCTTCCACGGGATCGACTGGAAGAAGCTGCTCCAGCGGAAATACGAACCGACGTTCAAGCCGAATGTTGTAAGTAGAACCCTTGCTCCTTCATCGTCCCCTGACGCCCTTCTTTTCCTCCCATTGAGAAGATGGTCGTCGGGAGGGTCTCGACGAGGACTAACTTGAGATGCAGACGAGTGCCCTCGATACCGAAAACTTTGACGAGTTCTTCACCCGCGAGCAGCCTCAGGACTCGTACGTGGAGGGCGAGTTCATCCTGTCGCAGACGATGCAGGAGCAGTTCGTGGGATTCAGCTACAATAGGCCCGTGGCCGGTCTCGACGACGCGGGCGGCAGTATCAGGGATCCCTCATTCATGGAAGCGCCCGGAGACCGAGTACGTCGATAGTCCCAGCATGACCGGGAAGGGCGCCAAGATGCAGAGGTCGAAGGGGAGAAGAAACAAGACAGCAGCGGCAGAAGAAAGAAAAGAACTAGAAAAGAAAGAGGCGCGGCAAGAGATTTTCAGCAGTGAGATCAACTTTTGTTTCATCAATGGTACTGTTTTGGGAGTTCGTGGGGATGGCAGGCAGGCACTTTGGCACCGTCCAAAACCAACAAAAAACCGGGAATAAAGGGATCGACCCAGTCGCGAGGAACGGGAGACACGGAACAGGCAACAGGCTATGGGAAACATCCATTGGAAAAGGGGATATGGAGGATCGTTCAAGGGGGGAGACCGGGATTGGGGGGATCTGTGCGACAAGCCTCCGGCATTTATACACTTCTGCATATCCGAGTCCTCAGCATGATACACCATGCGCTACCAGCCTCAAACGGAATAGACAACAGAGTTGCGTTCTTGCTTTCTACTACGGCGTGTGAGGTCCTCAATGCATGGAGTGTGCTTCAATTGGTATGCTGTACTACGATGTCCCCCGCCGCCACGCCGCCAGTGCTCTCTCCAGCGTCGCCTTCCAGCGCGGCACGTCCGCGTCCTCGTCCTCCCAGTACGACAGCATGCCGATCACCTCGGGGATCGCCTCGCTCCAGGCGGGCGGCACGGCGCACCCTGCGCGCGCGGCGGCGACGAGCACGAGCGCGCTCCTCGTGCACGACCGGATCATGAAGTATCCCCCGTGGTGCCTGTGGCGGAACCCTGGCCTGTTCGCGTCGATCTGGGCGACGTGCGTGTCGAGGCCGCGCCTGGCGAGCTCCTCGGCGACGGGGGCGATGGCCAGGCGGCCCGTGCTGCTGCTGCTGCTGCTGCCGCGGGCCCCGCCGATGGCTGCCATGACGAACGGCCAGTAGATCATCTCGAGGAGGTTGATCATGCGGCCGCGGAGGACGGAGCGGCAGATGCCGTCGCCGTCGAGGGCGTTGGCGAGGGAGAGGTCGGCGGGGAGGCTGTTGGACCACTCCTGGACCTGGGCCTCGTACTCGGGCATCATGTCGGCGAGGACGTCGAGGAGGCGCGGGGTGGAGGCGGCGTAGCGGTCGCGGAGGCCGATGAGCTCGCTGGAGAGGCGGCTGGTGAGGCGGCGCAGGGAGATCTCGGCGAGGTAGAACATCCAGGAGGAGTGGGCGCGCTCGGCCTCGGAGCCGGGGACGCCCGAGGGGTTGGCGGGCTGCGAGGGCGGGGCGGGGAAGAAGGGCGGGTAGAGGGTGTGCCCGGGGCTGAGGACGAAGTCGGGCAGGTCGAGCTCCTGGCGCAGCTCGCGCTCGGATTTCCAGGCGGACCAGTAGACTGCCTGCTCCTGGGTGTCCTGGGGGCGCATCTTTATCTCTAGCACGCCGGGGGAGGAGCGCAGGGTCTGGGCCTTTGCGAGGAAGGGGAGGTGCTGGCACGCGGCGAGGGCCTGGGAGAAGAAGCGCCAGGCGTAGATGGGCTGGAAGACCATCATGAGGTAGATGCCGGAGAGGAAGAGGCACTGAGCGCCGATGATGTCGGACCTGACGAGCAGCGTCCCGATGCGCCTCTGGGCGGCGTGGAAGAAGGCCTGGGATTCGTCGTGGGCGGGGGTGCCTTTCCTGGTCTTGTCGCTGGGGCCGAACGGGGTGGCGATGCATCCGAGTGCGCATATCAGCATGGCGAGGCAAGACGCTGGGGACCAGTCCATGCCCTTGTGGAATGCGTCGAGCACCATCTCGCGGGTGGAGACTTCGTCGAGGATCGGGTTCTTGCAGTGGATGTGGAGGAAGAAGTCGTCGAGGAGCTGGTAGAGCCTGGCCGACTCCAGATCGGCGAGTGAGGTTGAAGAGGCCGCGCTCCCCAGGGGGGACGAAAGAGCGTCAGGGGGGACCTCGCAGGGCTCTGATGATCGACCGCTGTTCTTCTCGGCGAAAGCCGGCCACGAGAGGATATCATCGATTCGCTGAGGGAGTATGCTGATGATCTCCGGTCCATTCTCGAATGATGCTGAGCGATGGTGTGTGGGGTTTTCTGGTTCGTTCTTCTCGATTTCGGCGGCGGCCGGTAACGTCTCGTGGGCTCGCCCCTGGATTCGAGGTTCCTGGTGGATCAACTCGCCTCGTCCCAGACCCGAGCCATGGTCTTGAGCAGCCACGCTGATCTGACCGGGACTGAGTTGATCAAAGCCAGTCGAAGACTGTGAAGGCGGGTCGGACGCCAACGCCCGGATGGTCGACTCTAGCTCGTCCAGGCGTTGGAGGATTTTAAGGCTGGCCGGGTCGAAGCTGGAGAGGTCGACGGGCGACTGGATGCAGGTAGCGCCGACACTCCGGCAGTAGGAGCAGGTGGGCTTGAGGTTATCGCATTTCGTCTTGCGCGCTCGACAGACCTGACATGCGGTGTTAGCTCGCTTGCGGGGGTAAAAGGCCGTGCCCCTGGCTGCCGGTCTCTTGCCCGGCCGCGGCCCTGGACTCGCTTCCACAGGCGTCGAAGGAGAGAGCGACGACTCGGCATGGGGAGACGCGTTCTGATCCGAGCCGACTTGTCGTGACGGAGGCGCATCTGCTGAACCATCCGCAGAGGTGTCGAGGGGGCCGCTCGTGGTCTTTGCGCTCCTTCGGACCTCGTCAGCGGCCCTCATGGCCCCTGAACCGTTGACGCTCGTCGTCGCCATTGGCACGCTTGAGGGGACTGTTCGCGGAAGCTCTTTGTCGATGGCAGAGCGGAAGCAGTGGGCGGTGACCGTTCTCCCCCGAAAGGCAATGGTTCGGAGACGATGAAGTCGAGGGTTCCGGAAAAAGGAATCATCAACTTTTCGAAATGTGAGGATTCAATGGAGAGGGACTCTTCGAGTCGTCGCGTTGGGCAGTCGCGGGCGGCCGCGGCTTCTCTCAGATCCGGGCGGGAAAGTGTCAAATGTGGAAGGCAGCACCGCGGCCGGACTTGCCTTGCGATGGTCTGCTCCGGGTCCCTCCTTCCCGCTGTCCGTCTCCTCTTGTCCTTGGCTCCTTCCTCCAATACGACCAACCTGTTCTCCACGGTGCAGATAAAAATATTGATTGATATTTCCCTTTTCTTCCCCCCTGAAGGCGAAGGGCGAAGGCGGGCAATGATTATTCCTCTTCAAACGCCTCTACCCCACTGCCTCCATGACCTGGGCAATGTTTCGGCACTCTGGGATATTCGAAGCGTTCAAAGGGGAGCAAAAAGCCGGCGGCGATGGACGAAGGATCGTGAAAAGTGTTTGTCATCTCCCCACAAATTCGGGCTGTTCTGTTCTTGGGGAGCACGGAGGCTGATACTCCGTACCTAGCACAGCGAACAGGACGAAGAATTCTCATCCTTACCGCCGAAAACAAGGCGTCCAGGCTAGGACCGCATCTCGATGCTCGGGGCGAGATTGAGATGCTCTGCTCGGATTTACATCTTCGACTCCAAGAGGAAAGCTGTGACGAAGCATGTTGGGTGTGCCGCCCATCCCGGGGTCCTCTGCGGCCACGAGGACGAACATCAAACACCCACTCCAGCCACCGAGCGATCTAAACGGAGGCAGAATTGTTAGCTCTTACAGGCTTGCCGGGGGCGGGTCTGTGCCCCGGGTTCCCCGCATCCTCATGCAGCTCGAGCGTTTCGTGATCCGTCACCAAAACCGTGGTCCCTTGAACCCCGGACCCCGGAATCGTTCATCAAAAGAAGGGCGAAAAAATATCGGTCAGTCGGTCCGATGAAGTCGGCGCGGAACAAGCCGAGCCTCTTCGCTGACATCGAGGCGACGCTGAAGAAGGAGAAACCAAGCGAGTGGGCACATTTAAGTTCCAGCCCCGTTCGAAGCCCCCGGTGGCCCGGTCGGATCCAGCTGTTCTGGGCATGTCCCAGAGCCCTTGAGCCCGATATGCTTAATTTTCGGACCATAAAAAGGGCCCCCTGCTCGAGACATGTTGCATTTTCAAATGCTTGTCCTCTCCACAAAACTTCTATTCGCCGGCCAGGCTTCGGCTATGCTGAGGAGCTTGAGGTGATCCGTCCAATCGACCAACTCCGTGCTGGAGAAGATGGGCTCAGAGAACGATGGCAAGCACCCAAAAGCTCAAGACCCGGATGTTGAGCGCGTTGAGGATGTTCGGTTCAAGAAAGAGGCAATTCCGATCGACATTCGGCACGAACACGAGTTGACCGTTCGTCAAGTCTTCGTCCGCCACCCTGCTCTTGTTCTCTGGTCCTTCTATTGGGCCATGGCCGGCGTCGGCTGGTATGAGTCGCTCCATGCCCTTCCTTCCGGTGTGTTCTCGGGCTAATAAGTGAATGGCTTGCACCTCGCCAGGGGATTTGACGCCCAAGTCAACGGCGGCATGCTATCGGTCGAGTCTTTCAGAAGAGACTTCGGATATGTCTTCCACGGCAAACCCGTTCTTCCAGCCAGCTGGCAATCAGCCTTCAACAATGTGAGCAGCATCGGCCAATTTTTCGGAGGTTTTCTCTGTTCGTGGATTGCCGACCGTGCCGGGCGCAAGCCGGCTCTGCTTCTCGGTCTCTTACTTGCCACGGGCGGCATCTTTGGCGAGATCTTCTCAGTGTCTCCCTCGGCCTTTGTCGTCTCCAAGCTCATCCTTGGTGTTGGTCTTGGATTCTACCTCACCCTAGGCCCCCTCGCAACCTCTGAGATTGCACCGGTCGTCTTCAGGGGAATTTCAACAGCCGGTGTGCAGTTCGGCCTGGGGGCGGGCCAGCTCCTGTCGAATGCTGTCATCAAGGGGTTCGGTGAACGTCATGATCGCTGGGCATACCGAGCGCCGTTTGCTGTTCAGCTTTTCTTCTGCATCTTCCTTGCTGCTGGTCTCCCTTTCGTGCCAGAGACACCCTGGTATCTTGCCCGCGTCGGCAAGAGGGACGAAGCCAAGAAATCTCTCATCAAGCTCTACGGCTCCGGGATAGACGTTGATGCCAAGCTCAGCACGCTGGAAGCGACCATTGCCGAAGAGGAAGCCGCTCAATCAGAATCACTCTCCTTTGTCCAGTGTTTCAGGGGAACCAACCTCGTTCGGACAGGCATTAGCACGGGCATCTTCGTCTGCCAGCATTTTACGGGCATCATCTTCGTCCTCGGATTTTCAACCTACTTCTTCGAGCTCGCCGGCCTTCCCACCGACAAGAGCTTTGACCTCGGTGTCGGAGTCACGGCATGTCTGCTTTTGGGAATGATGACCAGCTGGTTTACTGTCAATACTTTTGGACGCCGCAAGATCTTTCTCGCCGGTATCTTCACGCTTGATGCCGTCCTGCTGCTGATTGGGGTCATGGATGTGATACCAACGGATGGCGCAAAGTGGGCTCAGGCTGCGTTGACAGTCATCTACGGATTCGTATACGCCTCTTCCATCGGCACCATGGCATTCGCCATTCTAGGGGAAGTGAGCAGCCCGTCCTTGCGAGCGCCGACCATTGCCCTTGCCACCGCCACGCAAGCTATCATGGGCATCATATTCAATACGGTGATCCCGTACATGGTCAACCCCGACGAGGGAAATCTCAAGGGCAAGGTGGGCTTCATCTTTGGCGGCCTTGGCGTGCTGGCAGGCGTGTGGAGTTATTTCCGCATTCCGGAGCTCAGGGGTCGCACGCACAGCGAGATCGATTTCATGTTTCGAATGAAGGTTGCCCCCCGGACGATGGGAGATTTCGCCAGATGAAGCCTTGGACGTGGGGTTTCATAAAGGAATGAGGGAGTGTTGAATCTGATTTCTGTTCAAGGAATAAAGACTCTTCCTCTTGCGTGATTGAGATGTCCAGTACCTCCTCTGCATCAGATCAAATGCTTGAGAACCACTTTTACTTTTCTCTCCCCACCAGGATCCCCTCTTGGCCTTCCGGAGCTTTGCCTTTCCTCAACTCGGCACCGCGATTGCCCCCTCCAGAGGCTGGAGTGGGTGTGGTGTCCAATGCCTCCAGATCGCTCTCCGAGCTCAGCCTTGCCCTCCAGCTCATAAACCATGACCCCGCGAAGAGCTCTTCCATCCGCTCCATCGGCACGCCTTTGGTCTCAGGGGCCCAGAGCCCCAGCACCACCAGCCCAACAGCACACACGACAGCCCAGAACAGATATGCCCCCCAGACATGCAGCTTCTCAAACATGGGCGGGGTAGCCCTCACGACGGCAAACTGGAAAAACCAGTGGATCGTCATGTTGACCGCGTAGCAGAAGCCGCGGATCCGCGTGGGGAGGATCTCCGTGCCGTACAGATACTGCACGGTGCACAGCCCTACGGACCACCCCACGGCATACACGAAGACGGACGCGATGGCCGCATCGGAGGCAGCCTCGTTCCCCGAGCCGATCCACAGGCCGGCGTAGACGGCCATGTAGGTGTGCGTGACGCACTGCAGGAACAGACCCGCCAGGAGGCATCGTCTGCGGCCGAAGACGTCCACGAGGCCCCATGTGAATATCATCGTGAAGACGAGCTTCACCGCGCCGTACGCTCCCGACGTGATCAGGGACAGGTTCTGGCTGTGGACGCCGGCGAGGCGGAAGATGTGGGGGATGTAGTAGGTGATGCCGTTGCCGCCGCTCCACTGCGCGACCGTCTGCATCGCGACCCCGAGGAGGAACCTGCTGCGGTAGCTCGGGACAGAGATTATCTCCTTGGCAATGGTGGTCGCCGATACACCGGCCAGGATATGCTCCTTCTCGCGGTCCTGGGCGACCATTTGCCCGAATTCGTCCTCGATGAGGGGGTCTTGAGGAATGGATCCGCGAAGTCTGGCCAACGACTCGAGGGCTTCATCGGTTCGGCCCTGTGAGGCGAGCCATCGAGGGGTATCCCGGATGAAAAAGGACGCGGCGAGGGCGATGCCGCCAGGGATCAGAGCGACCCCAAGAACAACCTGATACTGCTGCCGCGTGTCCGGGAGCGTCTTCCCGGCAGCATAGCTGATGAAGAAGTCTACCCGCGTCCATCAGCCCCTGAATCCCTCACGCCTCGGCCATCACATCACAGAGCCCCGGCGCGGCCCCCTCGTTGCGAAGCACGGATCAGCTGCGAGCTCCCAAGGAGGTACCATACTCACCCAGCATGAGGAAACTCAGCAGCACAACCATGTAGCACGACACCACCATGCCCCTCGTCCGCGCGGGCGCAATCTCCGAGAGATACAGCGGCGCCACGACCGTCAGCCCCCCCGCGCCGAGCCCCGACCAGACGCGCGAGGCGAGCAGCACGCCGCGCACGCCGCCCGCCAGGAGCGTGACCAGCAGGCCCGACATCCACAGCGCCATGAAGACGCGCCACGCGCGCAGGCGGCCGAGGCGGTCCGCGGCGGCGAGCGCGAGGAGCGCGCCGAAAGCCGCGCCGAGGACCCCCAGGGAGGAGATGTTGGCGCGGAGGGCGGCGGAGGCGTGCTGCAGGCGGAAGTCGGCGATGAAGCCGAGGAGCGTGGTGACGCCGGCGAAGCCGCCCTCGTCATAGCCTGCGGGGATGTGTGTCAGAGCGGACAAACCTTGGTCACTGCATTGGATTGATGATTGGGGTTGGCTTGCCTTTGGGGATGGAGCCGCATGAGATGATGACGATGGTGAGGATGTAGTAGGGATTGACGCCGCGGGGACTGGCCATGATGAGCGGCGTATGAAGCAGGCTCTGCCTCGATAACGAGATCACGACTATGCATGAGGGATGGAAGAGCGGGCTCTACGAGGATGCGACCATCCTACGCCACGGCGAGGCGGCATGACACGTCGAGGTGCTTCCATCTGATAGGTCGTCGATGAGACACTCGATTCTCAGTGGACGTCGCGCGATCCTGCAGATCATCATGATTTTATTTCTTTTTGGGATTGGTGCTCCCGGCCTCGCACGACCTTGTTCATTCTCGTGAGAGCATGAGCGCATTAGACATATGCAAGATCGCAAAAAGGAAGTCGAGCTTGAGAGATTGCCTTGACAAGCTCGCAACTTACATACAACCGCACCGTCCGTGAGCTTCGACATCAGCCCCTGTCAGCTCGGGGAATTAGTGCTGAGCCAGACGAATCGGCGAGCTCCCTTCCCTGCATCGGCCCGGGCGCTCCCGCCCCTGCCCCCACAATCCGATCCGGGGAAGACGGACCTGATCGTTGGTCGATCGACCCAGGCCATCGACAGTGCAAACGGCTCGTGTTGGTCGAATTTCCAAGAGATCTGCATCTCTCAATATTTGGTACTTTGTATTCTCTACTTCGTATGGTATGCTCAGTTTCGATCCGGGGCGTTGGACCACCGTATCGGACAGGTACCCATTCAGCTCGACGACGAGGACCCCTATTCCTCGTGAACATCCACAATCTGGCCATCGCTAGAAATAGAGAGAGCCTCCCTCTTGACTGATGCCTTGACGGGGTTCGGCTGCGCGAAGATCTCGTCCAATTCCTCAAGCTGCACGATGATTCATCAGCGTTGTCCAGATCACCTCTTGTTGTCCCCAGCGCCACAGGGAAGGTATCGCAGCGGTGACTCACCGTCCGGCCCCTAGTCTCCGGGAGGAAGAAGTACACGAAGACGGTCATGACGGCATCCCACGCGGCGAAGATGATGTAGACGTGCCAGCCGATCTTGTCGAGCGCGACGGGCCACGCGAACTGGTTCAGCAGGCCGGCCGCGTTCGTGGCCAGGTTGCCAAAGGACAGGCCCTTTCCGCGCTGCTCCATGCTCAGGACCTCGACGATATAGAGGCCCTGGAGGGGCGTGATGCCGATGGAGAAGACCGCGCCAAAGAGGAAGATCATCGCGAGCGCCGCCTTGGAGGCCGCGGCGTTGGAGTAGATGGGGTTCCCGTCGGTGTCGTTCCCGACGAAGGAGGACTGGAACATGGCCGAGGCGACCGTCATGCCGATCCAGATGACGGTGCACCCCGTGAAGGAGAAGAGGAGCAGGAAGCGGCGCCCGACCCTCTCGACTATCAAGGCGCCGAAGACGGCGCAGAGGAACTGCTGGCAGTTGTTGATGAGGGTGATGTTGGCCTGCGAGACGGCGCTGCGGTACCCTGCTGACTCGAGCACGGCGCCGAGGAAGTACGAGAGCACGGCGTTGCCGAGCCACTGCGACAGGGCGGACACGGCGATGGAGCAGCCGAGGCGGTAGACCGATGCCCTGTTGCGGAAGAGCGCGGAGTAGTCCCACCATCGCTTGTCGGCGCCGTTGAGCTCGAGCGTCTCCTCGTACTCGTGGATCTGGAGGCGCACCCAGGGCGACTCGGTGTTCTTGCCGTCGAGGGTGTGGTACTTGACGAGCTGCTCCTTGGCCTTGTCCTGCTTGCCGTGGACGTAGAGCCAGCGGGGCGACTCGGGAAGGACGAGGCAGAAGAGGAGGATGAGGCCGGAGAAGAGGCACTGGAGCCAGACGATGATGCGCCAGGTCTGGCCGATACTACCGCGGGCGGCACCTGATGCCAAGATCGCGCCGACAAACCAGAGCGTATTGTACAGCGCTGGAGATGCTCGTCAGCTCACGAGGGCCCTCACTTTCACGAATGATCCGCGGGAAAGACGACTGGGGGGAGCCAAGTCGGCACTCACCGCCAACGACACCGCGATACGCCGGGTGGTTGAGCTCCACGACGTAGGTCGGCCCCGCTGTGGATGTGAAGGACACGCCGAAGCCGAGGAAGAAGCGGCCGGCCATGAACTGGGGCCGCTCGGAGCTCGTTGCCTGGATGATGGCGCCGACGATGATGATGAGCGCGCCGAAGCCCATGCCGAGCTTGCGGCCCCATCCGTCCATGACGGGGCCGACGAAGGGCAGGGCGGCGACCCCGCCGATCTGGTAGATGGATGTGACGATGCCGGCGCCGAGTCCGGCATTGCCGACGTCGAACTGGTCGAGGAAGGTGGGGTTCTGCAGCAGGTTGTTGATGAGGCTGCCGTCGTAGCCGTTCATGGCGGCGCAGCAGTAGGCGATGACGGAGAAGAGGTAGATCTGGAGGTTGGCCTTGGAGAAGGGCCGGGGCGGCTCCGCGAGCATGGCCTGGTGGAAGGCTTCATTGCCGGTGACGACGATGCGGGTGTGTTCCTTTTTCTATCGAGGAGAATCATCAGCGCTCCGTGATGGGACGTCCGTTGGGGGTCGAGTCCGTGTTTCCATCTTCCTCCCTCCCTCCCTTGGTTCTTCTTGGACGAGAAGCGGTCCTTTTGTCATCGTCCGTTCTCTCGAGGAGGGAGGGACACTCACGACGTCGACGGTCTCCTGCTCCTCGTGGCGCAGGTCGCCATCATCAGCCTTTTCAGACATTATGCGTCGTCCTTAATGCTGAAGCCAAAGAGGAGGGAGTCGGGAAGCACCCAGCGGAATGGATGAGGCGCGAGTTGGTGAGACCAGAAAGCAAGCCGACGGGAAGCTCCAGACAAGAGTGATTGACGGGGTGATATGGATTGATCAATCTATATGGGTTCCTGCTGCCTATTCGCGCCTTCCAGAGAGCCTCGATGCAGGTCGGGGAACCCCAGATTTCAAGAAGTCATTGGCGGGGCAATGCTCGGCCGGCCGCCTCGCCGGAAGCCTTGATCCATCACCGTCCTTCCCCCAAGACCTCGAGTCCATCGCGTTACATCAATGTACTCCGTACATACGCCGTATGCGGGAGGGCATTGTGTTACCTCACCGGCATGAGACGACATGGCTGGGGATTGGATCGGCTGTAGAGCGCGAGGGAGGCATCGCGGCGTCGAATTTTGCCGGTCGGGATGCCGGGCGGTCATTGGGCGGTGCGGGCATGTTAGCCGAGAGAAATAGATTTTCGGAAAATATGCAGAGACGCATCCATCAATTGATTGATCTTGAAGGCAAGGCAGGGTGTTCTTGTTGAGGGGAATGTGGGGGGAGGAGAGTGAAGGGGGGGGGGGGGGCAAGAGGCAAAAGGCGAAAGCCAAAAAAGCCAAAAGATGGGGTAGAAGGTTGGGGGTGATGGAAAGGGAATGGAGTGATGCAGGTCGTGGTTCTCTTGTTGCATTGATCCATCCATCCATCCATCCATCCATCTCATCTCCGCCCTCTCTGGGGATCATAGATTGGTAGAGCTGATGGTGTGCTCGATCGATCAATCGGACAGTGCAGATTGTGAGTGTTGAGTTCATCTGGCGCCATGACTGGAGGCTCGAGGAAGAGATTGAATGCAGGCAGCCAAAGAAACAAGGAAACAAGGAGTAAAGGGAAATAGTAATCAGGAGAAGGAGGAGAAGAGGGGAAGAAGGGGGAAATAGATGAAATATGTTGAGGCTTGATCAGGACACATATTGATGTACGGAATTAGTATGGCGAGAGCTTCAATCGATGGGAGTCGTCACTGCCATTTCGAGCTCAATGAACATATTGATGTATGTACAGGTACTATGTTGACGAGATGTGGATTCCGTCATGCTGCGGTGCTGTAGGGTAGCTGGAAGTGAATCTCGAGCTGGGGCTGGAGCTGAGCTGCAGGGTAGCCGCTGGTGCGAATTGAGCACGATTGATCAATCTACATATGTACATACACATGTATGTGATCTTTTGATGCCTTCATACAATGTTGTATTGATTCATTGCAGTTGAACAACCAGCCATTGACATTGTTGATGGCTTCATGTTTACGATTACGAGTACGAGATACGAGGTGCGAGTCATTGCTGTCAGGCCTACTTCCTAGTAGTAGCCTTCAATAAGAGCCTAGAATCAGGGGAGGCATCCGGACGTACGGAATGCTGCGTATGGAGGATTTGCATGGGGAATTCCTCCAATGGGATATGCGTCTGACGAGCACCTCGATTGCAGACGCAACGTTGGATTGGCGAGAGGTACGGAGTAGTATGGCGTCATGGAGTCATGGAGTCATGGAGTCATGGAGAGTATGGGAGTATGGGAGTATTGTTGGCATGACTGTTTGTTTGTCTTCGTCTTGATATCAAATCATACTACTACGAATGAGTATAAAAATGTATGTACAATAGAAGCTAAGGAACAAAGGTATCGCGGCATCCATGCCAATGATCGGAAGGCCAACCTCAAGTCTCCGGCTAGTACTCCGTATGGAGTGCTCCATCCTCCATCCTCCGTAGCAGACACCTCTGATCCATTGATCCATCCTTATGGCGCTGCCCCTTGCCCCTCCTCTCCTTGGGAGAGAAAGCAGCCCGCCAAGCCCCGACTGGCGTCGAGCTCGAGACTGCCTTTGATCTGGCTTTACGCAAAATCAAGACCCCTGATCGTCTCGAATGAAGACCTTCAAACTTCTTCAACTTCTTCAACTTCCTCATTAGTAATGTCATCGTCGTCGTCGTCGTCGTCGTCGTCGTCATCATCATCATCATCGCTGGCGTCTGCCCCTTTAGCTGGCAGAGCACAGCCCCTGGTGCACGGAAAGGGGGTTCGACGACGCGTCCCCCCAGTTCATCGAGCCCACGAGCTGGCCGCAGGTGGTGCTGCCGTCGCACCGCACGTAGTCCTCCGCCGTGTGGAAGTACCACCAGTCCTGGGACCGGAAGGCGTTGTCGTCGAGCTGCGAGAGCGGGTCGTTCCACCCGGTGTTGCGTGTGTGGTAGTTGGCGTGCTTGCTCCACGCCACGTACACCTTGGCGTGGTCCTCGTTCTGGCGCCCGTTGTCGCCGCCGAGGGGAAGCGAGCCGTCGCTCGTGGGGAAGGTGTTCTGGATGTCCCCCCAGTTGAGCTTCTGGTAGCCCGAGTGCTGGGACAGCAGGATGTAGTTCTGCGCCCAGTTGCCATTGCCGTCGCGGGCCCACACGACGATGACGCGCTCCCAGTCGCTGGTTCACAAAATGTCAGCAAAATTGTACGAGCCACAAGGTATTGGGGGGAAAAAAGGATGAGAGACGAGGGGAGGGAAAAAAAAAAAAA
>NQYQ01000011.1:289075-302973 GCA_003055925.1 Escovopsis sp. Ae720 | reverse complement strand
GAGGAGAGGAGAGGAGAGGAGAGGAGAGGAGACGGCTTACTAGGGGTGGCCGAGGATGCCCTGCGGCGTAGTGCCGTCCTTCTCGTAGAAGAGAGAGTACTGGACCCGGATCTCCGTGTCGGTACACCTGTCGTAGGTGTAGTAGACAGGGAACGACGGCGCCGCGTTCACGATCGGCACGCCGGGCTGGCGGCAGTGGCAGCCGACATTGGGAAACGCGCACAGCGGCGCCGACGGCGTCTGCTGGTTGTCCGACGTCAGGGCGGACGTCGGGATGCACGGGGGCTGGTTCTGAGACTGGCCGAAGAACCACATGGGCTGCGCCCTCATCGCGAGCTCGACGCCGCCCTCATTGAGCAGGTTCGTCATGTCCGAGTCCGAGATGGTCGTCACGGCGAGCGCCGTCGAGGCGAGGCCGCAGCCTGCCAGGAGCTTCTTGACAGAGGGGATCATTGTGGAAAGGGGGGGCTTGACTGTTGATTTGCTGTGGTGAGGCTTTGGGGTATGGAGATCTCTTTATCTCTCTCTCTCTTTCTCTCTTCTGTCTCGGAAGCTCCCCCCCTCGCCGGTATATATACTCTAGAGAATCGTACGAGTACGTGGGACATTGACTGATGCCCCAACATGCCCGAGAGATATGCCGACCTGAGATGTGCCGGCCAAAGACACGCCGATCTTCCCCTGGTGATGCCTCGACCCACTGCCCCCTCGACGATCACGGCTCGAAGTTTACGGGCCAATGAGACCCTCCAGGGGGGCGCACGCTGGCGATTGCGGCATCTTGGACGGCCACCTACCTCTTTCGTTCACGCCGTCGCGGAGACGCTCCAGGACGGCCCGACATCTCCCACGATACCGACGGTACGAGTAACCGGCAGAAGGACCCTCGCGAGTCCCTCGTGGGGGCGGTATGCCCATGGTACTGGCGAGTCGTCAAGTAGCCCAGGCATCATCGACGTTCACCCCAGACCCCAGCAGCAACTTCCGACCACCTCCGCATCGCAAGACGCCGCACCAAGACCGCAATACGACGTAGCAACCCCTGCCGTCGGCGGGAAGGTCCCAATAAGGGGAGGTGCTTTCGGTCTTCAAGTGCGTCCGGCCGGGGGGGGGATTTGGCCGTGGTGCAAACCCGATCTCTCGCGGACAAATGATTCAGCCCCCTTTCCCCCATGATCTGCAGCGGTCGCAACACTATGGATAGCGGTCGAGGATGATGCTGTGCCCGAGGTGGGATCGTCGAGCGGGATGCCAGGGCTCGGATTGGATGGCATCGATCACCCTGATGGGGTTCCCAGGAGCAATCTAGCGCGCAATTGGCAGGTTCTCGGGGGGTTTGGGCGATCATCCATGCTTGAGCCTGGCGGGCAGGGCGCCTGATTGGATTCTTGGGGATACCATCTCCACGTGCGCGGTCAAAGAGACGTGAGCGATCAGCATTCATGTCGACGGATAAAGCAGGCCTCTAAGTACGGGTCGTGCTCGTACTCGTACGAGCAATGGGCATGTATAGACCTCATCGGACTCGTACACCGGCATCTGGATCTTGTTCTCGTATTCAGGGTCTGGATCGGCAGAGCAGGCTGGCCGTTATGACGAGTCATGAGCATTGACCGAGCAGATCGCTCTCCGTTGTCGTTGAGCATCGTCAAGGTTCGAGGGGGGTAAGCAGCAGCATCATCAACAGCAGCAGCGTGAGGCAGGATGGGAACCTGAATGGACGGAGGTGAGAACTTCAAGGTTACACGTGGTGATGCTCAGCACAATGGCATCAAGCTGTCAAGTCCAGTGGCCAAGGCCAACCGAAGCACGCCGCGTAAGATTGGCGGGTGAGTGAATTTAAGGGCGTCATGTCACAACTGACGAGAGCCGGAAAAAAAAAGAAAAACCGTAAGAGAGCGTTAATAGGAAAAAAAATGAGAAAAAAAAAGGCTGGAGAGAGGAAGCAAAAAGAGATAGAGAGAGAGGGGAGAAAAAAAAAAGAAGAATCGACAGAGACAGGATTCGAACCTGTGAGGCCGAAGCCATATGATTTCTAGTCATACCCATTAACCACTCTGGCACTCTGCCTTGTTTGGACATGATGATGGCTCGTGAGAAACGAGAACATAGAGTGACAGGAAGGGAGCAGCCGATCCCCGATCACAGGAAGAAGTAACTTGGCACTGACTGACCTGTGTAGTACTAATGGCGGGGGAAAGGTGTTCCTCGAGAGCATCGTCGTCACGCCAGGCGGTTTCGGAGCTCACCACCGGCAATCCATTCCTCAAGCAGCTGTGCCTGATCCTGATACCATCCCGTGATGGTCTCTTGATCCACATATCCCGTGTGCGGCGTCAGCAGAACGTGGCTGCTCCCGTTCTCCCCCCACTCCGTGCTCCTCCACTCGCTGTCCACCGGGAGAGGCTCCAGCTCGAAGACGTCCAGCGCGGCGCCCCTGATCCCGCCGCGCTTGAGCACCTCCAGCAGGTCCCTCTCCACGACGAGCGGGCCCCGGGACGTGTTGACGAAGAAGGCGCTGGGCTTCATCCTCCCCAGGTCGGCTCCCGTGATGATTCCCGCCGTGCGCTCCGAGAGCACCAGGTGCATGCTCGCCACGTCTGCCTCGCGGAAGAGCTCCTCCTTGCTGACCGCCCGGAACGTCTTCTCCCCGTCGGTCTCGGCGGGCAGGCCGGCCTGCGCGGCCTGCTCGTCGGCCTTGTCCTGCGTCAGGTTCGGGCTCCACGCGATGACCTTCATGCCGAAAGCCACGTGCAGGATGCGGGCGATGGTGCCGCCCAGGCGCCCGAGGCCCACGACGCCGAGCGTCTTGCCCGACAACGCGCTCGAGAAGCTCGCCGATTGCCAGCCGCCTGCCTTCACCCTAGCATCGTCCGAGGCGATGTTGCGCGCCAGCGCCAGGACCATGGCGATGATATGCTCCGCCGTGCCGTCTACGGCGTGAGGGTTGGGCTGGGGGCGCGCCAGGGCCGTGAGTATCGCGACGCCTAGCTCCCGGCAGGCTTCCATGTCAATGGCCGCGTTGCGCTTGCCATTGGTGAGGATGAGCCTGAGATTGGGCAGAGCTTGGAGGAGGGCCTTCGGGAGCGGGGTCCTCTCGCGCGTCGTGACTGGCTTGCAGTGTCAGCAGGCTGGGTACCTCCCAAGAGGATGACCTCGGCTGACGAGGTCAGGTATTTGCTTGGCTTGTCAATTACATACCTAGGACATGAAAAGGCTCGAGTCTCTCCTGGAGAGCGTCCTTGGTGGATTGCGGAGTGCCCGAGTGATTGTATGGAAGAAGCGTGTCCGGGAAGCTAACGACGTCATGGCCCAGAGCTTTGAATTTGTCAAAATATGGCGCAGCGGCGTTTTGATAATCGTCAAGGACGGCGATCTTGAGGCTCCTGGGGATCTCCATTTTCCTGTTGTTTTTTTCCCACTCTGGCTTGTGATGAAGCTGATGGCGTGATTGCTTGGACAGTGTGCGGCACCGAGATTGAAGATGGAGATGAGAAGCCTGCAAAGGGCCTTGGGAGGGGCATGACCATCTCTGGCTTTAGTATTTGTGCCTGGCCAGCCGGAATGGTACCATCCTTTTCAGCGCGAGACTTTTGCAACCTGTTCGCCGAATCAAAAGAAATTATCCAGAAAAAAAAGAGAGAACAAAGCTGAAAGGCCCAACAATCCTCGATATATTTGGTGAGCTGGTTTTAATGCGATATTGAGTCCTACTATGAATAAGAATCTCCGAGAAAAAAAAAAGAACAAACAGGAGGATCTAGATCTTGCTTGGCCTCGAGCCACCATCCAGACGGAGGACGGCCCCGTTCAACATGATGTTCTCGATGATGTGCTTGACCTACGGCACATTAGCCCGCCTGTCCCACTGATTGCTATTATTTTCCTCCCTCTTGGGCCTCATTCTGGAATTCATCTTCCACTCTGATATTGCGAGGTTCGGAGAGAAAGACTTACCATGGACGAAAATTCGGACGGGTCGCCCGCCCTTTTGGGAAACACAAAGGTATCCTCCAAGCTCTTGCGGACCTTCTGGCTCATCTGCTTGGTCATGTTCGACTCGAAGAAACTCGGCGCGACGGCCACCACCCTGATGCCATGTCGCGCCAGGTCTCTCGACATGGGCAGCGCCATCGAGGCTACCGCACCCTTTGACGCCGCGTAGCTCACCTGCCCATACTGCCCGTCGAACGCGCTCGAGCTGCTCACCAGGATGACGACGCCGCGCTCGCCATCGGGTTCCTCGGGGGAGACCTTTGCTAGGTGCACGACGGATTGGCGGACCAGGTCGATCGTGCCTCGGAGGTTCACGCCGAGCACGAAATCCACGCCGTCTAGGTCCAACGCCTGGCCGTGACGATCAAGAAGCTGTGCAATGTCCGAACGACCTGGTCAGCATCACCACGCCGATTGGAGGGTCCAACATTTTTTTGGGGGGGCGAAGTGGAGGGGGGGAATGGATTGAGGATTGATACAACATACCGTAGCAGGGAGACCGACGCCGGCGGCGGGAATGACACCTCCGAGCGGCTTTCCCGTCTGCCGTGTCCAGGCGACGGCGCCCTCGACGGCGGCGGCTATCTGATCGCTGTGGAGGACATTGCACTGGAAGAACCTGGCGGCCTGGCCGAGTTCTCTCTCGAGGGATTGCCCGGTTGTCAAGTCGGCCAGGTCGAGGATCGCGACATGGCCCCCGTTGTCGATGATCTCCTGCGCGGTGGCCTTTCCCAGACCGGACGCCCCGCCGGAGATGATGAATGTGCGATTCCGGATCTTCATGGCGGTGGAAAGCCTCGATCGCCGTGTGTTGTCGTATAGAAGCTCGAATGCGGTCTACCGGGCAGTCACGAGTTCGGTGATCAAATTGATGATTGGTTGAATCATGCTGCAGCATCTACCGGTACAATCATTGATCCATCAATATTTTGCTTGCAGCATCGACGAGGTGGAGGCCGAGCCGGGGGAGCTGCTGCGGCAGGTGCGCCCGGGCAGCGAACCTCGGCAAGAGCCTCCCACGTCGGGATGCATGCAGGGTAAGAGCATGACGCCAGTGGGGGAGCGCTTTCCTAGATTGAACCACCTGTCCCGTGACAACAGGTGCAGGTGCCTCTACATACTCCGTACCAGGTACTTCATTGAAATGGATCAATTCAATTGAAACACGATCAATGGACGGCCATAAGTTGGCATGGATGGATCAGGCACATCCATATGTATCTCTGGCCTTTGCAGTTCCAGGAATGCTTCTGAAGAGGTATAAATTGAAGTCGGGTTGAGCTCGAAGATCTATTGCAGTCTTCCATGCTGGAGCTTGCGGCCTTGCACGATTTGATGAGGTCCGGATTTGTCATCGTGCAGCACAAGGTCCAGTCAATCCCAGGTCCGGGAGACCCCAGCCGCCGCCTTGAGGTTAGTGCGCGGTCCAGGGCCTTCAGAGGGGGCGGGGCGCCCTAAACTCCACACGACAGTGGGCGATGACGCTGGAGCCACTTGAAAAGGCGTCAACTCACTGCGGGCACCACATCAACATATGCTGGTTCAATCACATCGTGCTACATATTGATCCATGTATCCAATGTAATTTCGTGCAGATTGACGCTCTCGGCCACCTACCCTGTATCTACTCAGGTCCATCGACCGGCATCAATTATGTGATCATCATGGATCAATCAATCCATGATTTCAAGGATCAAATGGATCAAATCCATCCATCCATCAATTCATCTCGACCCACCAGCCGATTCAGATTGCGCCGCCTTCACCACATTCGCACTCGCGGCCTCCATGGACGGTCACGTCAAACCGCACACCGATCCGAATCATCCATTCCCTGGCGACTCAGCACAGCTCGCTCTCGCGATACGTCATCTCGCCTGGACCGCTCGTTTCCAGCATCAGCATCAGCATAGGCGTTCACAGTAGCGACAGCAACAGCGACAGCCAGCGACACCTAGCGACATTGAACCTCATCGACAACAGCGAAGACGACGAAGACGACGAAGACGACAAAGCCGACAAAGCCGACGAAGCCGACGACGACGACAACCAGTACAGCCAGACAGTGCGCCCAGACAGCAACGGTCTTTCAATCCTCGCGGCCTCAATTTGACCGGGCAGACTCCAACTCTACGGTGTTGTCTCGACAACCGCCGAACACTGTTCATCCAGGGTACGAAAGCGAAGAAGAAAGGGAAAAGAGAGAAGGAGACCATTACACGAAGAGAAATAAGAAAAAAAATATATCACGAAAGGGCATGCCTCACATACGTCCAAGAGGCATCTCAGCCGCGAGCGATGACAGCTCAGCTACCGCTCGCCCCGAGCAGGTGAGAGACGGATTGCGAAATGGCTCTTTTCTCCTCCTTCTCCTTCTTTAGTCCATATACGGAGTACCACTCGTACCTCGATATTCGAGAAAGGCGTTGATTCTGACGACACACGCGTGGAAAGCAGGAGCTCGGGAGCATGTACGATTATCTAGCCAAGATCATCCTACTTGGACCGAGCGGCTCGGGAAAGTGAGTACGCAGATGATCGGGGCGCCCTCCTCTGCTGCCAGGAGCCGTCTCTCGCTAACGCACGAGAAACCATCCAGATCATGTCTCTTGCATCGCTTCGTCAAGAATGAGTGGAGGGTCTTGTCATCACAGACGATCGGAGTCGAGTTCGCCACGAAGATCATCAAAGTCGGCAGCGGGGCGCGGAGGAAACGGATCAAGCTCCAAGTAAGCGGGAACCGGTCGCCCTTGATAGTCGCACGCCCGTCCACCCACTCCGCGCGTGACGCAGCTCTTCAAATACAGCATCCATCGTGTTCTGGGATCATGCTGACTGGGCCTTCAAGCTGTGGGACACCGCAGGCACCGAGCGCTTTCGCTCCGTCTCCAGGTCGTACTACCGTGGCGCCGCAGGCGCAATCCTTGTCTACGACATCTCCTCGCACGCTTCCTTCCAGGGCCTTCAGCCGTTCCTCAACGATGCGCGAGCGCTCGCGTCCCCGAACCTCAGCGTCATGCTGGTCGGCAACAAGCTCGATCTCGCTTCCGAGAGCCTGATCGACACAAGCGTTCCCCCCTCGACGGCCAGCTCCGCGGGCCCCATCGCGACGATGACGCCCGTGACCGGGCCGAGCTCCTTTGCCTCGTCCAACTTCAGTCACATGGCCTCGTCACCATCGATGAGGGACCACTCGGGGTCTCTGGGAGGGGGGTCGCAGCAAAAGGCCACTATTGCGCCGGAAGGCCGAGAGATCTCCGCCGCGGACGCGAGCCGGTGGGCAAGCACCGTGGGAATCCCCGTCGTCACGGAGGCCAGCGCCTTCAACGGAGAAGGGGTGGACGAGATCTTCAACCGCCTGGCGAGGATGATCTTGACGAAGATCGAGCTCGGCGAGATCGACCCGGACGATCCCAGCAGCGGCATCCAATACGGGGACGGTGGTGGGTGGAACACGGCGAGCGATGGGGGCAGCATCAAGAGCTCCATGACGGGCGGAACGATAGACGACGGCCTCAGCAACGTGAGACGGCGCCGAAGGGGGAAGAATCGATCGAGTTGGGGAGGCCTCAGAGAATGGGAAGAGGTCTTTACGCTCAGCAGTCGCAGGCGCGGAGGTAATTGCTGTTGAGGATGATGAGCGCCAGCCGCGCGATGGAGGCTTGAATCACTTGGAGACGCAGCTACTCTCAAGCATACAACGTGGGCTTGGACCGCAAGCTTCCCCTTTCTTTACCAATCCTTTCTTTCCCCCTTCCCTTTGTCCCCCCCCCCTTTGCTTTCTTTATTTTTCCTCTTCTGTTCCTCAAAACACGGAGTATACGCAAGCTCGGAGGGTTCTTGTTACAGCGTTATTGGCGTTCGGGCGTCTCGGAGGATAGAATCAAGACATTTTGGCAAGCGTACTCCGCAGCATAACATGACGATGCAAATACAGCGCGAAGATGCATCCAGTTCCATCCTTTTGTCCGTCTCACCAGCCAGTACGAGACGCACAGTGACTCTCTCTGGCCTGACCCTTGGGCAATCATTGTAACCCGCGCGTCGTCACCGGACCCGAAACCCGTGAAGCCGAGCTCCTGTTTGGGACTCGGAAGATGGAGGGACAGGGCATGGGAGAGCCTAACTGCTTTTGACGATCTGAGGACGCGGAAGGTCTCGAGCCGAGGCGTGAGATGGCTCGATGGATCGACAGTGGTTTTGGAACTCCGTAAGCTTCCAGATTCCGGCTCCCATGATCCCCGCCCCCGCCTAAATCGCACCGGGTAAACTCGCAGCTCTCGATTCTCAACGCTCAAGCTCGATATAGTATTAATAGAGGGTGAATGAGCTTCCATCAAATAATCTCAATTGCCTGGATTTTGTTCTCATTGCCGACCAAGTTCTTCAATTGATCAAATCCCTGTGCGACTTGGCTGCCTGCATACAATTGATATCAGGAGCAGCTTCCACGATCGCGTCATCACCCCAAGAGGATCTATTACTAGTACAACAACAGGTAGTACTACTACCACCTCTACCTCAACACCACTTTGTGCCGGTTCGAGAAATCCATTGATCCCGAAATTCGACAGGCCAACAGCGTCGATATCCACCATCATCATGGCGCTTCGACAGGTCATTCCCATTGACAAGGACTGGCACTTCCGACAGGCCGACAAGGACAAGGAGACGTCCTTCCTGCCTGTGTCCCAGTTCCCGACCAACGTGCATCTCGACCTCCAGCATCACAACCTCATCCCCGACCCGTTCATGGGCAAGAATGAGAACAGCGTCCAATGGGTCGGCGAGTCCAGATGGCAGTACCGGACGCGGTTCGCCAGCCCGAGGAGAGAGGCCGGCGACAAGGCCGTCCTGGTCTTCCACGGCCTTGATACGTTCGCGACCGTGGCGCTCAACGGAGAGGAGATCCTCGAGACGGACAACATGTTCATCCCCGAGAGGGTGGATGTCTCGGGCCGTCTGACTCACGGCGAGAACGAGCTCGTCATCACGTTCGAGAGTGCCTACCTCAAGGGCTGGGAGCGGGTCGACAAGACCCCGAACTTCAAGTGGGGGGAGTGGAACGGTGACCACTCAAGGCTGGCTGTCCGGAAAGCGCAGTACCACTGGGTGAGTTGAAAGGAGATCGTTCGCTGGTCTTGATCGTTCTCTGACCTGCGTCTTGTCTGTAGGGCTGGGACTGGGGTCCGGCGCTGAACACCTGTGGCCCCTGGCGGCCCATCGAGCTCGAGATCTACTCGTCGCGCATCGCCGACCTGCACGCGGCCATCAGCCTGGACGACTCGCTCGAGCGCGCCGAGGTCGCCGTCCACGTCGCGGTCGAGGGCCACGCGTCCAGGATCCGGCTCGACATCTCGCTCGACGGCGCCAGGGTGGCGTCCGAGACGGCCGACACCAAGCACGGCGCCGAGACGACGGTCGTCACGTTCCACATCAAGAACCCGAAGCTCTGGTACCCCAGGGCGTACGGCAAGCAGCCCCTGTACACGATCGCGGCGACGCTGCTGGACGCCCACGGAAGGGAGGCGGACTCGGCCACGAAGAGGATCGGCATCCGCAAGGCCGAGCTCGTGCAGCACCCGCTCGAGGACCAGCCGGGCCGGAGCTTCTTCTTCAGGGTCAACAACATCCCCGTCTTCTGCGGTGGCAGCAACTGGATCCCCGCGGACAACTTCGTGCCGCGCATCGGCGGGCAGCGGTACCGCGACTGGGTCGCGCTGGCGGCCGAGGGCAACCAGGCCATGATCCGGGTCTGGGGCGGCGGCATCTACGAGGAGCAGGAGTTCTTCGACGCCTGCGACGAGCTCGGGATCCTGGTGCAGCAGGACTTCCTGTTCGGGTGCGGCAACTACCCGACGTGGCCGGAGATGCTCGACTCCATCAAGCGCGAGGCCGAGGCCAACGTCAGGCTGCTGCGGCACCACCCCAGCATCGTCATCTGGGCCGGCAACAACGAGGACTACCAGTACCAGGAGAGCGAGGGCCTGACGTACGACTTGGAGGACAAGAAGCCCGAGAACTGGCTCAAGACCGACTTCCCCGCGCGGTACATCTACGAGAAGCTCCTGGCCGACGTCTGCAGGGAGCTCGTCCCGGACACATACTACCACTACGGCAGCCCCTGGGGCGGCAAGGACACGCGGGACCCGACGGTCGGGGACATCCACCAGTGGAACATCTGGCACGGGGACCAGGACAAGTACCAGGAGGCGGACAAGCTCGTCGGGCGCTTCGTGTCCGAGTTCGGCATGGAGGCGTTCCCGTGCGCGCGCACGATCGAGGCCTTCCTGCCGGAGGGCAGGGCCGACCCGGAGCGCTACTCGTCGTCGAGCACGGTCGACTTCCACAACAAGGCGACGGGCTTCGAGCGGCGCATCGCGCTGTACCTCGCCGAGAACATCCGCTTCACGGCGGACCCGCTGGAGCACTTCATCTACGCGACGCAGCTGATGCAGGCCGAGTGCCTGTCGTTCGCGTTCCGCCTGTGGAAGCGGCAGTGGAAGGGGCCGCGGCGCGAGTACTGTAGCGGCGCGCTCGTGTGGCAGCTCAACGACTGCTGGCCCGTCACGTCGTGGGCCATCTGCGACTACTACCTGCGGCCCAAGGCGGCGTACTGGGCGGTGAAGCGCGAGATGGCGCCCATGACGGTGAGCGTCCGGCGCGTGGCGGAGAGCAGGCCCCGCGCGGAGCCGCGGCACTCGCGCGTCGCGGTCGAGGACGTCTCGCTCGAGATCTGGGCGACCAGCCTCGCGCTCGAGCCGGCCAAGGTCGACGTCGTCGTCAAGGCGTGGGACGTCGTCACCGGCAGGGAGACGCACTCGGCGACGGTCGCGGCGGGTTTGGTGCTGCAGGGCAACCGGTCGACGGAGATTGCGAAGATCAAGGTGCCCGTGGAGGAAGCCGGCGCCGGGCTGGAGGGCCGCACGATCGTGGCCGCGTACCTTGTCGAGGCTGGTAGCCATGGTCACGGTCACGGTCACGGTCACGGTCACGGCCGGCAGATTGCGCGGTTCGTGGACTGGCCGCAGCCGCTCAAGCACGTGCTGGTGCAGGACCCGAAGCGGCTGGGAGTGACTGTCGCGGAGGACGGCAAGGCCATCGTGCTGGAGGCCGAGGTGCCCGTCAAGGGCGTGTTCGTGGAGTGCGAGGACGAGGACGTGAAGCTGGCGGACAACATGGTGGACCTGGTGCCCGGCGAGGCCGTGAGGATCGACCTCCTCCGGGGACACCTCAAGGACAGGAGCGGGCTGAAGACGATGTACTACGGGATGCCGGCGCATTGAGTGGCATTGAGGGTCGGACCGGGCAGCCCGAGATGCCAGTTGAAGATATTCATGTCATGAAGAATATGTAGTATTGAATGTAATCAGATTGATGTTGCCTCTGCAGGACACATGAAGTGGCATGCCGCATGAGCACGGCGTCTGCGTCTGCGTCTTCTGCGTCTGCGTCTGCGTGTGCGCCTGCATGCATCTGCAAATGCAAAGAGGGTGTTGAGGAATGTCGAGAAGTGTACCGGTAGATGCTAAAGAGCCTGCAGATCGAATTGATACTTACCCACAACGCCACACAGAGAATCGTTGAGATGCTGGCGTATCGTAGGATGAAGAAGAAGAAGAAGAAGAAGAAGAAGAAGAAGAAGATGTTGGATCAACTGATGAAGTTAAAGAAATCAGAAAGAGGAGATTCGTTGTGGCTGGTGGGATTGAAAAGGAGTGGCTTGGTAATTGTGCTGAGCCACAAAACTCGAAGCCCCGCAGAGATAAAAACCGCGAGCAGAAATTTTCTGCAACTTCATCTCCTCCCTGGGTTCTCGACTTTCCGACCGAGGGCGGAAGAGATGCCCAGGACGAGGGAAAGGGCTCTACGGAGTCATTCGAGGGGAGACGAGTGCATTGAGAGGAGAGAGTGACGCTGGCTCGTTGAGATGACGCGCCTCGTTGACCATGAGGCTCTCTCGCGTCTCTCGCGCCTGGTAGGTCCGCCAGCTCACCATCTCAGGCCTCGCTCTCCCTCTTCCCTCGGTCACCCGATTGCTTCTCTCGCCATTCTCGGCCATTCTCAAGATTTTGTTCTCCTCTTCATTCTCTGCTGGGCCGTCACGGCTATGTGTCAAGAAAGCCGCAGCATCAACGTCCAGCCACTCCGACATTCGACGAGTTCCTCCCCTCCCTGTCTGGGCGGAGGATCCTCAACCCAGACGAGCGTCTTGCACGTCTGCTAGAAGAGGCTGGGCCGGGGGCTCTGAGCGTGGGGATGTCGAGTCCTCGCGCGATGGGCGCCTTTGAAGTGCTGCAAGATCGATGGGCCATCATAGTCCGTGCCTGTTTGTTCCTACGCGGGCGTGGCTCCTAGAGCTCCTACATACGTGAGATGACTTATTGATCTGAGATCTATTGCTTGCGTTGGAGGAAGATGAAAAGGGAATCAAGAAGAAAAGGGGCCATGGAGTCGGTTGATACAACATCTGTTTGTTTTCGAAGTCGACGCCATGAGATAGACATTACATCACCATCGCCATCAGGGGCGTTTTCAGTTCAATATGATATCCCGATTCACTCAATATAATCCTTTTTTTTCTTCAACATCACTTCATTCGTCTCATGACCAAAGTCAGATATACATGCAGAGATGACATCCCCAAGACCCCTGGACTGCGCCCTCACCGGCACGGCCCTCCTCAACAACGGCGTCTTCAACAAGGGCTCCGCGTTCACCCCGCAGGAGAGAATCGACTTCGACATCGCGGGCCTCCTGCCGGCCGGCGTGCAGACCCTGGACGAGCAGGTCGAGAGGGCGTATGAGCAGTACCGCACAAGACATGACGACCTCGCCAAGAACACGTTCCTGGCGTCCCTGAAGAACCAGAACGAGATCCTGTACTACAAGGTAGTGCCCCCCCCCCTTTTGAGGATCTGATTTCAGGGGCAGATGACTCTGAATGAGATATATCTATGGTAACATCGTGGAAAAGCTCGTCTCGACGCACATCGAGGAGATGCTCAGCGTGATATACACGCCCACAGAAGGCGATGCCATCAAGGAATACTCCAAGCTGTTCCGCCGTCCGGAGGGATGCTTCCTCAACATCGACGCCATCGACCGCGTTCACCACGACCTCTCCCTCTGGGGATCACCCGACGACATCGACTACATCATCGTGACCGGTGAGCCCTGCTGCCACATGAATTTTGACGTGATCCTCTCCCGTGACCAAAAAAAAAAAAAAAAAACTGAACGACCGATCCCACCCAGACGGAGAGGAGATCCTCGGGATCGGCGACCAGGGCGTCGGCGGGGGCCTCATCTCCGCGGCAAAAGGCGTCGTCGCCACGCTCTGCGCCGGCATCCCCCCGAGCCGCATCCTGCCCGTCGGGCTCGACTGCGGGACCGACAACGACGCGCTGCTCAGGGACGAGCTGTACCTGGGCCTCAGGCGCAGGAGGGTCCGCGGGGAGCAGTACGACCGGTTCGTGGGGGCGTTTGTGGGCGCGGCGCGGGCGCTGTTCCCGCATGCGCTGATCCACTTTGAGGACTTTGGGCTCGGCAACGGTGAGTCGGCGGCGGCGGTCGATCGATGAAAGGCTTTGTTGACCATGAAGGATCGCTGAATTGCAGTCTTGGGAGAAACAGCGCGGCGCCTGCTCGACACGTACGGCCCGCACATGGCCTGCTTCAACGACGACGTCCAGGGCACGGGGTGCGTCGCGCTCGCCGCCATCATGGCCGGGCTGCGCATCGCGGGCATGACGAGGCTCCGGGACATGCGGATGCTCGTGTTCGGCGCGGGCAGCGCGGGGGTCGGGATCGCGGACCAGGTGCGCAACGCCATCGCGGCGGAGGGGCACGCGAGCCGCGCCGACGCCGCGCATCAAATATGGTAGGGGCACCCCCCCCCC
>NQYQ01000011.1:242806-253530 GCA_003055925.1 Escovopsis sp. Ae720 | reverse complement strand
CCCCCCCAATCGAACACCCTCTCCATCCATCATCCATCCCGTCGACAGCTCAGTTCAGAACCCTGACCGTGGATCCAGGGTTCGTCTCATCTCAAACGGCCCGCGGTTTCGTAGAAGGCCCGACCACGACTCCCCCTCTCCCCTTCATCCTCGCACTCGGCCTCGCACAGATCGGGCACTCGCATCGGCATCCGTACCCCAGCTAGTAAAGTCGAACACAAGAGGGAGGCAAGACGCTGTCGCCTAGAGTCACTCCGGCCTTCCGGCCGAGGACCGTTTGGGGGGGGGGGGACGTGGCGAGAGTTGTCGTCCAATCATTGGAAGGACAGGCCTTTCTGGGCCTTTTGTGCGCTGTTTCCTCGTGTCCTGGTAGATGGAGGGGGGACTCGGTCCATGGTGTAGCTTCCTTCGTCCTCTGCGAGCTAGATCTGGCGCTGCGTAATAGCCAAGCCTGTCAATGTCGAGAACGTGCTGATCCGTCATCGTCCGCTGGCTCCCAAAGAAGAGCGTATGGAGGTGGTACACCACCAAAGGTCGTCAACGCTGGATTGCCATTGCCCTTTCTTCAAAACGCTCGCTCGCGATGATGAGATTGCGAGATTTGCACAGCGCACCGAAGCTTTGATTTCATTGAAAAAATCTCCGCAAAACAATCGTGATAGCCTCTAATCCGGCGTAGGTTGTGATGATATCAGGCCAGAACATATCCTTGAACAGATCCCATCGGGAGATCTAGAATCGACGCTTCTTCTTCGCTGGCCCAGCCAATGCCTTCTTCTCCACTTCTCTTTTGAGCTCCTCCCGTCGACGTTCCGCTCGTTCCGTCGACGTCTCTCTGATCTGAGATTCCCTTTTCCCAACCTGAATCTCATCGTCTCTCTTGATGGGAGCACGACCTCGCTCGACCCCATCTGCCGAAGGAGCAGCAGCAGCAGCAGGAGGAGGAGGTGGTGTGCTCGTAGCACCTCCAATTTTCCCAATCATCCCAACCTTTTTGTGAAGCGGGGGTTTTCCAGGGCTGTCCCCTCGACCCTCTTCCGGTGGCTGTGGTCTTCTTGAGATCCCGCCGATCCGCCCAAGACCCCCCTTTCTCGGTGCGTCACTGCCACCACTGCCGCTGCCACCACTTTTCAGAGGCGCGGAGAATGGAGGTGGAGGAGGTGCCGAGGCATCTCCGTCGTCTTTTACAGATCCGTCTGTATCACTGGCAGTCTCTGTGTCATCCGCCACAACAGGAGCCCTGCTTTGTTGAGAGCCAAATGCACTTGATGCGGAGGCTTGGGATGTCGAGGCAGCCTTCCGCCCACCGATCTTGCCAAAAGGCCCCGTCCGTGCTGGATGTGTCGTGTGTGAATCTCTGCTCCTCTGTGACAGAGTGACCGTTGTGGCCACACCATCGTCCTCATCTGCCGTCGATTCATCGTCTTGACCAGGATAAGCTGCCGGAGCTGTCTTCTGCTCCCCTGAACGTGTTGAAGATGACACAGGCTGATCTTCGAATGCACCGTTGCTCTTGCCGAAATTCCCCGATTCTGAAGACATTTCTCTATGCCCTGAGGAGGAGGATGCCTTTGGATGGACGAGCGTGGACTTCGATGCTGCTCCGTGGAATGTGTGCCACCACTTGTCCAGATCAGGAGATGCATCCACCTCCAGCGTCGACTGGGTTCGCAAGCCATGAGTTTCTGACAGGCCCCTCAAAAGACCATTGACATCCGTAGGCCTGTCTCCGTGGTGATTCAGGCTAGCTCTCCATTTATTCTCCTCAAATGGGGCCAACCCTCTGATCTTCTCTTCTGCGACCGCCTTGGTCACCTTCCTTTTCCCGGAAAGTCCCGTGAAGACATTTTCGAGCCCAGTCCCAATAGCCTCCAGCTTGTCCACCAGCTTCGCAATCACAGCGTCTTTGGTGTTCAGAGATTGGATGAGCGAGTCCACCTCTGAGTTCTTGTTGTGGTGACCCTCCATTAGAGGCAGGACAAGATCTGTTGCCATTGCAGATGGTGGCGCCTTCTTGAGGTGGATGGGCCACCTCAGGGGCTCTATTCCGGGAAGCGCGCAATGCACCTTGATCGTCAACCCGCCTTCCCCGGCCTGTGTTGAAGCACCCGGTGACAGGGTGAGGCTTGTCTGATCATGGCCGGGCAGTGAGGTGTCCAACGCAGATCTAAGACTGCCGAGGAACTTGGCCATATTCTCGGGTGTGTCACTCGGGTCAATACTTGTGTGCTCATCCCACCCCCTTCTGCAGATGGCGATTCGATCCAGATCTTCCACCCAGAGGTTGGCCATGTCGGTGACACGGATGGTGTAGGAGGCTGGGCCCGTACTCACGGCCACAAGGAGCACGGGCAACCCGTGTGATGGGGCCAGCGGCAAGGGCCTCCAGATTCGTTGCTCAGGCATTGTGCTATCTCTTTGATCCGCCGTGAACCGCTTGGGAGAGAGACCAGAGCGCTGGTGAGAGTGATGACGACGAGAGCGAGCTGCAGGCAAGGAGGGTCCGATGGGAGAAGAAAGAGATCAAACCGATCACCATGGCCGCGTACCACAGAGGTGATACGAGTCACAGAGGTGATACAAACGTCCTGCAGCGCTCAAGGGGAGAGTATCTCGGCGAATACAGGTTAGCAGAGAGGGAGAATCTCTTGCTGACAGGGAGCTGACCAGGAATTCAGGGTTGAGGTCCGGGAAGCTGTGAAACGGCGCGTGTGCCACTTGATCCATCAATGGGCAGCGGGCCGGACGGACGGCTTTCCTTGAGGCCCAGCCTTTCCTGAACGATGCTGCAGATTCCACTCAGAAGCAGCGCCGTGTCATCAAGGAGACATGATCCCAGGCGGGCCGAGTGTGACAGCCTGTGTGTAGCCTGCCGGCGGCCAGTAGGAGAATTCGGCAAGAAGATGGAGCAGATCTATCTGTCTCTCGACGCAACGAAGCCTCTGGGAGGACACGCGGCTTTCAAGGATGGCGCGAAGCCAATCTCGGTGGATATGCGATGTGTGAGACAGAGCAAGGATCTCGATGAGAGCGTCGTGATGCTGTCTTGGAGTCGTTGATCCTCCTCTTGATTTTCTGGAAGCGAGAGACGTCCGAGGTCTCGTCACCGGTTGTGCCTTCCCAGAGGTTGTGCCGGGAGCTTCCCGATTCGGCCAATCACAGGTTGGGGCTGCAGGCAGCTCTTTCCCAACCGATTGGCGCTAGCGATAAGATAAGATACTGCTTGATTACATAATAGTTGGGAATGCAAGCTTACTAAGGCAGTCGCGACGCGGCAATCATGAAGTTGCGAATCTTTGCATGCCGTGCTCTCATTGGCCAGATGCAGAATCCCGCGTGTTTCCCATGGCAACGATGAAATCATCGTGACGGACGAAGCTGAGAATCATTCAAGGAGATCAGAAATTAGAGGCAAGGGGATGCTCGAAAAAGAGGATTTTAAAAAAGGGGATGAAGATCATATCTGGTGGCAGTACATAGAGAAGAATATGAAGAATTCCTGATATGAGGGGACGACAAGGGTTGTGCCTTGCTCGCATCCCCCTAGGCCCGACTTCACTCACTGGAATGACGCGGGTTCGAGTCAATGCAAGGGCTTCCGAGCCGCCCATTCGAGCATACAATCGCTCAGGGGGGCGAAAAGTTCGATCTCAGCGGCTTATGACGTAGACCATGATCGGACGGAGAGCCAACGCCTTGTAGTAGCTCATGCTTCTAAATGGCATTGGAAGGTATTGGAAAAGGGGGTGGAAAGAGAAGGGAGGCGAAAAAGGATGACTAGACCCATTGTTGACAACTTCTGTGTAGAGAGAACTTCATCTCATGCACTCTCCTTCATGACCCCATTCGAATGAGAGTAGCAAATGTCCTCCGCCAGACTCATCGCCTTGAGGAGTCCTCGAATATCTCTGCTTCTCTCCCGAACTCTGCCCGTGGTTTCTTCAAAGTTCAGCACCATGCCGCCCCGAGCTGCGAAGCGCAAGAGCCCGACGGCGCCCGAATCAAAGGGCGCCGGGCTGAAGAAGACCAAGTCCAACCAGGGCAAGGACATCGACCAGCCGCATCCCCATGCCGCGTTGGCTGAGGAGCACGGCATCGTGCAGCGAAAATACTATCCCTCCGAGATCAGCAACGCGAGAGCCAAGGCCTATGCCGAAGACAACATCACCAGGCCCATCGAGGACCTCGCCTCCGCCTTGGAAGAGACCACCAAGGCCCGCGAGAAAGTGGGAGTCAAGGACTCAGTCGTCCACTGGTTCAAGATGGACCTGCGCTCCAACGACAACACCTCGCTCGCCCTGGCTAGCGCAAAGGCCAAGAAGGCCGGCGTCCCTCTGATTTGCATGTACATTATCAGCCCTCAGGACTTCGAAGCCCATCTCACGTCGCCACCTCGGGTGGACTTCATGCTGAGGACCCTGCAAGTTCTGAAGGACGACCTGGCCAAGCTGGAGATCCCGCTCTACGTCGAGACCGTTGAGAAGAGGAAGAGCATCCCTGGGCGAATCGTCGAGCTCATGAACGAGTGGGGGAGCAACCATCTCTTCGCCAACATGGAGTACGAGGTCGACGAGCTGCGGCGCGAAGCTAGGATGGTGCGAGACATGGCCCAGAATGGTAAGGCCTTCGAGGTCGTTCACGACACTTGCGTCGTCCCGCCGGGGGAGCTGCATTCTGGCTCAGGCAAGCAGTACGCCGTGTACAGCCCGTGGTATCGGGCGTGGATGGCGCACATCCACGCGAACCAGCATCTCCTGGATCTCCACGATCGTCCCGAGAAGAACCCCAAGGACGCCCGCCAGAAATACGACAAGCTCTTCAAGCACGCCATACCCGATGCCCCTGAGAACAAACGACTCGGCAAGGAGGACAAGAAGAGATATCATGCCCTCTGGCCGCCCGGCGAGCACGAGGCGATGGCCAGGCTCAATAAATTCTGTGATGAGCGGATCGGAGAGTACCACAACAAGAGAAATATCCCGAGTGATAACGGGACCTCTTCGCTGTCTGTCCATTTGTCGAGCGGTACCATTAGCGGAAGGACTTGCGTTCGCACAGCGAGAGACAGGAACAAGACCAAGAAACTCGACAGTGGTGCTCAAGGCATCGTATCCTGGATCAGCGAAGTCGCTTGGAGGGACTTTTATAAGCACGTCCTCGCCAATTGGCCCTATGTTTGGTAAGTCATCTTTCCTTCTCTGCTCCTGTGGTGTTTTCTCATCGTTGAACTTATGTAGAGAGCTAACTCAGCTGTCTCTTCCCTAGCATGAACAAGCCCTTCAAGGCAGAGTACTCCGGCATCAACTGGTCGTATGACACGTCGCACTTTGACGCGTGGACCAAAGGCATGACCGGATTTCCCATCGTCGACGCGGCCATGCGGCAACTCAACCAGACGGGTTACATGCACAACAGATGCCGCATGATTGTCGCCTCGTTTCTGGCCAAGGACCTCCTCATCGACTGGCGCATGGGCGAGCAGTATTTCATGAAGAACCTGATCGACGGCGACTTCGCCAGCAACAACGGCGGCTGGGGCTTCAGCGCGAGCGTGGGCGTCGACCCACAGCCGTACTTTCGCATCTTCAACCCTCTTCTCCAGAGCGAAAAGTTCGATCCCAGCGGCGATTACATCCGCCATTGGGTCCCGGAGCTGGCGGGCTTGGATAGCAAGAAGGTGCACGATCCGTATGGTCGAGGGGCCACTGCCGAGGCTGAGAAGAACAAGTATCCCAGGCCAATTGTCGATCATAAGGGCGCGAGGGATCGAGCGCTGAGCGCTTTCAAGGAGGGACTCGAGAACAATTAGGAGATAAAGTAGTCAGTCGAGACGATGAAATTCAATGTATGATAGACCGCCTCTATATACTCATCAGCATCGAGTGACATGGTTCCCAGAAATGTTTGACCCGTATCTGTACTATAGTGAATAACTTAACCACCACAGCTTTTTGAAGGCCAATTGATTTGATCTGCGGCACGAAGATCATCGAGGTGATCCCAGAATCCACGGTCAGAGAAGCGGCTCGTATAAGCCTGGCCGAGGAGACTTTGCTAGCCGTGAAAGATAGATGGCAGGAGACAAGAAGTATTTGAAATTAAGCGGTCACAATATTGCCGGCTGGCACAACACGTATCGATCATCGATCATCGAAATCGGTTCATCGCCATCGCTAAAGAGTCGTCTTTGAAACGAAGCCAAAAAAACGCCTTGAATTGGTTTGGTTTGTGCTAAATGCAGCCAACTCTATTGTCCACCCATGCGTTCATCATGCCCGCGCCATTTCCCTAGAATTGAAGAATGCCAAAGTCAGCCTTGATTTTCCCCCAATTTTCCCTTTCTTCTTTCGTTCCTTTTCCCCCTTCGAATCGATCGATCTTTTCTCGCCGTTTTCGCAACCCCTTCTCTCCATTCCGATTCGCGCCGTTCCGGGTTGACGAGGAAATACCTTGTTTTTCGAAATTTTGAAATATTTATCGCTGACCGGTCCAGACGGCCTTGAGGAGACCGTCGCGCTGGGCCAATCGGTTCAGGGAGTCGTCGCACTCGCCCATGGAGCGGATGAAGCCGCAGAGAGCGTAGGTGTGGTTCTCGCCGGGGATGGCACGGCCGTTCTCGTCAACCTTGGCGATGGAGATCTGGACGGAGGCGTGGTCCTTGGCCTTGATGATGCGGTTCGTGGCGCTGCACTTGCGGGGGACGTAGCTGTTGTCGCGAAGAAGAAAAAGATCAATATCTCGCCCTCTTTTTTTTTCGCGTGTTTTTCACGACTCGAGGGGTCTCATCTTGGCGGGCCCTTACAGATCAACGATCTCACCACGGTCGTTCTCCATTTTGAATGATGTGAGGGGGGGTGCGGAAGGCGATTTGGGTGTTTGGTTTGACGGCGGTTGGTGTGTTGCAAAAATTGCCCGGAAATTTGACATAGTCTTTGTGAAATTTCGTGGGGCGGGGAGGGCTTGTGGGGATCATGTGACTCATCCCGTGACGGCGCGATCGTCTCGCGACGGCCTGGGCAGGCGCGATGCTTCGAGCTTTCAAAGCACGTGCGTGCCGGACCAGTTGCTCCGGGCGTGTCATACATAAGTCTTTGATCCAACTTCTTGTTTTGGTTTTCTTGAACGTTCCAAAGCTTCAAGTCTTCCAGATCTCTCCCTTTTCTTCTTGGGACATGCGATGATCGCGCGACGCATATCGGACCCATGCGATGCTGGCGCCCGAGGATTGCTCAACCGCTGAAGCGTCCGTTGCTGACTCAGCTGACCGTGCCGCCTCTGGGATGCGTCCCCCACGCCCGAGTGCTCGCTCTGCGCGCGATGGCGTCGAATAACGCATTCGCCTCAGCGACGGTCGAGAGTCCCATTGGCAGGTCCCATTTCTTCATGTCTTCTTCGCCCGACCTTCCATCGGTCAATGAGCTCTTGTCTCAAAGATCGAGGGCTCCTCCATTTAGAGTCAGCCCCAGGAGACCGGCTGGTGTTTTGGAGAGACCAAGGACGACGGAATCACAGAGTCTCTCGGCCACCATCGAGTCGAGAGCGGGAGTCCAGCTTCCCGATGAAGACAAGAACACAGCCATAGAGATTGAAGATGTCTCTTTGGTCGAGATAGAAGCGGAGACCTTCCGAAAGGCCAGGGAGTCCAGACAGAGAGGGCAAAACCCAGAAGCTCCAACCGGTTCTCAACAGGTCTCATCTCCGCTTAGAGGTCCCAAACCATGGAAGAAGTTCAAATTGAAGGATGGAGCTCCAATGGAAGAGACAGATGAGGGATCACAGAATGTCAAAGAAAAAGCTTCATTGGCTCTTGCAGAGGCCGCATCACTACATGGCAATGAAATATCCCAGGGCGAGTCGTTACATCTCGAACCTGCAATGACACGGAAACTGCATTGGACTCCTCCCTCGAAGCAGAACCTCATCATGATCGACTCGTCGTCGCCACTTGCGGGGCCTTCTGGACTCTCGGAGAAACCCACCAGCAGAGCGCGAGAATTCGAGCAGCTCCTTCAGTCCTACAAATGCACGGAAGGCCTGCGGCAAGAGATCCCGGCAACATCGGATGAAGAATCAAGCTTTTTAAAGAAGCGGAAGCTGATCGAGCTGGTCACTGCGACGTCCAACGAGCCGACGCCTGCCAAAGAGAAAGCCCCGACTCGGCCAAAGGCAACGAAGAAAAAGCCTCGAACAATTACTGAAGTAGCCACAGCAGCGTATAGATCGGAGACTCCCCCGCCAGCGCTATCTACGACATCGAAACAGAAAGCGCAGTTATCGACTGAGAAGAAGGACGAGGGAAGCGCAAAGACCAAGAAAGCTCCGGCCAAGACAAGGAAACGAGTAGTGAAGAAGAAACCAACGACGCCTCCTCAGCCGGCTCTCTTACCTCCTGATGAAGCTTTGAGGGAGGTTGCTAATCAAGATTTCCTCTTCGGCACATCCAGCCAACTAGCGTTAGAGAAATCGCCGACGTTTTTGCGCTACCTCCAGACAGCGATGAAGGAGTCGAACGAGATGGACGTCATAGACCTCGAGCCGTGGCGAAGCAGCGACGCTGAGGACGCCCCGCGGCCTCGATCGCGGCCCAAGTTGTGGAATGCCGGCGCACGAGACGAAGACGGAGACCTCTTCGACGTCGAAGTGAGCAACTTAGCCAATAGATCCTTCCAGAAGGTGTCGGATTCTCAGGAAAAAGACGACCCGTTTGGATATCTACAAGGCGCAGAGAAGCCGGCCACTGTCGAGCTTGCCGATGATGGTTTCAACAGCTCGGCGCTGGATGATCCGTTTGCCGACACGACAGACCTCCCAGCCGTTGCGGCCTTGGAATCGAAGCCGTCGGGGCCTGCAGACATGACGGAGAATAACCAATCCAAGCTAAAGCGCGATGATTCATGGGGCTCATCAAGTCTTGCTGAGGGTACGCCCAGCATCACTGGTGCGACTGCAGCACAGAACAGTGCGGCAGCGGTACGGGATGTCGATCTCGTCGAACCCCAGCGGCCTTCTTACGATCTTCTCACCGATGCTCAGCTGGCCAAGGAGATCAAATCCTACGGCTTCAAGCCTGTGCGGCTACGCAAGGCAAGGATCGCGCTGCTGGAGCAGTGCTGGGAGAGCAGAGCTCGCACCGGCCATCCTAGCGTCGGCGTTGGGAACGCGGCAGGATTTGCGACAAGAGCAAGCCGGAGCAAAGCCAAGAATCAGGAGCCCGTGACGCCGGAAGGGAAGAAGCGCCGAGGCCGGCCGCGGAAGGAGAGCGACAATGCGCCCGAGGATCCATACGAGCCGCCTCCGTCGGCGCAGCCGCGGGATTCACCAGTGCGGCCCCGCGGCAGGTCGAAGAAGGCGGCGGCGAATACACCGGCGACTTCCTCGACCACGGTGAAGGCGAAGAGGGGCCGCCCTAGGAAGAAGGCGACCGCCGCGGCTCTGGAGATACCCGATTCAGCCTCGGACGGCGGCGAAAGCGACTCGAGCATAGGTGGCCGATCGCCCCGCGAGGCCTCGTTCTCGCCGCCACTCGTCGACTTCTCCAGTGCCGCAGACGAGGCGGGAGCGGGCAGCGGGTCGCAGATGGCCAGCACGTTCTCGTACGTGACGAGGGCGGTGAGGAGCGCGCCGCGGACGACAGACCCGGCGAAGCCGTCGTGGCACGAGAAGATGTTGCTCTACGACCCCATCATCTTGGAGGACCTGACGGCGTGGCTGAACGGCGGGGAGCTGGGCAGGGTGGGGTATGACGGAAAGGTGAGTGTGGCGGATGTGAAGAGGTGGTGCGAGTCGAGGAGCATCTGCTGCCTGAAGAGAGAGAACCTGCGGGGCCAGGAGCGCAAGCGATATTGAAGCTGTTTTCATTACGAGTATCTTGTATCACATACCAGTACCATTATCTGGGTGAGGAATGTATCGATTGTATCAGGAATCAGTGATCAGGGACCAGGCATTGTGTCTTGGAAACATCAATTTCTTAGAAGATCTGTGGACGGGATGGATGGCGGACTTCTGGCGGTCATGGGTTGTCCTCACGACTCTTGACTTGGTCTTGGACTTTTCACAGTTTCGTTCAACAATGCTACTCGTACTCGCACACTCGAGCTTCATCAACTTGTTCATCCAGGTCTCAGATCAGCTCATCAGTCAATCAATCAGGTAAAGCAGGCCGTCGGTGCCGGGAACTGCCCGGTCAGACCAGGCAATAGTTCCCCGTGTCTACCCGTAATAGCCGGCGGCCCCGCATTTCCTCTCCGGGGATGATGGTGGTGATGCTGATGGAGGAGGGCGAGGAATCGAACCTCGGCACGTTTTCGCGGTCTGACGCATTGATGGATCCATCCATCCATCCTTCGCAAGCAGCCAGCCTCAACTCAATTCTATAGAATCCATCATTCTCATCGACTTTCACGACAAATAAAAAAAAAATACTACTCGCAATCCAGGACAAAGAGGCATCCCCATATGTCGCTCCCAGCACGGCGACTCCTCCCCAGCCTGGCACAGTGCGCATTCCGCCATCCCACTGCCCTCGCTCCTCAACCTCGACCTCCTCAACCTCCTCAGCCTCCTCAACCTCCTCAACCTCCTCGAGCGCCCCCGAACCTCACGATATCGACCTCCGCGTCCCTCCCCGCGACCGCCATGCCGTCCCAGCGCGCGCGCGCCGCCTCGTCGTCCGCGGCTCCGGGCTCCCGAAAATCTGCGCCCTCCGCGCCCGCGATCCCCCG
>NQYQ01000011.1:210995-238620 GCA_003055925.1 Escovopsis sp. Ae720 | reverse complement strand
GGGGGGGTGGGGGGTTGAGATGACGGCGACCCGGAGTATTGATGCTCTAGCCTCTGGGTTTGGGGGAAAAGGAGATCATGGATGGGATTGATGTATTGGCTTCTTCGACCTCTTGACTGGAGAGGCAGGCCATTCGGGAGGGAACGATGATGCTTGGATCTTCATTTGCACAAGGGTTTTTGTCAGCGCGCAGGGAATCGATCACTAATAATTGATCCATTTTTCTTTAGGGGGACGCGGGAATTTTAAAAGACAAGATCCTCCCGCCTTCTTCATGTCCATGGCCGCCGTAAGATATCAAATGGAGAGCGCAACGGCATCTCTCCATCGTGAGGCAGTTTGAGAACGTTTGCCCCTTTTCGGACAATCGAGGCTTCTCTTCCCAGCGCTCGGACGCCGCCCCCTTTTGTCAATAAAGAGGTGCGATTTCTTCATCTTGCATGGTGCCAATCTAGCGTCTTTGAATTCCCCTCCCAACTTGCATCAAGTACGGGGTACTCCGTACTTTGAGAAGAATTCTCACCTGATTTTATATTGGCACCACCTTATCAAGGCCTCGTGTTTCAAACGACCCTGAGACACGGCTGCGTCTCGCCCACGCCCACGCCCACGAGTCGGCGACATAGGAATACTTAACAAGGCCTTCCAGATCTCTTGGCGCCGAATGGTTGCTCAATGTTTTGAATTGGTTGTTTTTTCTTCTTCTTCAAAAGAAAAAATCCAAAAAAAGAGGGGAAGAAGAAGCCCAAGAAGAACGCCTCTCGCGTGCGGCCTGTGCCACGTTTCGCCAACACAACTTGTTTACACACAACAAACCCGCCTCCATCAGGTCGCACAACCACGACTCTCTCCCGCTGAGTACTGGTAGTATTTCCCCTCTGTCTGGTTCATCGTTCCCTTCTTCCTCCCTTCTTCACCCCTCTCTTCTCCACGTCTTCCACACCCAGTCGTACACTCCGGTTTCCCGCCCCCCCCCTTCAACCACATACTAACTAAAGACAAGAGAAAAGGAGAGAAGGAAAGCAAAATCCCCAATGGCGTTCAAAACCATCCTCATCGGCCTCCTGGCCCTCTGCCACTCCACCACCGCCCACTTCGGCCTCGAATACCCCCCCTGGCGCGCAGACACCCTCTCCGAAGAAGGCGAGCGCCTCTACAGCCAGTGGAACTATCCATGTCAGTCACCAGCCCCATACATCAACACATCATCCCCAATGATACGCCATCAGAACCTCCCCGGACTCACAAGGACTAACGATCCATCCAGGCGCCGGCGTCAACTTCACCAACACCACCACCGACTGGCCCCTCACCGGAGGATCCCTCAGGCTCTCCCTCCACCACCCCTGGTCCTACCTCTACATCAATCTCGGCCTCGGCCCCGACGCACCCAACTTCAACATCTCCCTCACCCCGTCCCTCTGGAACGTCACAGGCAAGGGCTCCCTCTGCATCGACGAGCTGCGCCTCCCGCAGCCCGTCGCAGACGGCACTGTGGGCACCCTGCAGGTCATCACCGCGGGGGCCAGCGGCGCCGCGCTGTACAACTGCGCGGACGTCCGCTTCTCAAGGGACGCGCGGAAGCTGGACAACTGCACCTCCGACGAGGGCATCGTGGTGCATGCCGTGCAGGGGCAGGAGCAGGAGGACGGCGGCGGCGACAAGAAGAACGGAGGGGGGAACAGCACTGGCGGGACCGGGGGCAGGGGTCAGACTGGCGGAGGGGGGGTTGCGAGCGTGGCGGCTGGGTTTGTCAGTCCGGATCGGCTTGCCGTCGCTTCTGTCCTGGGCCTTGCCGTTGCCTTTGCGTTTGGACTCGGTGTGTGAGGCCAACAAGTGGAGAATGCGTGTTGTCAGGCAGGGGAGAGACAAGGAAGCAAGGGGAAGAGACCTTGATATTGGACAGTCTGGATATAGCTCCCAGACAGGTAATGAATGCTATGAGATGAGTCAAGTGACATGATATACATCAGGTATTCCGAGAGAAGAAAATAAAAATATGTACAAGGCATGACAAAGAAAAGAGAGAAGAAGATGATGGTGATTAGAAAAACAAGATGATGATGATGATGATGATGATTAAGAGAAAAAGATGATGATGCTGATGATGGTGGACAAGAAAGAAAAGTAGAAGAAGAAGACGATGAGCATTTGGCAACTGAAAGGGGAAAAGACCACAGAAAAGTCCCAGATGTGTCGGGGTATCAAAGACAAGCCAAAGGAAAGCCAACAAAAAAAAGAGAGAAACAGACGAGCAGACAGCCTCCTTCATCTCAATCTCCAGTCATCTCAAGTGACCTTTCCTCCAAGTGATTCCGATTATATCTGCAGGACCCCCTCAAACCGACCATGTCTGGCTCTCAGACTGTTCCCTGCAAAGGCAGACAACACCAAACGCAAATCATATGTATATATAAACCCAGCCAAAGAAATGATGTGAGATGGATGGCAGATCAGACCGTATCCAAAGCGCTCGGATTCTAAGACCCAATGGAATAAACGCCAGGCGGTGTCGCCTCTTCTGGATGCAGTTCATGTAGAACTCTGGCCATGGTAATGCGCTGACTGGGAATCGGCGTCAGCATCTCCCTAACGATGCGCTCCAGGCGGTCCTTCACGTTCAGTTGCTCCCTGACGTCTTGTATCTCGGTCAGCCAGTCGCGCATCTGGCTCACGGCTGGCTGGCCATTTCCAAACTGCTTGTGTGGTAACGTGGGGTTGTGGACGCCTGCAATCTGCCAGTACAGTGGCTTCGGGTGCTTCTGGCGCGCGCGGCTGTCGGGAAAGGCGATCTTCCGCATCGTGTAGAGCATGGTCACCCCGAGCGCCCAAACGTCGGACGCCGGGCCTCGGCTCTTGCGGGCGATGAACTCCGGTGGGATGTAGTACGGTGTGCCCCCTCCCGTTGGAGAGTTGGTCGCCAGCGTCGTGAGTCCAAAGTCGCAGAGGACAGCACCGCGCTCTGGTGAGTAGAGAATATTGGCGGGCTTGATGTCGTTGTGCACGAGCTTTCGCTCGTGGAGATAGTTGAGGGCGCTCGCGATGTCCTGCAGAATGCGAAAGGAGTCCTCGCGCGATCCCACAAACTCGTCCGTGACTTTGCTCCTCCATCGGCTAGACGTCGTCAAGTCCTTGGCATCGACATGCTCCATATACAGCGACAGGAAGCGGGCATCTCCACCGTAGAATCTGACAATGGAGTCGTGCTTCAGGTCCTGCTGGCTCTGACACTCGCGTAACCACATGTCGGCCTGACGAATCACATTCCTTTCGTGGACCAGAGGCTTGTTGTCGGGATTGGCAACACGCGTCTTCAGCACCTTGACTGTTACGATGTTATTCGGAACCCCCGAGTGTGTGGCAGTGTATACAGCCGACAGGGCAGACGAGGCGATGGGATCTCGCATGGTCAACTGATAACCGTCAATTTCACACACGCCGGGAACGACGACCGTCTCGCCCGAGTCCATGTCCAGGAGCCCATGGCCAGTCGATACGGAGAGCTCTTTGCCCTGCCTTGCACTTGGCAACGGGAAGACCAGCGGATCGGTAGGTCCGAGAAACATGACGGCGCCATCGTCTGTGCTGCTGGCCGAGATTCGTCTCTTGACACGCTTGTTGCCCTCGTCGTCGCGGTTGAGGTACCTTTTCATGCCACTGTTGACCTGGTCCGCTGGGACGGGCGAGAGCGAGGTTTCATCTTCGGGAGTCTCCAGAGGGGGGAGGGCCTGATATATGGTGAGAGGCCGCTTCTCGAGGATACGAAAGTCGAGGACAGCGATATCCCTGACGTAGATTCGCCATGTCCCGGGCTTGAGGGCCTTAGCAGACCCCGGATTGATCAAATGGTGCTCGTTGGTCGTAGGGCTTGCTGAAGGCGAATACACCCTATCAAGGAGGAGCGGCACGTCGGATCTGTTGAGGAAAATAACCTTATCGCTGGCCGGGTCGTAGTAGAGCTCGCACCACAGGGGAGGTCTCGATAGCTCTTGGTCGGAAGCACCGGGGATCCTGACGGAGAATTTGATGTCTTTGGACGTTTGCGTAACGGCCAGAACTTTGTGCTCGGGTTTGTCGGACGAAGCCACCTCGGCGCGCAGGGCCAACCACTGGCAGCTGTCGCTCCCCGGGCTCACTGACCGAGTGCCGGGCAATTTTGTGAGGGGCCTGACGAGTATGCGGATTCCCTGCTTATGATGGTGGTCCTCGACCCTCAGGACATCCAACGGAACGACCTCCAAGTCCGTCGGAATAGAGGGTCCCTCAACACCCAAGCCGCCGAGTCGGCCGTCGATTTCCGACTGAGAGAAGGGCTCGGTCTTCTCCTCTGTGGCGGCCTCAGAGGGGTTTACCCTTGATTCGAACATGGTGAAAGACTGTGGGCGCCTTGGCCAAGGCCCATGCGGCGGCGTTTGTGACGGGACGGACCGTTTCGAGAGCACAGCGCCAACAGCGCAGAGCAGGGTGTGCGGGCGATGTAAGATGCGAGAAATGAGTGACTGCGAAAGGTGAGGCCCACGGTTGGCTGGAGCTCGGTCGTAGCGATGGGCTATTTAATGGTGGATGGATGTTAGAATATGTGAGTGGCAGGCAACAGTTCAATCAGAATCGAGGACTTGCGGGTCGAGGGTCTGCTGGGGACGCTTCCCCGGACTCCGAGCTGCATTGGTGCTGGGCTGTGACTCGACGGCCGGGCCAGGCAGAAGCTTAAAAAGGGCCAGTAGGGGAATGATGACGGTACAGGGTACGGTGTAGACGGGATATGTATATCAAGTTCAAGCAAGGCCTTGCCGCGGGGGAGGTGTGTAGTGGGATGTTTCGAAGAGAGCAGAGCAGAGAGAGGCAACTGATGGAGACAAATCGACAGCAAAGGGCTCTGCCTCCAGGAAACAGAATAGCCCAGGTGATCCTGGCGCAGAGAAGAGCTGAAAAGGTTTACCTCTTGGATCTCAGATGGAGCTTTCGACTCGGATGCGGTAGGATAGAAGAGCGGCGGGGGGGAGGGGAAGAGAAGGAAGAGAGAAAAGAAAGGAAGAGAAGAAAGAGAAGAGAAGATTTGGCGAGGGGATCGAGAGATATTCCAAGCATTTGGACGGAAGATGCTCAAGAGGAGATGGGCGCAAGAACCGAATGGAACGAGATGGCTCGCAGGTCCTGCAAGGGCACCGTCTGCCGCCCGTGTCAGGAGGGTCCTTCGACGGCCTGCTGATGGAGTCTCAGCCTCCACGGCCAGAGAGTCATCCAGCGAGTGTCGAGCACATGCGAAGCACAGAAGCGCACGCTGGTGGCCCGGGTGTGTGAGGGCGAAGAAGGAGGCAGCGGTGTTGACAGCGGGTGCCTTGCGGTCCGCCGGCAGGCACACTATCACCAGCTCGACCGCACCAGAGGAGCTCTCTGCGGGAAGTCGTCGTCCGCTCGTCTGCGCCGCGCAAATACTTCCACAGGGCTTGTAGAGGCGGGCGGGACCATGTGCCCGGGCGAGACAACCTCCACACTTGTGCAGCCCAACGGTCCTACTATGTACCGGACAGGGAGCAGCCAGGGCATGTGTGATTTCGTGCCCGCGGTCCTATGTACTCGTACTCGTATGTACGTGTCCCGATTAGTCAAGGCACGGAAAGAGAAGGGCTCGAGAGAAAGAGGAAGAAGAGAGATGACGATCTAAACGCTTCTGGGCAGCATCTCCGGGTAACATGATAAAGAGGATATGTTCCCTTCTAAGGAGGGGTCCAAGGCCGGGGTCATGAGGACAGACCTTGGGAGAGAGGACGCAATACCCGTGATGTATCGTACCGGTAGATCAGTGCTTGGAAAATGGGGCAAGAGCCCAAAGAGAGACGGGGGGCCCCATGTTGTCGAATCCTTCCAAACATGTGGAGAAGACAAGGAGGCGGAGCACTTGACGAATTCTGGATCAGCTCCAGCACGTCGTCGGGACCTTTCGAATACTCGTGCTCGTATGAACGGATAGATTTCCCGCATTGGAGATCATCTCCGACTCGACAGCGCCTTCTGGGACCCGCGGAGGTTGATTGGGTGAGTGGCTGTGCGCAGCGTTCAACCAGGAGCTGGAGCACACGAGTATCGTGGGAGCCCCGGAGGATAAAGAGTCCCTGCAGCAACTGCTGTTCTCAAGGAACCAAGTGAATGCGGTACAGAGCACAGGCAGATCGATATCTCCATGACTTCTGCTTCTCTTCCGCCTTCAGGGAGGAGGTCCGAAGAATCGAGGCGGGGTTCTTCGCTCCGTTCGGAGTATCGGAACAGCATGTCGACGCGATGCTGCTCGCTCTTCTCGAAGGAGGCGTACTGAGGATGGCCGGCTAGTACTCCGTACCACTCCGGGTCTTCGGTGCCCAGGAGTCCATGAACTTAATGTCGTCTGGACTCGTTCAATTGTCGTCTGGAGGGCGACGCGGCGGATGAGCAATAATTGATGGAACAGGCTGGCATCATCTTCATCATCACGATTCGAGGATGGAAAGCACGAATGCCCGGTCTGCTTCCAGGGTAGGCAGACTCCGAGTTGCCACGAGACAGCGGCAGGTGCGGATCACGGATGACTCCAGACTGGGAAGGCTGCACCCACTGCCGAGGAAGCTGCTGCCCAGCAATGACGACACGAAAGAGTCTCTCCCGCCGCAGTCAGACGGATGACCTGCGGCTTCAAGAAGAATTCTGCCGTGCCCCGCCTACTACTAATACTGGTCCACTCGAATGCCAGTGAGAGTCATCCGTATGCGAAAGGCCTCCTGATTTGTGATGCTCAGCTGCCTCGAAGCAGAGGAGACATGGAGGCCTTTATGAGCTGTGAGTCTTTCGAGGCAACATTTGCGGATTCTTCCGTACGGAGTCGTAGTTTCTGACTTGGCAGGCAGCCAGAGTGACGCGAGGGAGCGACATGATGGTGTCACCTGCCGTGAAAACCGTCGAGACGCAGAGTCTGCCTTCCTCTTGGATCGGCCCATCTCTGCTGTCGTGCTTGCCGAGAGCAGCAGAAATCAGGCTCTCCTTCTCCGGATGGGCAGGCAGCGCGCGATTCGAGAAGGAGCTCTGGAGTCTGGAGTCTTGTATCATTCCAGTGGTGCTTCCCCTCAAAGGGAGATCAATTGATGCCTTGTACGAGTGTGTATACTGCTCATACTGCTCGTACAGGTCGTACAGAGAGATACTACAGGTAGGTACTACAGGTACTAACGGAGGAAAGAGGTACCGGTATGAGTACCTAGTAACTGTGGCTGTGGCAGGCGCTGCTGGGCATCCATTCCTTGTGTCAATCCGATGGATTCCTGGGATCGAACCCAAGCCTGATCCGGCTAGGTGTGCTCTCGCTCCCGCATCCTGCACTCCACCTGTCGCGCGCCCATTGGCCAGCCTGCAGCCATCAGAATTCTCATTGGCTCTCATCGGCACGAAGGGGCGGCTATGTGCAAGGGCTGATGGCCCTATGCATCGGGTCCCGCAGCCCGCAACAGCCAATCCGAGGGGTCGGATCTTGCTGCCTCAGGCAATATGAGCCGCATCCAGGGGGGTTTGGCAGGACGTTGCTATTCCGCTGTCCCCGTCGTCAACAACTCCATAATAGTCGTCAGTGTCCATCAGCAGCAGCTCACGCTACGCCCTCACTGTCGAGAACCCAACACGAACCACCAATGACCCTGCCTGCTCGCCGATAACGCGGAATCCATCACCAGGACTGCAGCCATGGACATGATCCCTCATCCGAGGCTCTAGATGAGCATTTTCAAACGATACCGAACTCGCCTCACCAAAGCACGAATGAAACCGAAAACCAAAATCCCGTCGATAATCACAGCCCTCCTCCCCCCCCCGTCCCCCGACTCCGACCCCTTTCGACACATCGAAGTGAATGCTTCCCCTCCCTAAACCTCTCCATCTATAGCCTCTTACATCATCGAACATGGACGACCCGGCGTGGGTCTGGCCTGCCTGGAAATTCGGCATGAAGAGAGACGACCTTTTCACCACCCTTCACGATCAGTATAACACCTTTTCTTTTGCACTCCAAGACCCCGAGGCTTTCCACCACGATGTCTACGAAGTCTGCCACCTGGCCGACTCTCCCGAGCAGTTCCACCGCCTTTTGGCCGACCGACAGCGGCAGCGGATCGCCGAGATCCAAGAATCCTTTGAATCGCTCGCCGTCGAGATAGTCGCCAACCCGAAGCTGATGGCGAGTGATCAGTGGCAGTACGCCCTGCAGCTCTTCAGGACAAAGTCCTTTGACTCTCTTGTGCGATACTTTGCGAGCTATCTTCCGGAGGAGTACCTCGAGCGTCACGTGGCAGCCTCGTCCATCCCCTCCTCCAGGTCTTCCTACTCCGAGACCGACTCCATCAGCACAAAGGCCAGCAGCGCCGACGGTGGATCACCTCCCTTTCTTGACGACTTCTTCACCAACGGGTCCGTCATCAACGAGGAGCCTTGCTCCATCGACGCCGTCGACGAGCTACCCGTACCGCACGACGCCGAATACGCCCGCCCAGGACCGTCAGACTCTTCCGAAAGCGCGCCGATGGGATCGTCGACGAGTGATTCGTCACGCATTATGTCGTGCTGCGACTGCGACTGCAACTCAGACGTCGACGTCGACGTCGACGCAGGCCGCTTCGGCACGAGCTATGCTCGACGACCCAAGATGGAAGACGACGAGGTGACGTGCCAGTCCGACGACAGCGAGATGACGACCGCCTCGGTCTGCGACTCGACTGAGACATCGTCGTCGTGCGATTCCGCCGACACCGACAACCTTGACAGCGTCAAGTCGCTGCTCCTGCGTGTCGTGAATGATGATGAAGAAGAGGTTTACCCCACCGGTGAACAGTATGACGACGACGAGATCCCCACCACTCAATACCCCGAAGACGACTTTTGTACCCTGGAGTTTCGCGATGCATTTCATTCCTATGATACCCCTCTTGATTCAGACACCTCAACGCCGAGGCAAACTCACCAAGTCTCAACACCAGCCTCGGAGCGCAAACCAAGTGTGGTTGTCCCACTTGAATCGCGTCTCCCTCTTTCTCTGTCGTTTTCTCGCTCGCGCAACCGCCGCTGTGCCTCACCGCGCTCCCATCTCGCACACCACAGGGCGGACAAGCTCCACCCGCAAGACGTGCCGAGGAGTCCTGAGGAGGCACACTGCAGAATCCAAAAGACCAAGTCGTCGGATCCGTGTCGAAGGAGTGCAAGGGGAAGTTGGAGCAGGAGTAGTAGCACGAGCACCTGCGAGGCGCGGGGTGTGTTCTCATCAGAGCTTGAAATCCCCTGATGGCCATCAGGCTAGAGGCCAAAATGCCTGATAAGGGCACCCTTTTCCCCGTCTCCTAGGTAGTAATCGGCGGCTCGACTGACTCTGCGTTGGAGATGAGCATTCTGTATATATGTCCTTGCGTACCTGTAAATATGTCTTATTTCTCTTTAATGACCGGGCCGCGCGCTTGCTTATATATCGTCCCATCATTGACGTGTCGCGAACTTGTGGTCGATGCCCGGCCGTGCCTTGGGCATGATGTCATCCGAGGGGGATGATTCCCGGGCGTGTCCTCGCAAGGAGACCGCCGTGACTGCGGACAAGTCAAGAGCCGGTCAGGGGCTCCGCGTAGCACGCTGTGATATACGGGAGACAGCGCTGGACATGACTGCGGTCGAGTGCCTTTTGCCTCCTCCAACCCCCCACCAAACATCACGATACAGCGTGGTCAGGCGGCTTCCCGAGACAGCAGGTGTCATGGGGGCTTTGCTGACCCGGGTTATTCTAGGCGCCCGTCCTCGAGCAGGAGCTCATGCAGGTACGGAATGTGACCGCGTCGTGGGGATGACATCACCGCGAACCCTCGATGGGCGTATTTGATGACGATGTCGAGGATGGATGAAATGAAATGGAAAGGAAAGGAGAGTTCGTCTCTGTGATGAGGCCGAAAGGGCTGAAAGGCGTGATGACGTAGGCGTGGAGTGGGTTTTTTTTGGCGCGAATTTTAGGCGGGAGCGAAAGGGGGGGGGTTTGTGGCTCGTGCCCCTGGTGTGGCTTGTGTGCCTGGTGTGCTGCCTTCCGAGTCTTTAGCGGCGGGGCGGCTCGGCTGTGGCGCGGCTTAGCGTACTCGTAGGGCTCCGAGTCGCTCAAGTCTGGAACCTGACGAGCATTCGATGCAATTCAGGGCTCGTATTTCCACAGATTGTGCGGGGTGCTGCTCTCGAAAGGATCATGCGAGATTACGTTCTGAGGGTTTGCGGACTGCAAAGCTCGTCACGGGCTGGGGTGGGGGTGGTGAAGGTCTACCGGTAGTACTCGTATGTACATATGTGGTCAGGCAGTGATGAACGAGTCCAATTCGGAATATGACGAAAGAGAGCTGCTTACCCCTAGTACTCGTAGTTCCAGATGAAAGGGACCTGCACGGCTACATCACACACAGGGCCACGATCCAGAAAGAATTGTATGACGGTCGCGGTCGAGAACAAAGATTTCTTCAACGTACGAGTACTCGTACTAGGCGGCAAGTCCTTGCATGACTTCATCAAGAGGTGAATGACGTCCCGCTCCTGCGAGGCAGCAGTTGCGGGTTCAACATCGCCAGCTCGGCAAGATGCTCCGCCCAGATCTGCATCGGGTCCCTCGGCTCAGCGGCAGCCTTTTCCTTTCCCTTGTCCTCCTCTTCGCTGCTCGACGCCGTCCCCGCCCTGACCCCGTACAGATAGGGCTTCTCGTTGGCAAAGCACGCCGTCTCGGGCTCCGCAGGCAGCGCGCCCTCGAGGATGAACCTCTTGGCGATGGCGTCGGTGCAGTCAGACGTGTCCCTAGACGAGTGGCCGTAGCCGTGGTGCGCGACGAGCCGCGCGTTGGGCCCCATCTCGTGGAGCAGCCGCCTGCCGTTGCGCAGCGGCGTGGCCGGGTCGTACGTCTCCGCGATGAGCAGCACGGGGTGCTTCAGGGGCGTGTCGAGGTCGCCGCGGTAGACCTCGGCGGGGTGCGGCCAGTAGTCGGTGAAGCGCTGGCAGGGGAGGACGTCGAAGAAGCGCGAGTTGCCCGAGATCCACGACTTGTGCGTCATGTTCGCCCACAGGGCCTCCCACCAGTCGAGGCCGTCGGCGGGCCGCGGGGCGTCGTAGCCGTCGGCGCAGACGACGAGCGTGGTGAGCTCGTCCGAGGACGGCTTGCTGCCGGGGAGGGCGGGCTCGGCCGGGTCGTACTCCCAGGCGGCGCGCTCGAGCATGGCGGCGGCGAGGGTGGTGTTGCCGGCGTCGAGGTCGTACAGCATCTGGGCGAGCGCGGGCCAGGAGCGGGCGTTGTACATGGCGCCGTAGATGGCGCCCACGAGGGCCGAGTACGTGACGAGCGACGGGCCGCTGAACTCGGTGTAGCCGGGGAGCGGCCTCCTGGCGAGGGACTGGAGCAGCGCCGCCATGCGCGCATCGAGGGCGTCGAGCGTGACGGGCTCGCTGCCGCGGATGGGCTTGGCGAGCGCGCAGTGGTCCGGGCCGGCCTTGACGCATTCGCCGAGGAACCCGTCGTGCCAGGCGTCGGTGGCATTGTCCAGGGCGGCCAGGCCGAAACCGGCGAGCAGGCGGTGGTCCCGCTGGTACTCGGTCCCGTCCAGGATCATCCTGCCCACGCCGTCGGGGAACATGTTGGCGTACGTCTGGCCGATGCCCGTGCCGTAGCTGACAAAGTACGTGGTCAGCTCGTCTTCGCCGATGGCCTTGCGGATCTCCTCCAGGTCGCGGGCGACAAAGGCCGTGCCGAGGAAGCGAGGGATGTCGCCGTGCATCTCCAGGCACGCGGCGAAGGTGGCCTGGTTCATGGCATCCGCGAGCTCGAGCTGGGCTCTCGGAGAGCTGGCCACCTCGCGGTACTGCCCGGAGATGAGGGACCAGTGATCTCGGTCGGCATCGAACGGGTAGCACGAGATCGCGGGCAGGGATGCGTTGACCCCGCGGGGGTCCCATCCGAGAACGTCGAACTTGGAGTCGCTCAGCCTCTTGGAGACGCTCTCCGATGATCTCCAGGCCATGGATGTGCCGCTGCCGCCTGGCCCGCCCGGCTCGACAACCAAGGTCCGCTCGCTCTTGCGACCGGCAGACGCTCTGGAGGAACCATCGACGCGCGCCAGCCCCGAGACCTGGAACTTCGTCACGGCGAGCCGAGCGATGCGGGCATCGGACGGGTTGGTGTAGTCCAGGGGGACATCGAGGTAGCCGCAGAGGTAGATCCCCCTGCCATCGTACGGATCATGCGTGGATTTTCCCTCGGCCGGCTCGCCATGCCTCTTGCCGGTCGTCGGCTTGCCCCAGCTCCAGTAGGCAGGGTCAGGGTCATATAGCTCGGACCAGGTGCTCTTCGGGTTCGGATCGTCTAGCTCAGGAGGTAGAGTGCGGCTGGTGCAAGGGAGGAAGGAGAACGGATCGTCGGGTTTGGGAAACAAGCCGTATTGCGAATTGACAGCGTCGCGCTCCCGGTGGTTTCGCAGGAATGGGGCGACGTGCTGCTGAGAGACCCTCGAGACGAGGATCAAGCCAGCCAGGAAGGCGACCCTCCAGGGCCATGATCTCGTCTTCGGCCGCGGTGCAGCACCGCCTTCGTCCTCTGCAATAGCTTTCTCCATGTCGCGTTTGCTGAAGAGAAGCCTTCGAGGAGCTGTCCGGTGATGAGAGGCGGTCTGATTTATGCGGACTGGAGTCGAGTGGCCTGCAGCCCATCTGCCGGCCGTTGGTCCCCCATCCTCTCCAATCGCGGGGCGGGTAAAATCAATGTCTCATCCCCTTTCTCTTTTCGGCTTGGTGACCTGCGATTGCAGCTGTCGTCGACGGCAGCTTCGCAACATTCTTGTCGGTTTCGAATACCGTCAAGTCTCCAATCGAGAATCCTCAATATCGCGATCCTCCAAACGATCAATCGTAGGTCGGTCTGAATCGAGAATCACATGTGCTGCCACGTGATGTCAACAACCTCCTGGAAAGAATCCGCGGAATCCGGACGTCTCACCTTCGAAATCCTTTGAAAACTTCGTACGGAGTGAAGTGAGGCTTTCATTGGACTCCGTAAGGAGTCAGTCAGCACGTAAGGGAGCCTCAATTGTTTGGTTTTACGATGCCTTGCCTTCCGCGATTTCATGTGTGATGTTTGATGTGTTTTCTGGCCCATGACTCTCGTGCTGGAAAGCCATCTCGGGCTGCAAATGACGAAACCCTTCGAACCCGCTGAATTCAATCCTTGATAATATCGAGTATCTTTCTTAACGGCGTGAACGCTTGTACATATGGAAAATGGCTGCTGGGATGCAGACTGCCCGATACGGAGATTGGGAGTCCCCAATCATATCCGACTTTGTTGCTTCCAAAACCAAAGGGTTCTCCTCTCCTCGAGTCTGCGTACGTCTTTCGACCCCATTCAAGCCAAGCCCATGATCACAGATGAGGTTTCCAGATTGAAGCTCATGATGATTGACATTTCTCAACCTTCAACGGAAGAGTGGAAGGGCGTTTTATGCGGAAACAAACGATGGCCGCAGGATGATTGTGGAAATCACATCCCTGGGACCGAGGGAGGTTCTGCCGAGAGAATACTCTGTCGTCAACACCGTCTATGAGTACGGGGACATCATTCATGGAAATCCTCGGTGACGGGCGAATCATTTTCTCGCGCAACAACTCGGTTGCCATCCTGAACCCCGACACAGGCGGCGTGACCATGTTCGCCAGGTCGCCTCACCTGCGCTATTCCAGCTTCAGCGCCAACACCAAGACGCCGTGGGTCCTTGCCATCGAGGATGACCATGGTGACGGTAACACTGCGGTCAAAATCCGGTATCGTTTGGCCGCCATCCACGATTCCACCGGCGAGGTGAAGCGCATCGCGGAAGACGTGGACTTCTATCTCTCCCCCCAATCCAACGTGGACGGAACCCGCGTCGCTTGGCTCGAATGTGAGCACCCTGACATGCTCTACAATGACTCGAGACTCTCCTGTGCCACTTGGAATGCGAATGGAAGTCTTGAGGGACGTTCGACTTATCTCTGGAACAAACCACGACAGCGTTGCTGAGCCCCGGTGGGCTTTGGACGGATCCTCGCTGTTCTTCGCCCAAGATTTTGCGGGCTATCGTCAGCCATTCCGGGTGCGTCCTGAAGAGGGTTCGCCGATCCACGTGGAGATCGATGGCCTAGAAAAGGCCGAGTTCGGCGAGGTTCTGTCTCTCGAGGGGAGTCGCACATTCGTCCCAGTGACGGAACGGTATTTGCCTGCAGCTGCCGTGTCTCTCGGAACCACTCGACTCGTTGTTGTTGATCTTGAATCCCACGGAGGCTGCCGATGAGAAGATCCTGTCGAGCGTTGTCTGGGACTCAGTCGCTCGTCTTGACGACTCGAGTGTGCTTGTGATTGGAAGGGGGACCCTGTGCCCTCAGACCGTTTACAAGATGAACATCCATCGACCTGGATTGTTTCAGCAAATTCGTTGCTCCGTGAGCGAGGAACTTCCTAGGGAGTTCATATCCGAGCCTCGGTCGGTGTGCATCCCAGAATTGCCCGAGCCGCATGATCCACGGGTCCTCGTGGCTGCCGCAGATTCCGAACTTCACAGCCCCAAAAGGAGCGCGGATGCCTGTCATCGTCTGGGTCCCCGGCGGACCAACATCGCGGACAGACCCTGGCCTGTCACCGAGAATCCAGTACCTCACGTCAAGAGGGTATGCATACTTTGCACTCAACCACGGCGGAAGCACGGGATTCGGCAGGGAATACAGTGACTCACTGTTTGCCCATTGGGGCAAGCTGGACGTCGCGGAGGCAGCCGAGGTAGGAGAATGCCTGAAGCACTCGGACCTCGTCGATGCCGGCCCGATCGGAACCACAGGCATCAGCGCGGGTGGCTACCATACCTTGCAATGCTTGGCTCAATACCCCGGCACCTTTGCCGCCGGGATCTGCGCCTCGGGCAATTCTGAGATGAAGACTTTCGACGCCGCAACACACAAGCTCGAGTGGAACCATGTGTCGCTGCCCTCTCGAATTGCCACACAACGACGAAGAGGCCGCAGACAAGAAATATCGAGAGCGAAGCGCTCTATCCCATGTGGACAAGGTCGTTGCGCCGCTGCTTCTGATTCACGGAGCCCGGGATATTGTGGCGCCGGTAGAGCAGGCGAGACTCATTGCTGCAGTTCTCGAGAGAAGAGGACGACAGGTCAAGCTCGTTGAGTTCGAGGACGGCCACGTCCTGTCGAGGCCGCCGACGGTGAAGGGATGGCTTGAGGAGGAGAAGTGGTGGAGGAGAACCCTGCTCTGAAGCGATGGGTGCCGGGGCTGTGCGATACTGGAGCGACGAATTGGGAGGCACCGTGGGCGACCTTTGATGCATGATCATACGAGTATGATGGAGAGGAGGAAGATGTCGAACTCGCAGGTGATGATTTGCATGATGTAGGTGAATACTGTGTCAATACTCACTTTCTCGCACCGTTTTCATGCATCATTGCCCAAGGTTCCATGTTCGCGAGCCAAAACAGAATGACGGGAAGGTCAGGTTATGCATGATTTATTAGTCCCTATATTATATGCGACTACGGAGTACTAGTAATTCTTTGCATTAATTGATCCATAGAAGAAACTACTCCGTACTAGTACCTCTTAGCACTCGCAGTAGGAAGTAGTACCAGTATCAAAATTTCCGTATTTTACGTTCAGTCGGAAGGAGGCACCGACTCACGCTTCAAGACGCTAGCACCTTCCGTGCTCTCCTAACCCGCACGGCATTTGCTCTTTCCTTCTCATGAGAGCCTCTCCCTCTGCTTCCTGAGGAAGGAGTTCAGAGCGGGGTATCAGACAATGAAAGAAGGCGCCCGAAATTTTTTTCCCTCTTCTCCTCTTCTCCTCTTCTCCTTTTCTCTCTTCCTCCCCCTCGCATCGCCCTCGCATCGCCCTCCTCGCCCTTCTCGCCCTTCTCGCCCTCCTCGCCCTCCTCGTCCTCCTCGTCCTCATTGTCCCCCGCGTGTTCCGTCTCCCCCTCTTCAATGGCATCATACGAGTACCATGCTCGCTCGAGTCGCCGATGCGCCGCCCATTGTCTGGGGCTGGGGATGGGGCTGAGGACGTTCAATGGATGAGCCGGCCAGCTCTCGATCAATGGTGGCCACTCGTGACACTTCGCCTCAAAGATGCTCTCGAGCATTCATTTGCACCCACACCAAGTCGGCCGCCCGCAGCCATGCTTGTTCGAAAGATGGGCCAATCCGATCATTGCATTCAATGCTCGCAAGGACAATTGGCTGCGAAGCCTGGGTGCGGGGGAATGGCCTCATGTGCGCCGCATTCTGCCTTGACAGCAGAGCTCCGCGGCTTTCGACATGCCAGGGATTGTGGTCCTTTGAGACGGGTCCGGCCCAAGGGTCAATCTGGCATTCACGGTCCGGCCAAGAGCACGCGTTTGATAGTATCTGTTTATGCCCGGGCGGTCAGATTGGACTGACAATGTGGCTCTGATTCATGGAGATAAAGACCATGACACACGCAAGCCCTCTGCCTGCTCAGACCAATTCGAGAGCAGAATTTTCCCCCCTCCTCTGCATTTTCATTTGATCAAAATTTGTGAAGTTCTCTTGCCCTTGTTTGTTTGTTTGGTTGTTTGTTTGTTGAATCCGCTCACCGGGAAAGCATCTTCTTTGAGTGAAGTCGAGGCAGTCTCGAGACTGGCCGATATGGATCTCCTTCACGATGTTTACAACCACCTCGTTCTACCGCCTAAGTTACCTTCCGTCGCCGACAAGGATTCGGATGCCATCTCTGGAGAACTGCTTGAACGTCTCATTCGCGCTTGCAGGACCCTTGGGTCGGTCGCCGAACCGACCCTGGCAAATGCCCTCAGCAATCTTCGTGTGGCTCTTCGACATTGCAGGACGCTGAACCAGGGGCGGCTTGAGAAAACGCAACTGCTGAAGCGTCTCCGTCAATTGGAGCACGATCAGATGCTCATCCTGCATGTGGTTGAGCAGAATGCTGGCTTAATCGTTCGGCGTCAACAAGTCCAGTCAGTAAATCTCAGCTCCGGACAGTGATTTGTTCACCATTGTTTGCTGACAGTCGGAGAAAGATCATCCCAGGATTGGATCATTTTCGAGGCCTTCGAGGCATCGCCCAGCTCAGCACAGGTCCTTGCTGCCGAAAATGCACTTGTCTGGACTTTTCCCGGACGCTCTGCGCGTATCTCTGCTGAAAAGCTTGACGAAGCTTTTCTTGATAGCCTCACCACTTTCCTTGAGCAAGCAAGCATGGAATCCGTTGTGAGCTTCCAAGCTCAGACGCAGAAGGCCGATGTCGCAGTCGAAGAGCTCAGAGACACCACAGACCCCGCTCTGATCACGCAGATGCTGATGCCCCTCCTCGAGGCTGTTGGCGAACACACAGATGTGCCCCTGACGAAAAAGAGGATCCGAGACGATGTCAATTTTTCAAAACACTTACCTTGGAGGCGATCGCCGTTCTGGCTCGTTTTGCGTGTTGCCGCCCAAAGGCACCTCTCACTCGCCGTCACGGATGGACGACTCTGTTACAAGCTGGTGATCTGCATCCTCCTGGCACAATTTCTCAAGGCCGTTTTCCCAATCATCGACCCGAACCTGGCCATCACGCTTCGAGGCAAGCTTTGTCGCCGAATGGCAAAAATTGAGATGGAGAGGGATGGCCTCTCGCCGGCGCGCCAGAAAACCCTGGACGGCCTGCTAGCTCAAATCACACCCCTCGTGAATGATTCGGTCAAGGAATGCACAGCCTATGTTGAGGAATCCTGGCTGTCCTTCAAGCGAAGGAGTGCACGACGCATCCCGAAGCTCCCCATGCGAGCATCGGACAATGCACTCAGACTATCACTTGCCCACAGTGGCAAGCATCTTGACAAGCTACTCTCCCATCAGCCAAGCACTCGTCAGCCTGTACTCTCTCACGATTTTCCAGAGCTTCTTGATAAGGCCGTTCTGCAGGGCAAGGAGTTCACGGATCAAATTTTCCAGATCGCAGCCCTCGAGTCCCAAATTGAGCTCGGGACACGTTCCACCCCCTTGGATGCTCAGGAGGCTGCTACTCGTTGCCGCGAGCTTGCCAAGGAGATCGACCATTACTTTCAAGAAGTCGGCGCCGTCTACAATTCCGACCCACTTCAGATCAGCACGATGCTTCTCAACCTGTTCGACTTGTATGTCCGGATGGATGCCTGCGCTCTTGTCGCATGCCCCTTGCTACGAGAACATCGCCCTGTCTTTCCGCCCCAGCTTCTTGACACTCTATTGTTGCTACCCATGAGTTCCAGCCAGACCCGCCTCCAAAGAATCCAGAACTACCTAGACGCGCGTTTTTCGACTTCGATGCACAATCATATTCTCTGCGACGCGGACGACGACATGCATACTTTCGCTGTGCGTTACGTCAACGCTTCTGGGGAGATGCAAAATTTGATATCGCGCATCGAAGATCAGTGTCTTTCGAATCGTGAGACAAAGGAAGCAGAATGGCGTCGAGCCGTTGCGGAGTATGATCGATTGACGGAGGCTATTGACAGGAGCACATGCGTCTGTACCTGGAAATCCGATGGCCAACGAAGCGTCTCTGGCTGCGCCAAGTGCTGGCACTGGCGCTGCCGGAAACGAATCAAGATCGAGATCAATGAAGAGCTTCTACCGAAGCGGCCAATTCCCCGAGCGACGGTCGTTTTTGAGCTCGCCATCCCGGAGTTCCTGTCAGAATATCGAAACGCGACTTGGAGAATCATGAAGGCAATTGCCCACCCCAAACAGACCGGCAACACACTTGCGCCGAATGCCTGGCTTAGAGAATGCCGTCCCCTCAAGAAGTTCGCGAAATCACCCAAGGTGGGGGTATCGTTAGCCTCGGTCAAGAAGTGCTTTCAGGAGACCCATTACAAGTTCACCAAGGTCAAGATACCTCTGGAACGCGTGCTTCTCCCATTTGCGGCGCAATTCGAGCTCTTTGACTCCAGCACTGAGACCTGGGTCAGGGATATCCAAGTGCCACCAAGCTTGCATCATATTTGCGGGATTCACTTGCCCCCTGGGCTGGAGACTCTCATCCGGCCGGAGGACAGGGTGCTGAGTTCGAGCGATGAAGGCCCATCGTCGTACGAGATTCAAGCTAATCAAACAATATGCCCGCCTCACATGGCGATTCCCGAATTCTTTGCATACCAGAAGCTGCTCTCCGGCACACTGCGCCGATGGAGAAATATCCTCGTTGAGCTGGGTGCCTCCAACCTCAACTTCAGCAACACGGATGCGACACAGATGTTGATTCACTTGTCGATGCAAGCAGGACCACGCCTCCAGGATGAAAACGATAGTCTCAGAGCTGTTCATTCCGTGTTCAGAGAATCAGACTTCTTGGAGCGTCTCGCGGACCAGATTGAGAGACGCTTGGTCCCCATCATGAAGAACTGGAGAGAAACAAGCTGCATGGAGCTCCTCATCAACCTGTGCCTGAAGATGCTGACGCTTTGCCCGCCAACCATGAAGCGACGTCTATCTTTGCTACTGGAATCTTGCAGAAAAGCAACGCTGAATTGGATCGCCAGCCTTCAGCAGGCGTCGACGGGACATCAAGAGGGCGAAGCGACTGCCCGAGCTAGCAACGGAGAGGCATCTGACAGTTTGACCAACAGCCAAGCAGCTGATCGAATGGCAATGTATGCATTCAAGGCTGCATTGTTGTGTCGGCTCACCTTTGAGTCTCTAGTGGAGACGCAGTCGGAGCTGAGCCCCGAGGATCTTGTTTCATGGGTTCAAGCCTCTGTGGCTCTACAGGAGAATCTTATGGTCCAAATCGACAAGCTACCCCAAGCCATACGAAGGATGATGGTACGTGATGTGAAGGTGGCATTCCATTTACATCCTCGGTTGCGCCTAGCCCTTCTTGCTCATCCCAGCTGCATCGGGAAAGGCATTGGCCGCGGTTGTGGTGATGCAGTCGATTCAATCAAAGCCACAAGACATTTCACCCCTTGGACCTTCCTTGACCCTCCTTATTCACGATGGGCGTATGCATCTATGGCTGAGCGAGTCGGCAGTCAGTGGCACGAAATGTCCGTTCACTTCAACCTAGTCGAGGGTCATCTCCTGTACGCCGGAAAACCACGAGGCAAGCTTCCAGTCGAGATCCGAACTGATGGAGATGTTCAACAACTGTTTGGTAATCGACATCTCTTCACCCACACCTCACCACTGCCGGAGATGACGCATAGATTGGCAACCCCAATCAATGATCAAGATATTCACTTCGGCAAGCGCGATGACTACGTCGTCATTCGAGCTGTGCGACAAGATGCATTGCTGGAGTTTATTCCAAGGCGCCGATTCTTGGCAGCAACAGGCGACTTCGATCTACCTTCGAGTCTGGTGGAGAATTGTGCGCACTGGCTGAACTTGAAGACTGGTCTCCTAGAGATCCGCCGCCAATGGTTTCTCCCCACGCCACGAGATTGGGTGCTAGACGTTCGACGGCGCCGCGCAAATCGAGGCACCTCCAGTGGCTTGGTCGATCCCCAGTCGGAAGAGTTTCGTTCGATATTGGCAATTTTCGGAGGATTCCAAGATCCGTACAAGCTCACGGTTTACCAACCTCACAGCGAGAAGGGAAGATTGTCAGTCGAGATGAAGCATCTTGATCTTTCCTTCTTTGTCGGCCATCGTGGTTGGCTCTTCTCAAATGAGCTCAAAGCAGAAGTTGACCCAAACCAAGATCTTGGCACCTGGTATGGCCTAGAAAGCAAAGTTGTCCTGCGTGATTCGGTCGATTGGGCCAAAAGGAGTGTCATCATTCCCTTGGGACAGCCACGCTCCCAATGCCGCGGAATTCACGCCTTCACTCAGATGCGAGGGGAGGAGTACGGAAGATTCGAGGTTGACGACATCCTGGGCCGACTGACATGCGCCCCCGAGCCGCGATTGCTATACACGAAAGCTCTATGTCATGCTCTCACCTCGTTCTGTTTGCCAGACCCTCTGACCAAGAGGACGGGCACCGAGGAAGCGTTTCATATCCTCCGTTCTGCGGCAGCGCAACCCTGGGTTCCTTTGAATCGAAGCCAAACGATGTTGCTCGAGAACATGGCCACTTTGGTCATGCCTCAACGCGAATTCTATCCCAAAAACCTTCAGCGGCTGCAGAAAGTCACCTGGAACGAGGACGTACCGAGCTCTGTCCAGCATGACAGCTTCCAATTCATGATTGACAAGATCATGTCAAAGAATGACAAGCTGGCGAGATTCTCAAACACTGCACCCGCGGAGAATGGGAGTGTTTCGCATTCCATGCATCTTCGCAAAAGGGGCGAAATACGCCGTTGTCTCTATGAGCGGCCAACTCTGGACACTTCCGCTCACGCAGCCTCAGACATCGTCTACGCATCGCGCGACCAGATAGTCACTGACAGAGCTCGGAGGGTGTATGAAATTGCCTCGATCATCCAGATGTCTGATGGATTCCAATTTCGAGACCGCAAGCAATTGACGCATTTGCTGGAGTCTTCAGACCTGATCGGAGGATTCCACTCTGAGATGCCTGTGCCAAACAGTATCTCCCTCGTCAATCAGATAGAAGATCCCGTCACCACGAGGCTGGGCGACCTCATCAAGTTTTGTCAGTCTGCAACGAGCAAGGTCCCGCCGACTTTCTGCTTGAGCCTTTTGGCCTTTGGGCCTCGCCCTCTGATGGATTTGATCACACTACTAGCAGGCTTCTCTTGTGTCGAGCAATTGAAGGACTTCGCTCTCCCAATCGCTCACACGTTTCCCGAGTTCAAGTCAAGGGGATGCCCGACCGTCGAGGTCATCCAGCGCCAAGTCGCCTCGGCTTATCACGAGTTCCCGCGCAGTTCCGGAGATGAAGAGACTCTCACACGTTTGGCTGCCCAACAATGTCACGAAAGGACCTGCGAAAAGGAGGGAAGAAAACTTTCCCAACTGATCTTGAAGCAGTGGCCGAACCTCGGTGAAGCTGGACATGGTGATGGCTGGAAGCCAACTCTGATCAACGTTACGAAAGTCTTCAAGACTATCGTCCCGGATTGGGCTCGCCGTCAACAGAATGACCAACTCGCAAAACTCCTTGAAGATGCTCAGTCTGCTCTCGAGACTCTGGGCATCTCAAGTCTTTCAGGACGACTGCACCAAAGGAAGCCCGAGAAAGCCGCCCCTTTTCTTTCCCAGAGAAGACTCGTCATCCCATCACTGTCCCAGGATCTAGTGGTCAAGCCTGGCCCGATTCTGCATCCTGCGAAAGAAGTTCTGCCAGTGAACGCTTTCGTCGGAGTTCCTCGTGGCCCTCGTGGAACTTGGAAAAAACAAGAGCTTCCTGAGATCCGCGAGCTGGCAACAGTGTTGGAGCGTTTCAAGACATCGTCATCGACGATTATGCGTCAGAGATACAGCAATGACCTTCTCGAGAGTCTGAAAGTCTACAGACAATCTGGCGACTCTCTTCAGCCTCAAATAGAGCATATCCCTAAACATAGATTCTTGAAAGATGCAATCAAGATGGTCTCGGAGTATGTCGGCTTCAATCTGCGCGAGCTCACTTCGTCATTCTCCGCGCGCGACAGTCGTTATCACTGGCTTCAGTCGGGTGGCCTATGGCCTGACCTTGGACCGACTGGGATGCTCGAACTTCTCCGATCCAAGCCAGGTTTCCGGTACGGCATCGGAATGAAGGAAGCGCTAGTTGTTCTTGGTCTCACGATCACGATGTTGCAGCAATTGAGGCGTGTCAAGGCGGCCATCGAGAATCATGAAGAGAGAATCGTCATTGACGAGATGCGCAACCGAGGCCACGAGAACTGGAATCCTGTGAACTTGCCGGACATCCTGCTTCTGGAAATCGAAAGCGATATCCTCGTGCGGCCCGATCAAATGGATGCTGCAAAGGCGATCATCTTCCCAGTGTCGAGAGAAAACAGCGTTTTCCAACTGAACATGGGCAAAGGTAAGCTGAATCAATGTGTTACTTCACGTCCCCAATTTGCTAATCGATCGCAGGCAAGACATCCGTCATCCTGCCAATTGCAGCGGCGTTTCTGGCGGATGGAAAGAAACTGGTTCGCCTGATTGTCCCGAAGCCGCTCCTCCTTCAAACAGCCCAAACCATTCAATCACGATTGGGAGGGCTTGTAGGGAGAGAAATCAGTCATATACCCTTTTCACGACAGACATCGACCACCTCAGAAATGATGGACCTGTACCGCCAGCTTCACATGGACATGTTTGATTCCCAAGGCGTCATTCTCACAAGCCACGAAAACGTCCTTTCCTACAAGCTCAGCGGGCTACAGCGCCTTGCTGACGACAAGTTGTATGAAGCTAGTCAAATGATCGACTTCCAGACCTGGATTGAGACGAATTGCCGGGATGTCTTGGACGAGTCCGATTTCACATTGGCCGTCAAGACTCAACTCAACTATCCCAGTGGCTCAGAGAAGCTGGTTGATGGTCATCCATTCCGGTGGCAAGTGATTGAGGAGTTGCTCTCCATGGTCGCACATCACGTTCCGGATCTGCAACAGCGATTTCGCAGAAGCATTGAGGTATTGGGCAGGCCTGGTTGGTTCCCAATGATGCAGTTCCTGAAAACGGATGTGATGGACGAGATACACAACTACCTCGTGGAGAGTATCTGCTCGGGACAAGCCTCGTTCCTCCGCCCGACAGCATCGACCAATCCAGCCCAACGATCAGCTATTCGGGAAGTCCTCTGCAAACACATCTTGGACGGGAGACTGTACAGAGAAGTCACCGCATTGTTCCCTCATCCTGAGTCCGCCGCCAAGCAGCTACTCATCGTGCGCGGCCTGATCACTCACAACATCATTCCGACTTGTCTTGCCAAACGTTGGAATATTCAGTATGGACTTCGAGCTGGAGGATATCCGGTTGCTGTCCCTTATGAGTCTCGAAATACCCCCTCTGAGAGAGCAGAATGGGGCCACCCCGACGTTGCCATCATCTTCACCTGCCTGTCGTTCTACTACTCGGGGGTGAACTTCGCCCAATTTCGGCAAGGGTTGCAGCAGGTCATCACCTGCGAAGATCCCGCATCCCAGTACGAGCGATGGACCTCACAGTGCGACGCCCTTCCAGAAGCCTTGCGCCACTGGAACGTGATCAACTTGGAGGATGAGGAGCAGACTCGAGAGCTGTGGACGCACCTCCACAGGACTCAAACAGTGGTCAACCATTTCCTGAACACTTTCGTCTTCCCGGTGCACGCCAAACAATTCAGCGTCAAATTGCAGGCATCGTCATGGGACATTCCGCTCCTCCCAGACCCCAACAAGAGTGGTGTAAAGACGACAGGCTTCAGTGGAACCAATGATTCTCTGCTGCCACGAACCATCAAGCAGGATGACCTACCCCACTTGAAGCAGACGAATGCCGAAGTGCTCTCCTATCTCCTTCAAGGACGCAATCGCCGCTACGCGCTTGCAGCAGATGGCAACGGGCGGCGTCTCAGTGAGGAGGGGCTCTTGAAGGAGCTCACCTGCCAGCAAATTCGCATCTTCATTGATGCAGGAGCCTACGTCATCGAAATGAGCAACAAGACTCTGGCGCGTCTGTGGCTCACGATCGATGTCCATGCCAAAGCCGCGGTGTATTTCGGAGAGGACAACCGTGCTTGGGTCATGTTCCGAGACCGTTCGAAGCGAGACGCCCCTCTCCTTACGACTCCATTCGTCAATAGACTGGATGAATGCGTTGTCTATCTTGACGAGGCACATACCCGAGGAGTCGACCTCAAGTTCAACTCGATCTCAACTGCAGCATTGACACTGTCTCTGAAGCAGACCAAGGACTTTACAGTCCAAGGTAAGTTCAATGCGCCCCCTCTCCTCCAAACCCCACTGCTGACCAAGAGTTCTAGCGGCGATGCGACTTCGACAGCTCAAAACAACCCAGAGCGTTGTCTTCTTTGCCCCGCCGGAAGTTGACGGAAGCATTAGAGACCTTTGTGGACGTAACTTCGCCTATAAGCTTGATTCTTCCGACGTTGTCTACTGGCTCCTCGAGCAGACTTGCCGGACGAACGAAGATGTGTATGGGCTCCACGTCGCGCAAGGTCTCGATTTCTGCAAGCGCCAGGACGCCCGATTGCAGTACCCCGACCCCCTGACGAATCAGACCAGCAGGGAGAAGCTTCTCGACATCCTCCGGGAACCAGAGCACCAGACTCTCGAGCAGCTCTATGGCGGCGCGTCGGGAGCCCGCCAATTGCAGTCGCTGGGACAGCTGCACACCCCCCAACTCCAGAGTCTTTCGGATACGCTGTTCCGCGAGAGTAGTACCATCTCCCCTGCCTTGACTGGAGCATTCGACGAGGTGGAGCAGGAACGCGAGGTTGAGCTGCAGCTGGAGTCAGTGCGCGAGGTCCAGAAACCCGTTCGATACAAGCCATTGACCTTCCCGGGCCTTCATGGGGAGATTGTTCGCTTCGCCCGGACGGGAGAACTGCGACCAGCAGCTGCCGGCTCCAAGCACGCATTTTCCTATCTGGGGCGGACGGAGGTTGGCACGAAGTTCAACGTGAGGCAGACCGGATCGCAATTCTACGTCTCAGCAGAGTTTTGTAAGACCGTGGTGTTGGCCAAGGGCAACGCAAAAGCGTTCAACATTTTCTTGGTACGTGATCATGAAGTAGGCCAAGCGGCCTTGTCAAATTACAATCTATCTTGATCCAGACATCGCTGACATCTAGTGCAACGATTAGCGGCCCGTGGAATGGATCCTGTGGTCTCCTTCGACGGAGACGGCACTGGTGATCATACCGGAAGAGGCCGAGAAGCTGATGGCCAAGCTCCTCCACAACCCCCAAGAGCTCGGGAACATGGCGGTGCACCTGATCGCCTATTCCGCCCCCGTGACCAGGTCGATGACGACCTTCAACACGTTCCGGTACTACTCATTGCCCCCTCTGCCCCCGGACGCCGTTTTCCCGGAGTGGTTCAAGAACGAGCTCGGGGTCCTGGCTGGCAGGCTGTACATCGACTACTCGGAGTGGTCGTCGGTCACCAGGTATCTGCACCCCAACCCCACTGAGGCGAGCTCTGACACGGAAGGCCGAGAGGCGGAGTCCCCTGTGCCTTGGCGGCCGTTCACGAGCAAGCCCATCGACTTCCTCCTGGAATGGCTGGGCTCGGGTCGCAAGGCCCAAGATGTCCTGAACACGCCGATCGGGTTCATCTGCATGAGGCGCACCGTCCGTGAGGATCATCCCTTCTTCCACGCGAACGGTTCGGCCGGCAGCCCGGAAAAGGACCACAAGGGAGTCCGTCCCAAGGGGATTGAGGACGCCGATGGAGGAGATGAAGAGGCACTGTACCGGCTCAGGAGCCGATCGGAGCGACGTGTCGACAGCGAGGATGATGAATTGTCTACTGAGTGGAGTGATTCGTTTGAGGAGGAGTTCAGTCGCGTCCTTGACGAAGAGGACTACGATATAGCGAGGTCGGACGACGGATTCGCCGACTAGATGATGTTGTTTTGAGGTGCGGATTTCAGGTTGCTCTTCCTTCTCTTTTCTCTTTTCTCTTTTCTCTTTTCTCTTTTCTCTTTTCTCTTTTCTCTCTTCTCTCTTCTTTTCTCTTCTTTTCTCTTCTCTTCTTTGCTCTTTTTCCCCCCCTTTCGACACTGGTTTCATGTTTGACATTGTCGGCGCTGCATGAGCGATTTGAGGAATGTTTTTGATGTTTGAGACTTGCAACGAGATTACACCATTTGATGTTGTATTATAGATCGATCCATCTTGTATAAATTGAACCTTTTCTGTAAAAAAAAAAAAAAAAAAACACTACTTTTCTCTGGTCATTACTTCGTGATCTCGTCCTTCTGGGCGTCCTTGACCGACTCCCAGAACTTCTCCCCGCCCTCCTTGTCGTCGGCGAAGAGCGTCTCGATGACCTGCCTCCTGGGCGTCTCGCCCATCCACTGGAAGAGCGAAAAGTCCCTGAACTCGTCGGCCTTGAAGATCTCGAGCATCTCGACGGGCTCGTCGCCGATGTTCTGGACGAAGTGGCCCATGTTCCTTGGCACGATGCCGACGTCGCCGGCGACGTAGTCAAAGGTGCGCGCGGTGCCCTCTGCCGCGAAGACGGTGATGCGCGCGCGGCCGCGGATGAAGAAGGACCACTCGTCGGCGTTGGGGTGCCAGTGCATCTCGCGGATGGCGCCTGGCTCGATGACGGCGTGGGCGGCGGCGACGGTCTTGCTGATGGGGAAGTTGCGGGAGTCGGTGATGCGGACCTGGCCGCCGGTGGTGTTCTTGGGCTCCTGCTCGAGCATGCGGTGGGTGAACTGGAGCTTGGACTGCTTGACGTGCTTGCCGGAGGGGCGCTCGGCGTCGATGGGGCCGGGGACGGAGCCCTGGAAGATGTATTTCTCGCTCTTGGGGAGGTGGGCGAAGACCTCGGGGGCGAGGTGGAAGTTCTGCGCGATGACGGACTTGGGGGTGTGGGCTGCAACTTCGCGTTAATATAACGACCGTCATGGGTTCCGAGTCTTGATGTTGGATTCTTGGGTTTTTTCTGTTTTTTTTTTTTTTTTTTTTTTTTTTTTTTTTTTTTTT
>NQYQ01000011.1:185514-196750 GCA_003055925.1 Escovopsis sp. Ae720 | reverse complement strand
AAGGAGGGGGGGGGGCAATTTCGACCGAGATCGAAGATTTGGAAAAAGAGGAAGAATATGGCTGAAGAAATGATGGACATATCGAAAGGTCCCGAAACAGGCCTGGAAAAAAGGGAAATCTAGTCTAAACTGGTGTTGTTGCAAGGCAGACTGTTGCTCTCCTGCGAGCTGAGATGTGGTCTGGTGCTGTGGATGACGTGACCATGGTGTTTGGCGTGCGTGAAATCATGACTCGTGAGTCCCCCCTCCGCCTCTGAGAATTTGGGAGGGAGGGGTGGTGGTGGTGTTGGAATTCAAATGACAAAGAAAATGGCGGCGGCGTGTTTCGTATTATTGTGACCCCTGAGACCTGGAGACGCAGATCGTTTGGTCGATGGCGGGCCTGGTCATATCCAGACTTGGGGGACGAGGGTCTTGGGCCCGATGCGCGTTCGGGCGGAGCCGTGGCTCCCGGAGCGGGCACGCTGCTGGACGTGGTCGTACCGGGAGCTCGAGCAGCTGGTGCTGGTGCTTGTTGTTGTCGTCGTGGCTGTTGTGGTCGTGGAGGAGGATGCGGAAGAGGACGCGGAGGAAGTGGTGAGGACGAAGGTGGGTACGCCGGAGGTCGAGAATCCGGGCTGCGAGGGGGAGGTGTAGCTCAGGGGCGGGGGCCGGATCTGGGGCGGCGGGAGGCGCCTGGTGACCCTCCGGAGGGAGGGGGGCGTGCTGTCGGGGTCGTAGTCGTCGGCATCATCGTAGAAGACGTCGGCGAAGAGGGTGGTGTAGGACTGGAAGGAGCCGCGCTGGTGGGCGAGGACGTAGAGGTCCTCGGCCTGCCACTGGCGGGGGCACCCGTCGACGAGCTCGAGCCCCGCGGAGGCGAGGAGGGGCACGACCTCGGGGAAGGACAGGGTGAAGGGGATCCAGAACTCCCTGCTGGTGAGGTCCCGTACGCGCTGGGGGGCCAGGCGCTGGTCGCCGCACTCGGGGGACATTTGGATGATGCGGCGCAGGGTCCAGAACATGTACTTTGCGTAGACGGCCTGGCGCTCGGTGGAGGAGGAGTGCAGGCGGGCGACGTAGCTGCGGGCGATGGTGTTCGCGATGCTGGGGAGGGTGACGATGGAGGTGCGGGAGGGCCCGACGCGGATCCGCAGCAGGTTCTGGAAGCCAGACTTCATGAATTTGATGCAGACGGCCCAGGTGCGGCGGTCCGAGGTGCGGACGCGGAAGCCGTCCGGGTCGTTGGGCGAGAGGGTCATGCCCTTGGTGAGGGCCCAGCAGCGCATGGCCTCCTTGGACTCCTCCGGGCAGGTGATGCTGACATGGTCGGGACGGTAGCCTCTGTAGCCGTAGTAGATGAGGGCCGCGGTGCCGCAGACGGCGTAGGGGATGTGATCGAACAAGCCGCCGATGAGGTCGATCACCTCCATGACGGCTGCTGCGTCCATGGCGTCGAGCGTCTGCCAGGCAGCGCGCTACTGCTGCCGTGCGTGCGGTCGTGCTGCCAAAGAGGAGGGGTTGTGTTGTTGTTGTCGATGCCGTCGCTGTTGTTGATTGGCTTCCGAGTGGACAGAGGCCGGGCGATAGAGTAAGCGGTTCGCTGGCCTTGCAGAGACGGGCCTGAGATCTGCTCCCTCGCTGCACCCGATGCTCGATGTGTTCGAAAGATGACAAGCTGCGAGAGCTATAAGCAGGTCTTTCAATTATGATTATGTGCTGTTTCTGTTTCTGTTTCTGCGTCTGCCTCTGCTGCCGCAGATCAAAGATGGATGGATGTTGAGATGCGTCGTCGATTGATAAATGGAGGGGTGGTCCCGAAAGCGGTTACAGCTGGAACAGGGGTGGCGAGAAAAGACAAGGGAAAAAAATAGAGGAAAAAAAAGAAAAAAAAAGAAAAGGCAGAAGCCGAAAGCACTGCGGCCCGACGAGAGCGACGACGAGGGTATCGGACTGTAGGGATTGTGTTTCGACGATGGATAGTACTCGTACTCGTACTGGCCAAGAGAGCGGACGACGGGGGCGAAAGAGTGAAGATGAAATGGAAGCGCTTGCAGTGATCTGATGACGAGGCCAATATGTATGAATGTGTACTGTACTCCGTAGAGACGTATGGCTCTGGTCCTGAGATCTGAGGATTACTTCGTACTCCGTGGAGGTCGTTGGAGGGCGCGAGGCAACACGCCGACGAGACAGGAAATGAAGAGGAACCCCGGCTTATTTTTGTCTTTGGGGCCCGGCCGTCCGAAACGGCGCCTCGCCCACGTCCTTGCTGGTCTTGGCTTGGCCTCTGGGCCGGAAGTCGATGTCCGAGTTTCGTCCCTCGTGGTGGTCTCGCCTCGTTTCCCGACTTTGCGCCTTGCCCTCCTCTGTGGGCTGTCACTCATTCAACACACCTCTCTCTCTCGCTCGCACTCGCCCCTGCAAAGGGATGATCTTGCGCACTCGTACATACAGTAGTTGCTGCTGATGCTGCCGCTGCCGCCGCGGTCGCCGCGCAGCCACTGCCGGTGGACCGCGATGACTGGACCGAATATGTGGACTGGAGGAGGAGCGAACTCGATCACTGGGCGGGAGTGGATGGGAGGGATGGAGGCATGTGGACAGTGGCCTCCAGCTGGAATGTGGACCGACGCCGCGGGGAGGGTGGCCGGTTGAGCTGTTGAGGGCCTGATCTCCTCTGCACACGAGCACGGGAGTAAACACTACCTCTCAGCATACGACATTGGTGCAGATATCGGGGCGGCTTGGCCTGATGTGGGTTCGCTCGAGGCTTGAGGCCGGGTCCAGGTTGCTTCGGCTTTGGGTGGGACTGCTGTCTTGATCTTTCCTCTTCTGCCAGCAATCATAACCTGCTGCGGCTCAATAGAGGCTTGGTTGTCTCTGGCTCTGGAGAGGGGTTGATGGTTGCGATGTGCGATTTGCGGGTTGCAGGTTGCAGGTTGCGGAGGAGCCCTGTCGAGTCCGAGGTGCGATCCGTGCATCCATCCCCCCATCAGTGAATATGCATGCACGCCCAGGGATGGAGGGAGACCTGTAAGATCTAGGGCCAGCAGGATGGATGGATGGATGGATGGATGGTGGCGACGTCCATCCGCACGTCGCGAGGACTTCATCCCGATGGCGGCTTGACTGGTGGACGATTCCAGATACCTGTAGTGGTCCTCCGAATGTCAACTCCAGCGAGCCTTGAGATGGGGTTCCGTTTCCAGTACGGAGTAACATACGGAGTACGGAGTCTGGAGAGACGCCTCGTACTCCATCCACGGAGCTCCCAGCGAGTCGTATGGCGGGCTGTGGACCCGTGACGACCTTCAGTGTTCGTGCTGTAACGGCCTGTGATGACTCAGGTCAGCGAACATGGAACCCCTGAAGCTTCAAGTCGGCTTACTGAAACTTGGATCCTCGACCACGACTTGGAACGCATCTCATAGATCAACGTATGTATCAACCCAAATATCTTCATCGTGATGGGCCGAGTCGACCTCACTCTACCTGTATCCTAGAGCCCAGGCAAGGTCCCAAGGCGGCAACTGGTCCCCTGTACAGGAACGGGCTTAGAGCAACCCACTGGCTGAAGGCTTCCGTGTACTCGTACCCTTCCGTGTACTCGTACGGGTACTCGTAGCGCCTCAAACTCCCATGGACCTGGTCTACTGCGTCTCCGCCCCATTGGGCTAGACGACGTGGACTCTTGGAGCGGCCCCGTTGGAGATGGATGGATCGCGAGAGGGCCCCGGCCGACCAGGGCCGCCGGCATCGATTGGTCCACAGGCCGCACCACACAGCCCACGGTCCTGTTGAGAGCAGACAACAGCACATCTCGAGGCTGTTTCGTAGCCCCTCATACGAAGTACCTGGACCAGAGCGTGTCGTACGAGTACTTTCAGGACGGGTTACGAGTACTCCATATCGAGTTGGCCGTACTCTGTACTCCGTACTCCGTACAGCGGCAAAGCTTGGGAAGCACGCGGGCCTGGCGGTGGAGACCGGAGGCGCGGGAAAGAGTGGAGGGAAAAGTCTGATGCATACCGGTACGAGTATGGTGCGCGGCGTCTGGCTCCCACTCTTGTGTGTCTGGCGGGGCGGGCTCCTCGAGGGCCGACAGCGTGTTTCAGCGCATCACGGGGGCGCAGCATTTCTTGCAGCGGCTCGCGTGTTCTGAGTCGTGTGCGCGATGCGGGGACGCTCCTTTTCGTCGGGTCGGGAAGGTTCCCGGAGGTCTGAGCCTTGTATCGGCAGTTTCGAGGTATGCAGGTTGAAAGGAGATCGATCTATCATAGGCAGGTCCGAGAAGAAGGGAGCAAGAGACCTTGTGTACGGCCCCGAGGAAAAGAGAGAGAAAACGATCAAGGAGAAGAGAGGAGGTGAAATGAAAGGGGGGGAGGGTCGAGAGGAGGGGAGGGTCGAGAGGAGGGGAGGGGCGGTTCCTTTTTTTTTCTCTGTTTTGTTGAGAGGGAAGGTGCGATGGAGAGAAGAGTTCGGCATCATGTGACGAAGCCGACATGCGCAGGCCGCGACCACGTTGTAGGAGGCATCAGGACGACCTGATGGCCGCTTGGCTTCATCATTTCTCATCGGATGGGAAGAAAAACCCCTTGGCACATAGTATGGAGTACTGAAGTCCATGACGAGCAGCGATCTACGAGGACGCGGAGCACTCCGAGGGGCCTGTCTCGTCTCGACCGGCTACCTGTACCATCGCGGAGATCGTGCATTGCTGGTAATATTACACTATCAGGTAGGTAGGCGATTGGTTCCCCGAAGAGGGGAAGGGGGGGGGGGGGGGGGGGGGGGGGGGGGGGGGGGGGAGGGGGGCATCAACACCCAGTCAAGAGTCATCAATGCTTCTTCCTTTTTTGTTTTCTCTTCCGCCCCCCTTTCTCATGCTGGCTTGTCACTTCCACTTATAAGTCTCCGTCCATCTCCGTGTCTTCGACGCTGGCCACCGGCCCGTTGCCCGCCGCCTCGTCCATCCTCGGCATTGTTGCCTCCTTGTCGATCATCTGCCTTGATACCGCCACGATGTTGTCCTCTATGAGCTCCTGTCCGACGTCCTCAAGGTGCTTCTTGGGATCCAGCTTGCCGACATATCTCGTCTTGAGCTGCTCCTTGGTCAGCTCCGTCTCCTCCTTGACCCGCTTCTCGTAGCCGTCCGACAGGCTGACGAGCCGCTGCAGCCGCTCCTTGTTCTTCTGCCCCTCCGCCCGGAAGTCGTCCATGTCCAGCGCCTCGGTCCACACGTGCTTGTGCAGGTTCATCAGCATGTTCTCCTCCAGCGCCGTCTTGCGGTAGTTGATCCCGATCGAGTAGTAGTGCCGGTTGAGGCCGTGGATCAGCGCTTGGATCGACGGCTTGTTCAGGTGGCCGAGGTTGCTTGTGCTCTGTCGGGGCTCCTGCCCGAGCATCAGGAGCTGAGGGTTGATGAGGCGGAAGGCGTCGATGACCACCTTGCCCTTGACCGACTGGATGGGGTCGACGACGACCGCCACCGACCGCGGGTTGAGTTGCTCGAAGCTCTGCTGGGTGTTGATATCGACCGACGACAGCCAGCATCCGAATCCGGGGTGGGAGTGGTACCATCCGACGACGACTTCTGGCCTGTCTCGCACAAACAGAGGATCAGCCACAGCATTCCGGCAGACACACCACTCGCTTCTCCTCGAGAGCTCCCCCCTCCAACCCCACTCACCTTCCTGTCTGGCGCAGCATGTCCATCATCTTGGTCTGGAAGACGTCGTCGACGGCCTCGACACTGACGCCCGTGCCGCTCTGCGGCATGGCAAACACATCCACGACCTTGACTGTAAAATCGTCGACAAACTCTCCCAGCATCAGGCCCATGACCTCCATCGGCACGCCGGCGCGGCCGTGGCGGAGCATCTTCAGCAGCGCCAGGGACGAGATGTAGACCGTCTCGGAGTTGTCAATGAGGTTGGTGTTGTCCTATAGCGGGAGAATTGCTCGTCAGCCAAATGCCATCCCGTCTCCATTGCCCCCCTTCCCCCCTCCCCCCTCCCTTCCCCCCATTGCAACAACGCCGTGGCGATGTCCCTGCAATCGCAAACGCAAAAAGAAATCCGAGGAATTGAGAAGACCACAGAGGGAGACTCCGAGGATAGGTATGGGTAGCTGTCGAGAGGACAGGCCGAGCTTACCGTTCCATGGGCAGGACCCCCCAAGCTCATGCCGCTCCCGCCCAGCAAATTCCTGATGCGCTCCATCTCGCGGGGCAGCTGCAAGACCTCTCTCTCGGTATATGAAAGAAAAAAACGGTTCGAGCGTGGGTATCGTCGGGGCCGTAAGTCGCGTGTCGGGAGAACTTGAAGCTTGCGTCTGGGGCGAAGGACGTCGGGTCGACAGAGACTGTGGTGGGCTTGCGCTAGTATGACCCTTGAGGCAGCAGGACGAGGAGGTATTGCGTGTGGGTTCGAGTTGTCATTGATCGCTCGAGGATGCTCCGGCAGTGTTCGCTGCAGTGCCCTTCAGTGACGAGACGGAGTTGACGCAGTTGTTCGGCAGCCTGCGATTTGCAGTGGCCACGAAAGGGTACGTACCTTCTGCTCCTCCCCATCCTCACTGGCAAGTGCCATCCAGGCCTCAGCTTATCGCATCTGGAAGGCGGCGCGCCCAGCGATCCTGCCTTGAGTCCTTATCGGTGCTGACTCATCAGGCCCCAATGCCTTCGAATTGGCACCGTATTGAGTTCGTCATTACTACTGTGCTAGAGTCGTCAGGCACGGCCCCGGTGCTCCGTATGAGTACGAGTAAACGAGTACGAGTACCTTCTATTGAATCCCCCATCCATCACGTGAAACTTCTTTGATTGGCTGCAAGTCTCGCAGTCTCGCGAGCTTGGGCTCCACTCTATCCCCACGACCTGATCCGCCAGCGAATCAGCCATTGATTACCTCAGCACGGCGCCCTTTCCGCCCAGGGTGCCGAGTTCTGCCAAACGCGGTGTCAAAGTTGCGCCAACAACCTTGTGTGAGGCTGCGTGTGAAAGTGAGACGAGGACCTTAAACTGGAAATTATACTCCCGGTACGTGCCTGCCTCCATCCGACGTCGCCAGTACTCGTACCTGCCAGTACCTTTGCGAGGCATCGCGACGTCTTCATTCATTCAACTTCCTCCTCTACCTCTGCACACACGCACATGCACGACCTCTTCTTTCAGACTCGCACCACAGACGAGCGTCACGACATTGCGTCGACAGTCCGTCCCTGACAGAAGCGTCCTCGAATTCCCTTTTTCTCATCTGTCGTCATCGACTCACTTGGACCTTAAAAACCCCGGCACTCCCGCCAAGCTCCCGCTGCCTCGCCCTCTCTTCTTCTTCTTCGTCCTCTTCTTCCTCTCCACAACAGCATCGCCATATTCCTCTCGCAACCGTGCATTCGACAATTGTCGGGCATATTTAACTCTTACGACAGTGATCCTTTCCTTCCCGGATTTCCTCGATAAATCGCCTAGTTCAAAATACCCCCCCCCGGTCACTTATATCGTCATTTCCCCTGCGAATCTGTTCCTGACCGACGCCTTATTCCAACAACGCGCCGCGACAAAGCTTGAAAAATATTGCCTCTATCTCCCTTGGCGCGCAATCCCTCTCTGATAATCCCGAGCAAGCCGGAAGAATGACCGACAGTAACATGGCCCAGCTCGGGTCCGTGGCCCTCAATGGCTCCTCGCCAAAGAAGGTCGCCTACTTCTACGACTCCGACATTGGCAACTACGCCTATGTCACTGGTCATCCCATGAAGCCTCACAGAATCCGCCTGACCCATAGCTTAATCATGCAATACGACCTCTACCAGCAGATGGAGATCTATGTAAGTCATTCGCAGTCTCCCTGTCCCGGCCGCGATCTCGTGCCCCGAATTCTGGGTCTTGTCCAGCTTACACGAGGGGTCAAACCCGCAAAACAGCGTGCGAAGCCAGCCACCAGGGGCGAGATGACCCAGTTCCACACCGACGACTACATCGATTTCCTACAGAAGGTCACGCCCGATAACATGGACAGTTATATGCGGGAGCAGGGAAAGTATAACGTCGGCGACGACTGCCCCGTCTTCGATGGTCTCTTCGAGTTCTGCGGCATCAGCGCAGGCGGTAGTATGGAGGGTGCCGCGCGTTTGAATCGCCAAAAGTGCGACATCGCAATCAATTGGGCCGGCGGCCTTCACCACGCCAAGAAGTGCGAGGCAAGCGGTTTCTGCTACGTCAACGGTGCGTCTTCTGCTGTGCCTTGATCTACCAGCGAACTTTTTCTTCCTCTAGTCGCGTGCCTTGTACCGCTGGCAGGCTGAATCCTGACACCTCACAGACATTGTTCTCGGAATCCTCGAACTTTTGCGATTCATGAAGAGAGTCCTCTACATCGATATCGACGTCCACCACGGTGATGGCGTCGAAGAGGCCTTCTATACAACCGATCGTGTCATGACCGTCTCGTTCCATAAATACGGCGAATACTTCCCCGGCACCGGCGAGCTTCGGGATATCGGCGTCGGCCAGGGCAAAAATTACTCGGTCAACTTCCCCCTTCGCGACGGAATTACCGACGAGTCCTACAAGTCCATCTTCGAGCCCGTGATCGAGAACGTCATGAAATACTACCAGCCCGAGGCCGTCGTCCTCCAGTGCGGTGGTGACAGTCTCTCTGGCGATCGGCTTGGCGCCTTCAACCTGAGCATGGACGGCCACGCTAACTGCGTGAGCTACGTCAAGAGCTTCGGCCTTCCCACGCTTGTCCTCGGCGGCGGTGGCTATACCATGCGTAACGTTGCCCGCACCTGGGCCTTCGAGACCGGTGTCCTTGTTGGTCAGGAGATGGATCGTACTCTTCCTTTCAACGAATACTACGAGGTTAGTTAAAAGCTGTTCCCCCTTTTCTGAGTCCCAATGCGCCCCGACCCTCCCCTATCTAACGCAACCTTCAGTACTACGCTCCCGACTTCGAGTTGAACGTCAGGGCGTCCAACATGGAAAACTCCAATAGCAGGGAGTACCTGGAGAAGATCACCGCGGCCGTCATCGACAACCTCCGTCAGACCGGCCCGGCCCCGTCCGTGCAGATGCAGGACGTGCCCCGAAAGCCCTTCGGTGGCATGACGGACGAGGAAGAGGCTGAGCTGGACGATCTTGACGAGGATGAGAACAAGGATGTCCGCATGACCGAGCACCGGTGGGACAAGCGCATCGAGCACAGGAACGAGTACGAGGCGAGCGACGATGACGAGATGGCCCGCGCCAACGGGGCGACACGCCGAAACGGGAACAAGAGAACCTTTTCCGATTTCCGCAAGGGCGAGAAGGAAATCGAGAGCGGCAACGCCTCCCCAGCCATCCCTGAGAACGGTTCTACACCCGAAGAGCCGGCCGCCGAAGAAGCCACCGACGCCAACGACGACACCATCGACGAGCTCGCGGCCGCTGAGCAGGAGCGGGACGCGGCGGCAGAGAAGCCAGATGAGCCCAAGGATAAGGAGTCCCAGATGGAGATAGATGATGGCAAGGAGAAGGAGAAGGAGCAGCAGAAGGAGAGCGAGCATGAGAAGGAAAAGGAGAAGGAAAAGGAGATTGAAGTTGAAAAGGACGAGGCAGACGGGCGTGAAGCAGAGGAGGCGAATGGGCATGTGAAGAAGAAGGAGAATGGGGCTGAAAAGGAGAAGGAGGCTGGTGCTGAAAAGAAGTCTGAGAATGGAGCTGAGAGGGAGAGGGAGAGGGAGANNNAGAAGGAGAAGGAGAAGGAGAAGGAGAAGGAGAAGGAGAAGGAGAAGGAGAAGGAGAAGGAGAAGGAGAAGGAAAAGGAAAAGGAGAAGGAAAAGGAGAAGGAAAGAGAGCCAGAAAAGGAGAAGGCGAAGGAGAAGACGGATGCGGATGGCGATGCCGAGATGGCCGACGCCGAAGCGGAAAAGGCAGCCGTGATCAAGAAGGAGGACGAGGAGCCCGAGAGGACCACGCAAGAGCCAACGCCACAGGCCGACGAGTCCCCCAAGAAGAAGCCCGTGGAAGAGCCCGCAGAAGAGCCCGCTACGCCACCCGCCGAAGCATCCAGCGCGGAAAAGGAGTCCTCGGGGAAGAAGAAGGAGCCCGCGGCCGTCAGCCCGACTGGCTCTGAGACAATTGCGGAGGAGAAGGCAGCCGAAGCCGCTACGAGTAAGACCGACAGCTCGGCCAAGGAAAAGGATGTCGACTCTCCAGACGCCATGGACATCGACCAAGACAAGCCCGACCCTGAGAAGACGAAGCCCGCGAGTGCAACGGAGAGCTGATCATCATCGTCGTCGTCGTCGTCGTCGTCGTCACCGTCGTTTTTGTCGATCACTGACAGACATTTTGCATGATGATCGAGCGAGCCGGAGTACTGGGGGATGGTGTCTTGTAAGAGTGGCTTTCATATTTTTTCCCTTTTTTTTTTCTTGTGCCATATCGGACGCATCAGGGGTGTCCGGGAGAAAAGGGGGGGGGGGGGGGGAATGAATTTCAAGCAAGAGGGAAAAGGCTGAAAGGGTCTTCTCCCGAGGCGTTTGCGGCGTTCATTGCAAACGAATGGAAGGCGAGGAAGAGCAAACCAATACCATCGAGGAGGCGAGTGTTCAGGGCCAGCGACTCCGCACGTCCTCCGCAGTATCTGCTAAGGTAGTACTCAGTGGAGATGCTCGCGAGGGGGTTGTCAGTGCCTACAGTACGAGTACAGTAAGATTCATGAGAAAAAGGGGTTACGGAACTAGTACATTTGTTTTCCCATGCCGTGGCTCGGATCACGGCCAGGCGAGTTGGCGGAGGCGCTGACTAGGTGTCGGCTTGTGGAATGTTCTCTATCTCTTGTTGTTTAGGTAGTGGTTTTGAACACTGCTTTATTTCTGTTCCCTTGAAAGGCTCCTCGAAGAGATGAGCAGTCAAATTAGAGTTCATCGAACCTTGCACGGTAGTAGTGAGGATCATTGTGTGGCTTTGTCTATTTCGAAGCATCGAGATGCGAAGATGGAAATGAGAAGATCTCTTTGTAGAAAATATACTACTAGGTCAACCCCCCCCCGTTGGGTATTCAAAAGTACAGGACGATTCGCAGGCACAACGTAACATTCAAAACACGATTAGAAGACGTAGACTGAAAAACGGGGAGAGGAGAGGGTAGAGGTCTGGTGGAGCCAGAAGTGAGGAACCAGGCGGAGGATACCCAAACGAAAAGAAACGAAGGTGTTCAGAGGCGGGATTGGGAGGTCGTGGGAGAGACACACTCCCTCCCCC
>NQYQ01000011.1:161440-175049 GCA_003055925.1 Escovopsis sp. Ae720 | reverse complement strand
CGACCCCCCCCCCAACCCCCCCCCCCCCCTTCCCCTTGCGATCCAAACACCCCCGACACGCAAGTTAGTACATATCTCATCTACATGTACTCGTGCCGTACTCGTATGTATGTAATCCGTACGGAGTATGTATTTCATCCCGTCGATCGTGGTACCCTCTCCATCATGGATTGATCTATCCGAGACTCCACCTCGCCGGGATCCGGAGCGCCGAAAGGAAAATCCGGGATGCCCCACTTCTCTTCCCCGGCGCTTAAGGATATGCGCATACCGAGGGTTCTTCTTCATCTTATCGATGCATTGATCAATGTACTCGTAGGTAGGGAGTACGAGTACAGGTAGGCAGGCAGAAATCGACCCTCGCATCGCATCATGGATCTTCATCCGACTTGAAGCGCTCGCCAGCCGACTTCCCAAGGGCAAGGATCATCATGGACCCCGGAACTTGTCTTGAAACATGGGTGGCCACACGCCGATGCCGCTCTATTGGCTGCGGGCGCGTCCATTGATACCGATGCCGTGGAGCTTGCTGCTGCTCTTGCGGGAGCGAAGACTACCAGTACATACGAGTGATAGTATCATGGGCCTGGGGAGCAGGACGGCGTGTGGTGTGCCAAGGTGAGCTTCGGGGGAGAGGAGAGATGCTGGCGATGGGCGGGCTTGAAACGAGGGCGGCTGCGTGCGCTGCGGCGGGATCTGAGCACGGCGATCTATCACATCGGTGATGGTTCAATCCATCCATCAATCTATTTTCAAGTCTGGAATGGAGTTGATGTATCGAGATGGATTGAGAGATTGATAACTTGGAATCAACCAATCCATCCATCCATGTGATGCTTAATTGGTGCTATAAAGGAGATGAAGCTGCCTTGGACGAGGGATCCTTCTTTTTTTCTACCTGGAAAGTCCAACAACAGCATCACGCACGAAAAAACTTCTCTTTCTTGATCTCTCCTCTTTTCCTTTTGTCTCGGTCTCCTTTGTCTTTTCCTCGATCTTTGAGATCTTCCAAACGTACTATTTGAAGCGAACATTTCGGCCATCTTCTTCTTCTTCTTTCTTCTTCTTCTTCTTCCTCTTCTTCTTCCTCTTCACTCACTCGTCTTCTTCCTCGCTCCTTCTCGGCTGGCCTGACCTCGATCACCCTCGCCATATATCAAATATATTCCTGCCTCGTTTGGGATCGACGGCTCTGCTTGGACTCTCTCTCTCTCTCGAGATTGAACATCAAACCGGACCGTCAACAACAGCAATACTACTTACGGAAAGCAAGCATATTGATATTGATATCTGTCTTTTCTTACTCCCCAGTCTCCTATTTGGAGTATGGCTCCGCCGACATCCGGCGCCGTGGGCGCAACCTTCACGGTCATGAGGGTCTTCCAGGCAGCCTCCCTCATCACCATCATCGGCCTGACGAGCAACTTCGTGAGCGAGCTGGTCTCGGAGCGATACTCGGTGCCGTCTGCATTTGTCGGAACGCTCGTGGTGGTGAGTCTTGGTGCCACATGCGTCCTCATCCATCCATCCATCCATCCATCCATCCGTCCAATCGCTGATCAAGCCCAGGCCTGCCTCACCGCGCTGTACGTCGGCATCTCGTACATCCTCTTCTGGGACCACATGCTCCCCCTCCTCATCGCCACCGCCGCCGACGGCCTGTGCTTCGTGGCGTCCACCATCGTCGCCTGCGTCGTCGGCAAGCCCGTCAGCTATCTCGCCTGCGACCAGTACCCCAAAAAGGGCAACACGGCGACCTTTCTCTACTCCCTCTTCCTCAACGTGGAGCGGGGGCAGGGCCCCCCGAGCATCTACGACTACCAGTGGGCCGATCCCAGCAGAGCCTCCTGCGTCGAGCTCAAGGCGCTCTGGGGCCTCTCGATCGCCACCGCCATCACGTTCTTCGTCTCCGCCATCGCGGCCATCTGTCTCTGGAAGCGCATCAAGGGAGGCAGCGGCAGCGGCAGCGCCGAGGACTCGGACCCGTACCACCACAAGATCCCCGACGTCGAATGAGGGTGCGGCCGTGGGGTGCCCGCGGGCGTTGCGCCCCGTCATGGTCCGCGCGAGGCCCGGAGCCTCGGGACCATGACCCTGGCGCAGCAGAGGGTGGTGGCGTGGCATGAGAGGACGTTTGAGAACCAGGACCGCTCGAGGATGGACCTGAGCCCCCGGCGCGACTCTTCGCCATACCCTTACTTTCCCCCGCCCCCCACGGCGGCGACGAGGCAGCCTCGCGAGCGGCAGGCCGCTCGGCCGGTCGAGGTGATGCCTCCTATACCTCCCTTACCTCCGTTGTCGACGGCGACGACGGCGGCGGCGACGGCGACGGCGACGAATGATGTTCTTGAAGTCCCTGGCGGTGTGCCCAAGAGCCCCTCACCATCAGGGAAGGGGGTTGTTAAGCGGAAGACGCTTTTGGGGTGGATCGAAGGGTGGTGGGATCTAGGCCTCTTGGAGAGGGGACGTTGTTGCTTCTCGAGGTCGAACTCCGTCAAAAGCAGGACATAACAAGTATTTATTTATTGAATGAATCAATATATGTAAAGACATAGTAATGAATGGGTCAGGCTTATGAACAACATGGGCTTGGGGGTAGTAACAGCACCCGGTAGGACAAAGATCACAACATATGGTATCAGGAGGCCTAGGTTTGGCCTTGAAGTTTGGGCATCCTAGCACCTTGTCCGCGGATTACTCAGGTCGTGAACAATTCCTCGAACACTCCCTCCTTTGAGATGGATCCCCACTCTGAAGAGGTCTTGTGCGAAAAGTTGTAAATACATCAATACCTACCTACTGATAGATCAATCTCCCGGACGAGGTCGATTTCAGGGGAGGGAACTCTGGCTTAGTAATCATATCATGACCCTAACCCTGGATATACCCATGCCCATTTGGCTCTGGCGCTGATTTTCACCTGGATTTTCTTGGTCTCTTCCCCCGGGCAGCCATTTGAACTTGGCGATGCAGCTTCGGGAAGCACAAGACATGTCGGATGTCCTCCCAAGCAGTCCAATATGGCCCTGTTGATGACCGTGACATCCAATCATTCAGATCATCATCACCAAATTGAAAACTCGCCCATCAATCTTCTTCATTTGCCAGCCGCAGAGCTCGAAACCCCACCATTTGCTTCTGACCAATCACAGGCCTGAGGCTGAGGCTGTGGGTCGAAACATCCATCCGATCCCTCATCGAAAGAGCTAGAAGGCACTTGCCTCGACTTGTCCTGAGAAGCCTTGAAGCTCGTGCTCTCGACTGGAGGCAGCATTTTCACCAACTCCGACTCTCCACGATCCTGCGAAGCTCTGCCTTGAAGCATTTTCTTTTTTTTTGTTTGAAGGGGCATATCTGGCGATCCAGTTCTTCATCATCATGGCGTCAGCAGACGAACTCAAGGCCCTGGGCAACAAGGCCATTGCCGACAAGAACTTTGACGAGGCCATGTACGTCCCCCCCCCCTCCGAATGCGCCTCCCCCTCCCCCGCCATCGTCACCCCACCTTGGCACACGTCTTGCGCTGGGTGGTGACTCGTGCTCGACATGGATGCGCAGGACATAACGTGAAGCTGACATGATGGTTTTCCTTTCTTCTTGTCTCTTCGTCCGCATGAAGTGAAAAGTTCACTCTGGCTATTGAGATCCAGCCCGAAAACCACATTCTCTACTCCAACCGCTCGGCCGCCTACGCCTCCAAGAAGGACTGGGACAGTGCCCTCAAGGACGCCGTCAAGACGACCGAGATCAAGCCCGACTGGGCCAAGGGTTGGGGCCGCAAGGGCGCTGCGCTGCACGGCAAGGGCGACTTGCTCGGCGCAAACGACGCCTACACCGAGGGACTGAAGCACGATGCCGCCAATGCGACGCTCAAGAGCGGCCTCGCCTCTGTCGAGAAGGCCATGCAGGCCGAAGCAGGTATGTCGCGCGCATCTACTCCGCACGCACCCACCAGCTCGGTCATCAGGGGGAATCCGACCAAGGCTAACCACGCTGCGAACGTGAACAGGCGGCTCCGATCCGGCTGGAGGCCTCGCCAACATGTTCAAGGACCCCAACTTGATCCAGAAGCTCGCCGCCAACCCCAAGACCGCCGCATACCTGGCCGACCCCACCTTTGTCCGCAAGATCCAGGCGCTCTCCCAGTCGCCCATGGACGGCCAGATGTCGCCCGACCTGTTCAGTGACCCGAGAATGATCCAGGCGCTCGGCGTGATGATGGGTGTCGACATGGATGTCCGAGACAGCATGCCCCCCGGCGCGGAGGCGTACGATGTGCCGATGACGGATGCCGAGGAGCGGAAGCCGGAGCAGCCTAAGAAGAAGCCCGAACCCGAGCCGGAGCCGGAGACGACGACCGAGGAGGACGAAGAGGCCCTGGAGAAAAAGAAGAAGAAGGAGGAGGCCGACAAGGAGAAGGCCCTCGGAACCGACAACTACAAGAAGCGCAACTTTGACGCCGCCATCGAGCACTACAGCAAGGCGTGGGAGATCTTCCAGGACATCACATACCTCAACAACCTCGGCGCCGCCTACTTCGAGAAGGGAGAGTACGAGAAGTGCATCGAGTCCTGCACAAAGGCCGTCGAGGAGGGCCGCATGATCTACGCCGACTTCAAGCTCATCGCCAAGAGCTACACCCGCATCGGCTCAGCCTACGAGAAGCTCGGCGACCTGGCCAGCGCCATCGAGAACTACAACAAGGCCCTCACCGAGCACCGAACCCCCGACGTCCTCAACAAGCTCCGCGCGGCCGAGCGGGCCAAGACCGAGTCTGCCAAGCAGGCGTACATCGACCCCTCCAAGGCCGAGGAGGCCCGCGAGGAGGGCAACAAGAAGTTCAAGGAGATGGACTTCCCCGGCGCCGTCGCCGCCTACTCCGAGATGGTCAAGCGCGCGCCCGAGGACCCCCGCGGCTACAGCAACCGCGCGGCCGCGTTCGTCAAGCTCTTCGAGTTCCCCAGCGCGCTGGACGACTGCAACGCCGCGATCAAGAAGGACCAGACGTTCATCAGGGCCTACATCCGCAAGGCGCAGGCCTACTTCGGCATGCGCAAGTACTCGGAGTGCGTGGACGCGTGCGACGAGGCCCTCCAGGTCGACATGGAGCACCACAAGGGCGCGAACGCGCGCGAGATCGAGCAGCAGCAGCAGAAGGCCCTCAACGCCATGTACTCGGCCAGGGAGAACGAGACGGAGGAGCAGACCCGCGCGCGGTTGGCGCAGGACCCCGATGTAAGTTTGCCTTCTGCCACCCCCCCCCCCCCCCCCCCCCCCCCCCCCCCCCCCCCCTTCTCCTTAGCATGGATGTTCTCTGGAGTTTGGGGTAGCCACAGGGGCCCGCCGATCTAGCGATGATGGTGATTGAATGCTGACACGTTGCGATCCCACAGATTATGAGCATCATGCAAGACCCTGTCATGCAGTCCATCCTTCAGCAGGCCCAGTCAGACCCCAAGGCCTTGTCCGAGCACATGAAGAACCCCGGCGTGCGGTCGAAGATCCAAAAGTTGATGGCTGCTGGTGTCATTCGTGTCGGACGATGAGGAGGACATGAGAAGGGGAACCCAAAGTGAACTCAAGAGGAAGAGCTGGTGACGGATCCTTTCTTAGGGGGGCACGTGAAGGAATACCAATTTTCTCTTCGGTAGTAATGAGACCATGACAGACCGCGTCAGTCCGACCTTGTAGATACATGTCAGTGATTCGCAGTGCCGTGCCATTCAATTTCAAAGAATGGTCAATGCCTAAATTTTGTCGACTCTCCAAGTCTCAACGGCTTCCCTCGTCATGGGAGACCTGTCTGCTTCATCAATCAATGTGAGGGCAATGGATCTTCACATATCATCTCGTACGAGTTAGTACTGTGAAGGTACAGAGTAGCACCAGCCACGTCGCGCACAGCCACATCACAGCCACCGTCATTGTCTGCTGTGAGAATGGGCGGGCCAGCCTATTGTCTCGGCGAAGCTGGTGCAGAATGGACTCGCAGACCATTGAGGTATAGTACCTATGTCAATAAGTCTCCTGGGTGATTCAATTGGAAAGAAAGTCGCAAGAATAATATTCTTCGTATTGACAATGCCTCAATTTGTCCCCGGTGAGGAAGTTACTTGGTCGCCTTGGTGGCCTTTGTCGTGATGCACAGTGATCGCTACAGTGCGAGCGACGGCACGTGAGTCGCGGCGTGGGATCGAGACTTTTTGGCCTCATTGCCTTGTCGCCGCTACGCCAGAAAACATCAGTAGATCTGGATCCATCCATCCATACATGTACGAGCAGCCGCACCCGCGACGCCGACGCGCGCTAAGCCGGAGACCACAAGTGACTCCAGCCCATCGTCGACTTTTTCCCCCCCTTCCATCGATATCTCGCTGCGCCCGTGATCGCGGCTTTCTCTGGGTGACGCGACAGCTCGCGAGAGACTTGGCGCCCTTCGGCCTCGCAACGGCTCCCCTCCCTGCCCCAGAAGAGATCAATTCTCTGTTTCATGTCGACGCTTCGCCATCTGCGGTGCATCGTTGCGTGACCCATGCACACGTCGAGCCGGTACCCTTGATACCCCCGATCCCCGTTCACTGAGCTACCCAGCGGCGCTGCGTCCTCGGCGTGAGTCCCCCCCCCCCGGCCCTCTCTCGGCGCATTGACTTGCTCTCCTCGAGATGCGTTCTCCCACACGTACATGCGGAGTACCTACGGAGCACCTTGCAGGCGGACGCTGACTGGTAGCCAGAGTGTAATTCACTTCAAAGTTATCCCATATCGCGCAATCGACCGGCATCACTCGATCCCCTTTCCTTGTTCGAATCCGGGCCCGGCCATTCGACACTTCCTTGATCCCAGAAACAGGCATACAAGTATTTCACGGTATACTTCCACCCCGCAGGCATCATGAAGATGGGAAGCAAGCGCAAGCGCGAGCACGAACGCTTTGACCCGAACGTCTCGGACCCGGAGGACGAAAACTTCGACCCCACCGAGGTCGTTCCGCGGAAAGGCACCAAGAAGCCACGATCGACGAAAGGCTCCAAACCCGGTCGCAGAAGGGGCAACGAATACGGCGGCTCGGATCTCGACGCAGACAGTCAAGTGCATTACGACAGCCAGGAGGACATGTCCGCCCGAGATGACTCCGACGGCGGGTTGTCAAACGACGATGAAGACGACGCACCGCGCAATGCCTCAGGGAGAAGGACCCGGCGAAGCGCTGCCAAGGCTCCTATAACATACAGAGTATCATCCGAGGGAGAAGAGGAAGAGGAATCCGAAGAAGAGCAGGAGGAGGAGGAGGTGGTGGTGGTGGTGACGAAGGATGACGAAGAGTCGGAACACGACTCGGACAATGATGACGGCCCTGATCCGGAGGCAGACCACCTCGGCGCTCAAAATAAAGAGCAAGCAAGGCCCACGTCGAGAAGGATGGTCAAGCTCAAGGTCTCGAAGCCCATTCTTGCTCAGGGCACACGTAGGACGCGGGCCAACCACAAATCCGAGGACACCGACGACTTCGTCCAGCTTTCCACTTCCGGTCGGCATGCGGTCGCGACCAAGCGCTCGCGAAGCAAGAGTCCCGAGACCGCACGAAATACTCGAGGCTCCCGCGCGACCAAGGGCGTCAAGAAGACCCCAAAGCCGATAGAGGACGACATCGAAGAGAGCAGTCATTCGCGAGCACAAGACGCCGACGCCGACGCCGACGATGTCGATGAACTCAGCTACGATGTCGATTCGGCCATGAAGCAGGCGCCGCCAGCGGCATCACAGGGTGATGAGCGCATGACTGACCCCAGCAAGGACGGAGCGCCGAACGTTGACGGGGATGAAGGCTTGGAAGGCGTTGTCACGTCTGACCTGCAAGCGACAGGGGAGGACCTGGTTGATGTTTTCGATAAGCAAGACGACACGGTGGTGAATGACGCCCCCGCGGCAGAGGTCGACGACGATGACGACGGCGATGACGACGACGATGTTCGCACGACTCGAAGAACGCGACAGACACGCTCGACCCAGGAGATTGTGGAGGACAAGGCAGAGTCCGGCGACGGGTCCGACACCGCGAACCAGAGGAGGAGGTCGCGCCGGCTGACCAAGAAATCGGGCACGAAGAAATCGGCGATGAAGAAAACGACGGAGCCGAGCAGTGACTTTGAACCCGAGGGCGACTCGGACGCAGAAGGGTCGGGCTCCGATAAGGATAAAAACATGGAGGACGATGGCGACCACGTCGAGGACGATCCCGGCTCTCGCGGGCGACGGACAAGGCAAAAGGCACAAAGCGCTCAGAAGGCGCGCCGGAGGAACTCTTCGCCAGATGATGACCCTGATATCGACATGGAGGAACTTAGCGAGGAGGCCCGTCAATTGAGGCAATCATCCAGGCAGGGCCGGCGGCGGGCGCGCGGCGGATCCCCAATCACGTACGAGAACAGGCGCAGACGACAAGCCGTCAATTACTACATGCCCCCGCTGAATGCGGTTACCATTGAAGATGAGGTCGAGGAACAAGCGCCGACCCCTAGCAGGAATCGCCGCCGCGGCGGCGCCGCCCCTGGATGGGATCGCAGCCTCAACACCACCTTCGGCCCATTTGGCGGCGGCGGCGGCGGCTCGATCCTCGGAGGTCCCTGGGGCACGGGAGCGACAGGGGGCGTCGACTCCGACAGCAGTGACGATGAGATGATGCACAGAAGTAACGCCGCGGGCAACGTGGGCATGACCCCCACCACCGCGGGTCCTCCCGGAGGGCTGATCCCTGGCGCTGTGGGCCTCGGCATCGATGGCACTGGGGCGACCCCCAATCTCGGCAAGATCAAGGACCGCAAGGCGCTGGCCGACGCGGATCCTCTCGGGGTCGACCTCAACGTCGACTTCAGCAAAGTCGGTGGCTTGCAGGGGCACATCGATCAGCTCAAGGAGATGGTGCAACTGCCATTGCTGTACCCCGAGCTCTTCACCAGGTTTCACGTCACACCCCCACGCGGTGTCCTGTTCCACGGACCCCCCGGAACCGGTAAAACGCTGCTCGCCCGTGCGCTTGCCAACTCCGTTGGGTCCAGCGGCCAAAAGATTTCCTTTTACATGCGAAAGGGAGCCGACGCGCTGAGCAAATGGGTCGGCGAGGCGGAGAAGCAGCTCCGGCTGCTCTTCGAAGAGGCTCGGAGGACCCAGCCGAGCATCATCTTCTTTGACGAGATCGACGGCCTGGCGCCCGTCAGGTCAAGCAAGCAGGAGCAGATCCACGCCTCTATCGTGTCGACCCTGCTGGCCTTGATGGACGGCATGGACGGCCGCGGGCAGGTCATTGTCATCGGTGCCACGAATCGGCCGGACAACATCGATCCCGCGCTCCGCCGACCCGGTCGATTCGACAGGGAATTCTACTTCCCCCTGCCCGACCTGGACGGCCGACGGTCCATCCTGGACATCCACACCAAGGACTGGGGACTCTCTGACCCCTTCAAGATGTCACTGGCCGAGAACACCAAGGGTTACGGAGGCGCGGACTTGAGGGCCCTGTGCACCGAGGCCGCGCTCAACGCCATCCAGCGCTCGTACCCACAGATCTACTCGACCAAGGAGAAGCTGCTCGTCGACCCGGCCAGGATCTCCGTCCACGCGTCGGACTTCATGATCTCCGTCAAGAAGATGATTCCCTCGTCCGAGCGCTCTGCGACGTCTGGCGCTCGTCCGCTGCCGCCCTCGATCGAGCCGCTGCTGCGTGATCAGCTTTCCGAGGCGAAGCGGGCGCTGGAAGCCCTGCTGCCCCGGAAGAAGAAGATCACGGCGCTGGAGGAGGCCATGTTTGAGCAGTTCGACGATGCCGATCACGGATTCGGCAGGGAGGCGCTTCACCAGGAGTTTGAACGATCGCGCGTCTTCCGCCCGAGGTTCCTTATTCTTGGTGCGCATGGGATGGGCCAGGGGTATCTCGCCTCGGCCATTCTCCATCACTTTGAGGGCATCCACGTCCAGAATTTCGATCTCCCTAGTCTTTTGGCGGATGGCCGAGTAAGTACTTCCCTTTGGCTTCCCTTTCTTTTCCTGTTTCCCCGTCTCTTCTCCTTTTTCTTTTTTTTTTTCATCAATCGAAAGAGAACGTCGGTGGTCTGACAATTTCACAGTCAATGGAGCAGGTCATTGTCGGCCTCTTCACCGAGGTCAGGCGCCATAAGCCGAGCGTGATCTACATCCCCAACATTGATGCCTGGTATGCGACTCTTGTCAACACTGTCGCGTTCATCACCTTCCAGACGATGCTTAAGTCTATCGCGCCGACCGATCCTGTCCTGCTCCTGGCGACCGCGGACACGGAGGTCAAGGAGCTCCCCGACGAGCTGCTCCGTCTCTTCTTCGGCTTCTCCCGCAAGAACCGCATGGAGATCCAGAGGCCGCGCAGAGACAATCGCATGGAATACTTCTCCAAGACCTTAGAGTATATCAAGAAGAAGCCGGCAGAATTCCCGGACCTAGAAAACCGAAAAAAGAGGATCCTTGAGGAGCTCCCGCTCGCGCCTGCATCGGAGCCGAAGCCCCTGACCAAGGAGGAGGTCAAGGCGCTGAAGAAGAAGGATCATCAGATGCTCAACGCGCTGAAGATCCAGCTGCAGCCGATCATGGACCAAATCAACCGCAGATATCGGAAGTTCAGACAGCCTGTCATCCCTCAGAGTCAGATTGACTACCTCTTCGCGGAGTCGGATCCCGATTTCGTGCGGCCGGACATCGTGGAGGCAGACAAGCGGCCGTTTGAGATTGTCAAGGACAAGCACGGGAACGACGTGCTGCGGGACACAGTGAGCGGGAAGTGCTACTACAATCTCGAAACGACGACGATCGAGGAGCGTCTCTCGAACGGATTCTACGCTCGGCCGAAGGACTTCCTCTTCGACATCAAGGCCCTCGCCAAAGACGCCAAGAACTCCGGAGACAAGGAACGCACGCTCAAGGCGAATGAGCTGCTGAGCAACGTGGAGGTCGACGTCGCGAGCATCGAGAACAGCTCGACGCACGTCGACTGGGAGGCGCTGTACCGACGCCAGCAGCAACGGGCGAAGGAGGTCATCGAGAAGGAGCGGAAGCGCAAGGCGATGCAGTCTGTGCTGGAGATTGTCGAGTCCGACATCGGCGGGAACGCTCTCGACTCCCAAGGTGCCCTGATCCTGGGAGACCCGGTCCCTGCGAATCTCACGACGGCTAGGTTCATAGTGCGCAGCCCGCTCTCGAACGGACATGGCAAGGGCAGCCCCGTGGGCACGCCGCGCAAGAACGGCATATCTCATGAATTCGGGGACGTCGACGCCAAGATGGGCGGCGTGGACGACGACGACAACGACGACGACGCGGTGCTGCAGCCAGTCCGCTCAGCGACGGATCAGACGTCGCCGATGGGACCGCCGCCGAGGGCCGAGTCCATGACGTCGGGCAGGGTGCTGGGCGGCATGTCGCAGATCTCGCAGCGCTCCGCAATGACGTCTCTTCCCGCGGGGGTGTCGCCCTCGGCTGTTGTCAACGAGGCCTCGACGACGAAGACGTCTGACCCGTCGTCGTACTCGCAGCTCGGGTCGAGCTGGAGCTTTGCGCAGGCGAACAACAGCAACGGCACGCCGAGTCGTGGGCACGACAGTGAGAGTGGCAACGGCAGTGGCAGCGGCAACGGCGACGACGGGGACATCCCAGACACTCTCCGAATATCGTTTGCGGGCGACGAGTCGCTGCTGATGAACGCCGCGGGCCAGGCCCTCCCGGCGAACCACATCACCTCCGGGTCCTGCATCAGCGGGGCCACCAAGAGCTCCGTCTTGCCCCTCTCGCAGCAGAGCCCGCTCACATCTCGAGCCGGATCCGCGCGCTACCCGCTGGACGGGCACGCCGACGACGGGCCGTCGAACCGCAACCCCGGGGCGTCCTCGTCGCAGCCGCTCGAGGTGGACGGCGCGATCGAGAGCTTCCTGGCGCAGGTGACGCAGTCGACGTCGGGTTGTTCGATTGAGCAGCTCGAGCAGGTGAACCGGGAGATGATGGACGGGATCTGGCGGACGCGGCACGAGTGGAACAGGATGAAGGTGCTGGACTGCGTGATGGGGGTGTTCAACGATACCATACGGGACATTGAGGACATGCAGCGGACGGACCCGGCGAGTCAGGTCAAGGACGCGGGGCTGTGACTGTGCGAGGCTGTTGTGAGGACTGCTCCCTCCCTCTCTGAGTGAGTGAGTGAGTGATGGTCTATCAGGAGGCAAAGCACGGGCAAGATATGGGGGTCCGAGATGTGGCCGGCTGGGGGGGGAAAAGGGGCAATTGCATGTCTAATGAGGAGAATGGAGTTTTCCCAAGTGAAGAAGAAATATTTGTTTGTTTGTTCGTTTGCTTCTTTGTTTTATTTTGGTTTCTGTTTTCTAAAGAAGCGCCAGACTTGTGATCCAATGGCTTTCTTGTGCTTGACTGTATGAGATACCTTTGTTTTTGGACATACGAACGGCGCGGTGAACGATATCAAGAATCTACTCCCCACGACCCTGTGCTCATAGACTCATCACGATGGGGCGTCCCTCAGTAAACAATGCGATCGTGGTATTGATAGGTTCCATTCTACAACTTGCTCCTGGCGCTGTCGTACCTCCTCCCCTCGTCGTCCTGCTCGTCGACGGTCAAGTCGGGCAGCCTCAGGGGCATGATACGGCGCGGCACGGCGCCCGGGACGACGCTGTACTGGGAGAAGTCGGTGATGCCGGCGTGCTCGCGCAGGAAGTCCTCGTCGAGGAGGAGCTGGCCGTTTACGAGGGCTGGGTCTGCGCGGACGACTTCGATGACGGCACGGGAGAAGATGGAGGGTTTTCGGAGGTCTTTGAGGTCTTGTGGGTTGGCGGCGGTGAATTTCTGGGTGGCGGCGGACTGGATGGACTGTAAGTTGTCTCTCGTTAGCCCCCCCCCTTTTTCCCCTCTCCCCCCCCCCTTGATCATCGTAGCCATTTGATTGATATATCCTGCTGGGGAAACATGCAGTCCAGGACATACCACTGCGGGCCAGAGACTGGTGATGGCCATGTTTCGCAGCCCCTCGCGGTCAAAGTCCATGGCGAGGCCCTTTGTCAGCACACTCATCGCGACCTTGCCCATAGCGTAGGCCGTCTTCCCCCTGAAGAAGCGGCTGTAGATCGGGGGGCTGACGACGACGATGCGCCCGCCGGACGGCTGTGCGCGCATGTGCGGCAGCGCGGCCTGGACGGTCGCGTAGAGGCCGTCCGGGTTGACGCTCTGCATGAGGCGGAAGCGGCTGAGGGGCGTGTTTGCGACGGAGGACCACCAGACGGCGCCGGGGTTGTAGACGAGGACGTCGATGCGGCCGAGGAGGTCGAGGGTTTTGGTGATGAGGGAGGAGATGCTCTGGGGGTCACGGACGTCGACGGGGATGGGGTGGGCGGGGTGGCCGGCGCCGGTGATTTCGAGGGCGACGGTTGTGATTGTGGAGAGGGGGGAGTTGGGGTCCGGGGGGGAGGGGGAAGGGTTCTCTGTGGTGGATTTGGCGGCGACGACGACTGTGGATGTTAGAGTAGGTTTTTGAATATTCACGGTTGGAAGGGGGGGGATGATGGTTGAGGAGATGAGATGG
>NQYQ01000011.1:148171-160849 GCA_003055925.1 Escovopsis sp. Ae720 | reverse complement strand
GGGGGGAGGTGTGAGGAGATACAGGTACGAAAGGGAAAAGGGGGCGGACCTGCGTAGCCGGCTTGGGCGAGGTCGATGGCGATTTGGCGGCCGATGCCGCGGGATGCGCCGATGACGAGGGCGGCGGGACGCGACATTGTGCTGGTATGTCTTGATCGTGAGTCTCGAAGATGATAGGTGAGAGTTGAAGGGCGGAGATATGGTGATTTCTACAGTTTGTCGAGGCTGTGTAAGTGAGGGTGAGGAGGCCGAGGGATGAGGAGCCTCGATCTGACTTTGCCCACTCCGTACAGCGTTTGATCGATCGAGATGGGAAAGACCAATTGGAGAGATATTATCCTCGGTCTCAGAGATTCAATCCCTCGGCAATGATGCTTCGATCGTGAAGACGGAATCAAGGAGAAGATGGAAGTCGACGATGCTTCGACGGCGGGCATCTTCACATGGAAGGACGCGACCCGTTACAGCGATATCAATGAAATATGCATCTACCGAGTCATTCGGCTTGCGATGCCGAGGGTGGAGCTCGAGGCCCCACAGTGGGTCGGGATGAGATCCGGTGGGGGAAGCGGCGACCCAAGGAGATTCAGCCTCGGCAGGAGCGCTCGGGGTATGCATCTATCGAGGGTGGATGATGATCATGGAGGATGCATCCATTTATCGATAGTTGCATATCGCTATAAGCGGGCTCGCGAGAATGTCATCATGGGATCGAGGATGAAGTGATGGATCCTCTCGAGGATGATCAATTGATTGATGTTTGACTTCAAACCTCAAGTTGTATCCCAGAGCTGATTGTTTGCCTTCATCATGTCCAGCGGCAAGAGACTCGATGCTTTCTTCGACATTGGTCGGTGTCATGAGCCCCATCCCTCCATCAACTTATTCCGCCTCGAGGATTCCGGCTGATCCCTCGCAGCTTCGCTCTACAGCTTCGTTGCCTTCGAGGACCTCGTGCGCAACCTCCCGGCCATCACCGCCAATGGCGTCCACGTAGAGTAAGTACATCGCCTTGCCTTGCCTCGCCTTGCCTCGCCTTTCGTTCACCAAGAACCAGTCACTGATCCAGACACAGGCTGCATCCCGTCCTTCTGGGCGCCATCAACAAAGCCACAGGTCTGTCCCGCATATGAATATATCCATCCTATCCTATCCTATCCTATCCTATCCCGCCCCATCCATCCGTCACTGCGACCCACGCTCATCCCCCCGAGCCAGGAAACCAACCCCCCTGGGCCCTCAAGGCCAAGGCCAAGTACATCGACTACGACCGCGTCCGGGCCTGCTCCCGCGTCGGCCTCCCCCCGCTCGCCCTGCCGGACAACTTCCTCGCCCGCGCCGCCACCACCTCGGCCCTGCGCGCCCTGCACCACATCAAGGCCAAGTACCCGCAGCCCGTGTTCCTCGCGAGCTTCCGGGCGCTGTTCTACGCCTTCTGGCTCCGCGGCGGGGTGGACCTCACGCAGGACGAGAACCTGCGGGATGCGCTGCTCCGCGCGACGCGGTGTGCGGACGGAAAGGGCGGGGCGAAACTGTTCACGGAGGAGGATGTCGAGGGAATCATGGGCGGGAGGGCGGGGATGAAGGATGCGGTGAGGGGGGCGACGGCGAGGGCGCTCGAGGGGGGAGCGTTTGGGGCGCCGTGGTTCTGGGCGAGCAACGGCCGGGGCGAGGGGCAGCCGTTCTTTGGCAGCGATCGGTGGGTATTCCTCTTGGAATCCGTTTTCGGATGATCTTGGTTTTGAGAATCTTGACTATTGACGCGCGTTGGCAGGTTCAATCACATCTATGAGTTCTTGGAGATTCCCTTTAGCGATGTCGAGGCGCTGCCGCCGAGCAAGGCGAAGCTCTGAGGTAGCCCGCACAGCATGTCCAGAATCTACTAGTATTTATTATCTTTGCGTGCCGTTTGAATTCAATTGGAAAAAGAAATATTGATCTTATCCTGTAAATCCCCGAGCTGTATCTCATTGCGGCTCATCTCCCTGATGCTCAGTGTCATGTTCTGTGATGCTCTCATTTTCGAACCCTCATTCTTGGGACTCTTTTAGCTTGTCGATACGTAAGTTGATGGATCAACAAAGACCTTCTTTCACCCACCAAAAATCAATTGCATCGCAACCTCCATTTTTCATCTCCCTCTCATCACCACCGCAACACCACGCAAACCATTGATCTCCAGCCTTCAAAATGCAGCCCGAGCTCACACTCATCGTCGCCGCGACGCGATCCATGGGCATCGGCTTCCAGGGCGGGCTCCCATGGAAAGGCCTGCGCAAGGAAATGCAGTATTTTGCGCGCGTGACGCAGCGCCCAGCTCCTTTGGTAAATATATATTCCACCCTCTCACCTCATCTCACCTCATCTCCTCTCATCACATCTCATCCCATCTCATCTCATCCATCCCCTCCATCTCATCTCATTCATGCATTCATTCAAATCTCATCATGTTTGATCGTCTCTCTTATGCTTTCCCCTTCATATCCTTCCGAGGACGTCTGACTGACTCGAGCTCAATCCCTCAAAGTCCAACGCCATCAACGCCGTCATCATGGGCCGCAAGACCTGGGACTCCATCCCCCCCTCGTTTCGCCCCCTCAAGAACCGCCTCAACATCGTCATCACCCGCTCCGCCCCCTCGGCCCTCCACGACCCCTCCCACGCACCCGCCCAGGAGATCCGCGTCCCGTCCATCGAGGCCGCCGTCCGGTGCGCCCAGGACAGCGGCGCCTCCCGCATCTTCGTCATCGGCGGGGCCGCTATCTACCGCGCCGCGCTCGAGATGCAGCACAGCGCCAGGATGAGGATCCTGCTCACCAGCATAGAGGAGGACTTTGAGTGCGACGTCTTCTTCCCGCTGGACCCGAGGACGGCGGGCGGGTGGCGCAAGGGCTTGGCGCGCGAGCTGGAAGAGTGGACGGGCGAGGGCGAGGGGACCGTGGGGGGGGTGAGGGAGGAAGCTGGCGTGCATTACGAGTTCCAGATGTGGGAGAAGGAATGAATATACATTGATAGATGAGCCTTTTGAAAGACCTGCTACAGCTACGACTGCACGTGGGCACCAGTGGATCGTTCTACCGGGTTGGGGGGGGGGGCAAGATGCAAGCATGTATGTGTGTGTTGTGCGTGAGCGTGTGTCTTATTAGTAGGTACGAACTTCATATCCGGCCTACAGCACCTTGACCGGCTCCTCCGCCTCCCCCAGCGCCTCCTTCTCCCGCTCCCTCGGCGCCTCATCACCCACCTGCTGCTGGCTCCTGAACGGCCCCTCCAGCCTCGTCCAGAACACCTGGACCGGCCTATCCAGCGCCTCGAACGCCGCCTCGACGAGCGCGTCATCGGGGGCGCCCTCGAGCGCCGCGAGCCCGCTGCGCATCCACCCCACGATGGCGAGCAGCGCGCGCGGGTCCACGCCGGGCGCGCCCTTGAACAGGTTGCGCCACACGGCGCTCGCGAGCACCGCGTCGCCCTTAATCAGGCCCTCGTCGTACGCGAGCAGCAGGCCGCGCCACTGCACGAAGATGTCCTTGAGGTAGCGCTGGCGCAGGGCGCTCGAGGTGATGCTGTGGTCGATGTGCATCTTCTTCTCGCAGTCGAAGAAGAAGTGGTCGATGAGCTGCTGCTGCCAGTTGCGGTAGGCGTCGCGGTCGAGCATGCGGATGCGGCAGTTGATGAGGTAGAGGTGCAGCATCGTGACGTGCGACCAGGTGCTGAACGTGGGGGGGAGCTTGAACGCTGTTCCCGACTGTGTGAGCGGCTTTTGTCTTGTCTAATAGAATACCCAGGCCGACTTTGCAATATACACTGTGCCCCGCCAGAACGAACAGGACCCCGTATAGCGATAGAAGAAACACGGTGGGGGTAGAGAGAGAGAGAGAGAGAGAGAGACTCACTGCTGTGCCACACGTTGTCTGCCACGAGGGGCGTGCCCACCTCCTCGCCGTCTTCTAGCCTCTCCACCTTCTCATTCTTGCGCTCCTCCTCCGTGATGCGGTAGTCTGCCGCCTTGGCGCACGCCTTGTACAGCCGCTCCGAGGCGCCCAGGACCCTGTACTGCTCCCCGATGCCGCCGAGCAGCCTCCTCGAGCTTGACCCGCTGAAGAAGCGCCTCCCATGCGCGGCGGGCCCTGTGGGCGCTTGTGCCATCGTCGTCTTCGTCGTCGTCGCAGCGATCGCAGTCGTCGTTGTAGGCGTCGTCGAGGCCGTCTTGTAGGAACGGCGTGAGAGAGGGCTCCTGGCGGCGGGGCCTCGAGCGACCCGGAGCAGGAGGGTCCTCGCCTGGGATCTGCAGCTTTCGCAGGCCATTGCTGGGGGGGGGAGGGAAGAAGGAGGGTTTATCTATTTCGGGTTCAGTTATGCGACGGGATGTTGGGAGAGGTCGGCGATGATGTGCCTCGGCGATGCCTTGTCTGGAGCTTGGATGGCTGTGAGTCTCGATGACGCGCGCTTGAAAGCTCTGCTTGCGAAAATGCGACCAAGAAAAATCCATCCGAATTCGCAAATCTTTGGTGTTGCGGCTAAACAGCGGCGGAATGCCCGAGAGCTCCGTCTCGGATGACGTAATTCTAACGGAGCTCTTCTTGCCGTCCAAAACGGAGCTCTCAACTCTCTCAGTCGAAAACGGAGATTCTTTTGACCGTTTAACACGGATGTAGCCCATTTTCATTTTCCTCCCTACGAGTACTAGTAATGGGTTTCGAAAAGCACGGGTTGCAAGAAGTCATGGCTGATTTTTGATTCGTGATTGGGTTGACCTTTTGGGGGTCGGTTGATGCAAACGGGACAGACTCAGTGCTCGCCGCCTGATATCACCGTGTAGATCAGAGACTCTCAGCACTTTTGGCTGAGCCCCTGAATATGATGTCTGGACACTCGGTACAGTTCGTGTACAGGACTCTAGGCCACACAGGGAACGACGATGGTCGATAGATTTTCATGGCGTTTTCGTTTCCTGCTCGGCTTCATTCCACCCGGGAGAACACCAAGCTGCAGTTCGTCCCGCCAAACCCGAAGCTGTTGCTCATCGCAACCCTAACCCTCTTCTCCTGCGCCTCGTGGGGCACGAAATTGAACCCGACACCAATGTCCGGCCTCTCCAGATTCAGCGTTGGCGGGACGACGCCCTCGTGGATCGCCAGCACGGAGAACAGCGCCTCGATCGCCCCCGACGCGCCCAGCAGGTGCCCCACGGCCCCCTTGGTGCTGCTCACCGTCACGTCGCCCTCGCGCTCCCAGCCGTCCTCGCCCATCATGAGCCTCCCGATCGCCATCGCCTCGGCCCTGTCCCCGATGCGCGTGCTCGTCGCGTGCGCGTTCACGTAGTCGACGTCGCGCGGCCGCAGGCCCGCGCCCGCGAGCGCCCGCCGCATCGCCAGGAGCGCGCCCTGCCCGTCCTCCCGCGGCGCCGTCATGTGGTGCGCGTCCGCGCTGGCCCCGTACCCGCCGAGCTGCGCGTAGATGCGCGCGCCGCGCGCCCGCGCGTGGCCCAGCTCCTCGAGCACGCACACCGCCGCGCCTTCGGCCATGACGAAGCCGTCCCGCCCGGCGTCGAAGGGCCGGCAACTCTCGCGCGGCCGGTCGTTGTACGCCGTCGCGAGGGACTTGGCGCGCCCGAAGCCCGCGAAGGCGAGCGGGTGGATGCACGCCTCCGAGCCGCCCGCGAGCATCACGTCCGCGGCGCCTGCGGCCACGATGCGCGCCGCGTCACCGATCGAGTGCGCGCCCGTGGTGCATGCCGTCGTCGCGGCGTGGTTGGGGCCCTGTAGGCCGTACTTCATGGCGATGTGGCCCGCGGCCATGTTGGTCAGGATCTTGGGGATGAAGAGCGGCGAGACCTTTCTGTAGCCCTTTGAAACGCGCACAATGCAATGAGTATTCGTGTCGCTCAGATGGATGGATGGATGGATGGATGTTCACGGATCCTTACATCGCGTTCGTGCGCAACGCTCGTCTCGTACATGTCGTCCAGGTTGCCGATCCCGCTCCCGAGACACACCCCCATCCCCTCCCTCGCCTCGGGCCCCTCCAGCGTCGCATCCCCGCTCCCCCAGCCCGCATCCCGCAGCGCCATGTCCGCCGCGGCGACGGCGTACTGCGTAAACGTCGACATGCGCCGCTGCTCGCTCTCGCCCAGCCAGTCCGCCGCCCGCCACGGGACGACACCCGCCGCCGCCGCCGTGGGCACGACGCCCGCGACCGTGCTCCCCAGGCCGGCCCACCTGCTGCGCGGCTCGCGGCCCGCAACGCTGACGATGCCGGACTCGCCGGCAATGAGGCGCTGCCACGTCTGCCGGATCCCGACTCCAAGGGGCGTGACGGCGCCGAGGCCGGTCACGACGACTCGTCTCATCTTGGCATGGCTTGAGCAGAGTGCTTCCACCGTGTGACCCTGATGATTGATACAGTGGGAAGCAATCAAGGTTCCGCCTCGCTCGGCAGAGATCAAAAAGGAAAAAAAGGGAAGATTGAAAGAGAGGAGGATTCAATGGTCGAGGATCTGGAGATGGAATCTTTCTGAAGTTGAGATTCAATCTTCTTGAAGCGAATTAATCGGTCGATGGCCCCGATTAGGACTAGCGCAAGATGTCTTCGATGGGAGCTTCTGATTGGCTGAGACGAGGACTCGCCCCCTTTTTCCATCCTCGAGGCATCCAAAGCAGCCAGATAAACCGCACGCACGGGAATCATGGCTCGCTTTCTTTGGAGGATATCAGAAATGGGTCTGTGATACTGATCATGGCATCAGTCATGGTCGTACATCATCAGCCTTCAAAGGGCCAGGGCACAATGAAACAGTCATGTCGCACATACCCCTATTCCCCAACAGTCCCTTCGAGACGAAACAGTGGTATGAGTGATGAAAGCTTGATTGATACAAAAGAAACATGATTGCTATCTGAATCGACTCAAATAAAGTTGCCATCATAGACATCAAGACCAAACCACCCTCCAATGTCGCCCAAAGCTCAAACAAAAGGGATATCAGTAGAATGACACTCAGCCTCCATGTACTCCGAAAATGCTTGACCACCAGGCCCTCTCACGAATTCCTCACCCACCCCATCCCCCTAACCTGATCATTTGCTCAATCATATTCCCCTTTCATTGTTTGGCGTCCCGAAGACCCCTCACCTTGCAGGTCGGGCTTTGCTCCTTGTTCCCCTGCTCAGGGTGCCGCCGGCCGTTCATATGAGACACTATGGATCATATGAGGACTGTACGTCATGCCGGGGCCAAATATACTTACATCGTAGTGAATATTCCCAGGCAAATGGGCCCCCTCGTGCGCCTTGGGAGGATACTCCGCGGCCCCTTGGCAGGCAATCTTCAGGAGCGTGTCATCCAGACCATGTCTGTCGAGCTCGAATCTCGCGGCGGCCTCCATCTGCGTGGACTGCGTCGATGGCCGACGGCTCCCCTCGACACTCATATCCCCGACGATCGTCGTCGTGCATGAGATCGATGAGAACTTCCTGTCCTGTCGGTGCGCATGCTGCTTCTGCAAATGCTCCTCGACGACAGCGTAGAAGCTTCCTAGCACCTGCTTGATCCGCGGCGCTTGAACGTCTGTCTGCATGCAAAAGTCCAGGATTCTGAAGACGTTTTGCATAGTGGTGGCAAAGTGGTCGTTCTTGTGTAGACCGGAAAACTCGTTGCTCAGAATGGCCATGCCCGAGGAGAAGAGAAAGTACCTACACATTTCGAGTTAGCATCCTTTTCTTCTTGCCGTCCTCGCGAACATCGCATAGTGCACTTACAGGATGAGGGGGTTCCTCTGCGGCAAGAATCCTGCCTCGAAAGCAGCTTGGATCGCTGAGATCGACCACGTTGACGCCGCCACACAGGCCTCGGAGAATCTCTCCATCCTCGAATACACTTTGCTCCCGCGATCATCGGTAGCTCTCCCACCGCCCTCCATCTGCGATTTCACCACAAGACGCATGAAGAACGGCCGAGTGAGAAGGAAGATGGAGTGGTAGTGGACGAGATAGATATGAAGGATAGCCATTCCGCGGGTGGCATTCACTCTGCCCTGTAAGAGGTTATCAGAGGACAGGGAGGGGTGAATCTTCATGGACCAGATATCGCAATCGTCCATGATGGACTGCGCCAGCTTTGTCGAAAGCACATCCTTGGAGTAGACGTCCCGAAGAACCTGCCCGAGGGTCCGCGCGCTTTTCACGGCAGCGTCGAGCGCCCGAGAGCTGAACCGATCCTCTTGGTTCTGCTCAAGGCCGCCTTGCATGTCCAGTGGCAGCTCGAAGTCCTCATCCGGGCAGTTATCCTCGGAGATCGCGCAAGGCAGGCCGAGACTGGTGGCATGGAAGCGGTCCAGAATATAGAGGCTTCTCCAAATGTTCCATCGCAATCTGAGATGCTGTTTGTCGTTGCTGAAGAGGGACATTGTGTCTCTGACGCGGTGAAGACCCATAGCACAAGCCAGACGAACAGCCATGCCTTAAGATGCGTTAGTTGCAAATCTTTGAAGCGCAAAATTGTCTGCCCCCTTCCTTCTCTGAAGATATGAAAGCAGGATCATGGTCTAAGGCTCATTGGAGACAAAACTTACCGCAGTAGGAGTAGGCAGCCGTTGATTTCCGGATAGACGTGAGATAGAGACTCATCACGGTCCAAGCCTGAACGAGCCACAACTCGGTCTCGTCAGCTCCGCTCATGGGGTCGGCCAGCATTTTCGCCGCTCTGAAGAGCGTCTCTGCTCGTCCTTGTTTTCGAAGCTGCTCAAAGATTGTTTCTTCGAAGCCTCCCGGGGGAGGCGATGCCAAGACCAAGCCCACCGCGAGTACAGAATAAACGATGCACAGGTTGGAGGGACTGGCGGTCGGGAGATTTGCGTAGCACGTGTCGAGTAATTCGTTGAATGACCGACGGTCGAAAAGATCAACTATACCGTGTGTCTATCCCTCCATTTGTCAGCGATGAAAGCACAAATGGTATCCAAACCCCTTGTTCGGGGGGAAAGGGTAGGGAGCTGGGCACATACGTTCGTGAAGAAGGAGTTGGCAATCAGTCCCGCCACGGCTCTACCTGGGAGAATGTAGGGAGGTACGGGGGCTTGCATCTGAGTCGCAGGAAGGCAGGTGTTGAACATCTTATGTCTCTGTGGGTCAAGTGTGAAGGGGGACGATCCGGCAGCATGGTCCACAACCAAGCGTATCATCTGCACGAACGACACGGCGGATGAATCTCCCAAGTAATCTGAATCAATTAGCTGATGATGTCCCCAATAGTTTCTTTGGGGCAGGCCGGCCTACAGAGCGTGCTCGAGGGACCCTCCAGCATTCTGGACTGCCGTGGCATTTCGATCTCTTCGTCGTCGTCTGTCTCGGAGACCATACTGTGGTCGGGCGAGTCCGGAGCCTCGCTGGTGGGTGGTGTATGATGCGCTCGGAAGAGGTTTTTGTCAGGACTCTCCAAAGGCCTCAACAGGGCGTATTCGTAGGACAAGCCGTGCGGCTGGATCATGTCAACCGAGGGTGTCGTAGCAGCTGTGTCCAGGCCGAGAGATGACCCTGCCGGAGTCTGTGTGTCGACAGTGGCATGTCGGCGTCTTCGTGCAAAGGAATTGATGGCATTTGTGCTAGATGGGCTGCGGCCGTCGGTGTATTCGCATATGAGGTCTCGTTTCAAGCAGGTGTTGCAAGGATTGAGCCCATTGCACTGCGCGTACATTGGTCAGTATGCCCTGTACCCCATCCTCTCCAGACAAAGAAAAGACTTGATGATGGACATGAAGAGTGGTGTGTATAGCTTCAGATCAGTGATCCCAACTATCCCCCAGATCTCTCACGAGCCACCGAGTATTGAGGCAGAAGAAAAGAAAAAGATCAACGTCCTCATGATAGAACCCTCCTGATGCTTCCGGGCCAAGGGGGGATAAAACATAGGCAAGTTCCGCTGCGGGCGCTCGGGATCATCTGTCCACAGAAACTCTTCGGGACATCATCGATCGATCATCTCAGCCGGAGCTTTTACGCAAGTCCCCTCCTCAACCTGCCAGGGGCTCCTCTCTGTCTCGGATTTTTGAGAGGACAAGAACCGGAGATGTGGGACCCCCACGACTGAAAGTCAAGCTCACCTTCTGTTTCCGCCGTTTGCAAGAATCGCACGCCCGTGCCGTCCTCTGTCGTTTGTTTTCGGGTACTCTGGGTCGGGTCATGTTGACAAGGACTCGAAGCTTTCTCCTGTTCCAAATGCGATGACTGTGTGTGTTTCGTGGTCGTGAGCGAGGAGATTTGCCTTCCTTTGCCGCTTGTGTGCTCGATGAGGAAAAGAACAATGAAGAGAGAGATCGGGACAAAGAGAAAAAATGCTTTGTTCCGCGTAGACTTATTTGCGTCTGAAGATCGTGGAGTGATGAGACGAGTCGTCGGGATTAAAAGGCTTCGACTCTTGGCTCTCCTAAAAATAGACCAAGGGAGGATCGGATGGGGATATGATCGAAGACCCCGAACAAAGACACTTAGGGGTGTGAGGGAACTTCGGGCTTCGCACTCTTCAATGATCCCGCTGTGCGCCCGTCCAGAGCAATGAGAGATCCGGTGACCTGGTAACTGGGTCCCCGATTTGATGTTGCCTATGAGCTCGGATTGCCTTGCGTGACGTGGATCACAACGAATGCACAACCCAAATGCAAGGCAGATGCAAGTGCAAAGTGAGGTGAGGCATCCACCGTTTGAAGGCCGGGAGGGTTTCCGCAAGAGGTCTCTGGGTTAGTTCCTCTTCAAGGAAGGCTGTCAGGCATGCGCAAACAGGTGACAACGGTTGCCCGCAAGATGAGATCGAAAGGATGATCCGCCTCAGGGAAGGCAAAAAGCCAAGACTTAAGGCGGGTGATATCCGATGGTCAAGGAGCTTGGACGTGAAAGCTAGGGGTTGTCAAGCCAGCCAGTAATCATGACTCGGCCAGTCGTTGTCGGCAATATTCCTGAATCTCTCGTGGCCGCAACCAAAGGCACGATGCTGCTGTAGTTGCCAGAGTCTCGTGAGAAAGGGGGATAGTGGATCGTTGACAGCCGTCCGGGCAATGCGGGACGATATCGGTTTTGAGGACAGCTGGACTGGGCAAAAAAAAAGAACGCCACGATCGATGAGGAGAGGGGTGAACGACTCTTCTTTCTTAGACCAAGGCTGAGACCAACAGCAAGCCCGAGCAGACCAGACAGTGTCATGACCACTGAGATGATGACAAGCATCCAGGTCCCCATCTCTTCTCACATATCCCTCTCCTGACCCAGAGGAGAAACCGGTGTGCCGTCCAGCACCTGATGTGTGGGATGGTGGGACAAGAGGGATGTCAGACGAGGGGCCTCGCCAGCCAAGCTTTCGCCATCTGTTGGTCCAGGAGATATTCCCATTGGATCTCTTGATTCAGATTGGGTTTCTTGCTTCCCGGCTGCCCGGTTCGTATGGGTACTGTTGCATCCCAGCACCGTGAAGGGACAGTAGGAAGTCTCCCCCCGAGATGCTTTTGTCTGCTGAGAAGGAGACTCAGGCTACCCACCTCCCCTTCTGCAATGGAGGTGGTCTTGCCTTCTCAGACACGTCGGCCAACCCCTTGGCCTTTGATGGATGATTGATGTCCCACCAGGACAGTTGAGTCACAGCTGGAGAAAGAATCTTCAGCGAGTCAGTGCCGTGCTCGTCAAAGCTTTGAGCTGAGTCGCAGGGGGGGCGGACAGGATGTAAAGCTCTCTATGTATGACGTGCCTTTGGTCGAAAGCAGATCTTCAACGCCAAAGGCACCTCCTCTCCGCCTCTCCGCCCTCCCCCCTTTCTCCCCGCCTATACCACCTGGTCCAAGACGGACGAAACGAGTGAGACAGACCAGGGAAAGTTTCCGGATCTGGCAGCATGGTGGCCCCCTTCGATCCTCCACGGAGAGATTCAAGCGCCGCCTCGCTGGCTGAACGGATTCGCTCGGTGACCTAGCCCCTCCACTATAGAGCGCCTCTGACTGATGGATCGCATGTCAAGCTTCGAGGCCCAACGTTGTGGGTGCAATTGCTGCCATGCCCACTTTCTAAGACCCGGGATCTTCCAATGAGGCTGCAGAAATCTTTCTGGCCCTGCGATCTCAACTAGTTGATCTTTGAACCGAGACAACCTTTGATTGGATGAAAGACGAGAAGCCTCAGGAGGACAGGGGAAGCGGGGGGGAGGCAAGAAGAGCTTTGGCTTGCTTGCACCGAAACTTTGGAAAGGATCCATCTTGATCGCCGACCTTTTTCTCGAGCAAAGCTGCTGGCGGCGAATCGCAGCAAATCTCTCTTGTATCCGCAAATGGATCGTTCGGGCGTCATTTTGATGGCTCGATGAGCAGATATTTCGTTCTTGTGACGCCCTCGCGCATACCCCTGGCTTTTATCCCATGTCTTCGCGTCCGCATCAGCATCTCGCATGCTTGGCATGAAATCTGAATCCTGATGCGATGCAAGAGCCACCCCCATATTCTGGTCCTCTGGCCTCCACCAGGGCTTGAAATGGCGGTAATGGGGTTCCGTGATTAGTCCATCTCGGTTAACCGGACGCATGTAGCACGCCGACTGACTTTGTTCATTGCGCGGGAGAGAGAGAGAAAGAGGGGCAAGACGGAGCAAGCAGATGCGAGTGGAAGAGATGGGCATAAAAGAAGGGGGGGGGGGGGGGGGGGGGGGGGGG
>NQYQ01000011.1:127005-137357 GCA_003055925.1 Escovopsis sp. Ae720 | reverse complement strand
AGCCCCTGAATCCATCTAGCTCTCCCGGGTCGTCGTACGTGTTTGCCTTCCAGGTCTTCTCCTCACAGTCGACAAACGGCGTCCGCTGCGAGTACGGGCTCTTCTCTGAGGTCATGGGCATCCACTGACGCCGAATCCAACGGCGTGTCTTCGGCGCCCACCACGCCGCCGCCGTCCTTTGGGAAGTAGGATCGCCGATCAACGGCCGATCCTGGAACACTCAGCCAGTGCCTGGTATCTGCACGCGTCCATTCATTCCCCGATCCAGCACTCGTGCATACGAGTACATGCATACGAGTATGTACATCAAGACAGCACAGCACGATCTCGGGGTGTCGTGTGCCCCGGACACCGCCTGTTGATCCTCCATGCAGACCCCTCAAGGCAGGTCAAAGTGCGGAGTGCATGATGGATGGTGCTCGGCTTCCATGATTCCATCTCGGTCCCCATCTGATGCCCGTCAAATGTACGCAGCGCAGTCCTTGATTGCGGACGGCTCGGGCGCTGGATGGCCGTGATGGGATGCGAACGGATACACGGCGGGGATTCCGTCGGCCGTCTTGACGTGGTCTGCCTCGTGTCGACGGAAGGATGGGTGAGCGAGCATGTATGAGTCCTGGCATGTATGAGTATGTATGAGTCCCCGAATGGCAGCAGGACTCGTATGTATTACCTATGTATGCATGTAGTATGGATGTACGATATGGCCTCGCACATCCCATCCATACACGCAACTTGTCGGCCCCATGAGATCCGATCCTGGCGGAAACCTGGGGGTTGCATTCAACGCCGACATGGTGCTGCTCCTCCTCCTCTGAATGCCCTGTCTCCCCCCATCGCAGTCGACATCTGCCCGTACTGATTTGTACGCCATAGATTGCCTGCCTCCCGGAGAAATTGATATATGTTCATAGCAATCAACGGTGTCATGCGCTCCCCCAGCAACGGGTAAATCAGAGAGTGGCCCGTGAATAATATTGATGATGGATGCTGGGGCTTCCCTGGCTTGCTGAGTGATCGATCCACAGAGCCGCTTCGGTGCTGTCGACTCCAGCCCGTCTGCCGTGAGAACCTCCATTTCTCGCCGGCGAATCGCCAAGCACGAGGGCACACCTCCGGGCCCCTTGAGCTGCCTCCATGGAAGCTCTGCTACCCGACTGACGTGCATTTCAGTCTTTCAGCCCAACCCCGTACCCACAGTGGATGGTGGATTCGCCATCGCAGATCCTGCTTGTGTCTCGACCGAGTGAGGGGCGGCGAGGCGAGGCGAGGCGAGGCGAGGCGATGCATGAGAAGGCAGGAGAAGGTAGGGGAGAGAAAGGGACTCAAAGAGAGAGGGAGGGAGAGAGAGAGAGAGAGGCATTGATCTCTTGCCCCCCGTACTCTGCACTCATCCTTTGCATGCGCTCCACACCCTGCACAAGGTCGACAATGTCCACGACGGGTGAAGCAGCCATGCACTCGTACATACATACTCGTACTATGTGCGAGCATGGATGGCGAGGACCCTGCGACGGCTGGGAATTGCGAGGTGTGCGGCCCTCAAAGGTGCGGATTCCCTTTCCATCACCTCCGCATCTCCATCCGAAGTCCGTAAATTGATTGACACTCGCTTTTAGAAGATTGGAAGAAAGATTCGTCCAGGTCGGGCCAAAAACCAGCATCAAATCAATTCGATCCCTGGATGTACAATAAAGTGACTCCAAGGAGTAGATGACCGGACTGGAGTGTGACCTCGTCATGGCAATATGCACACCAGAGGCATTCCGTCGATATTCGAGTAATGATCTTCATCCCCGCGTGGACGTGTGAGCCTTGTCGAGGTCGTATCGAAATACAAAGAGTGCGGAGCATCTCAATGTGAGATAGATGCACCCGCCGCCGGCAGCCTCGTGAAGCGTCCGTTACGGGCTTCAGACTCGACTCGTACGAGCACTCGCAGCGGTACGAGTACCGGCGCCGTGCTCAAGCCGATACGGAGCACATGCACTCCCTGTCCTGTATATGTATGTACTCGTACGTAATCGCATTGATGGTCCCGCTCGCATGGATGGATCGCTTTCAACAGTCAGTATGTACTCGTACTCTGAATTGCAGCAGCCGCCCCAAGCGCGCGAGGCCAAACCGGGGAGCGAATCGTGTCGAAGCATTCCGAGCAGGGAGGGGATACCGGTAATGGATCATTTGGAACACCGCAGGAATCACTGAGTACGAGTACCAGTATTCGTACTCCGTACGAGTACTCGTACCTGTAACCTTCTCGGACCAGCCCTTTAGTTGCCTGGGGGATTGACGGTCAGCATCCCAGAAAACGGGGGATATTCCAGACGGTACGAGTACAGAACCGAGCACTCACTTTTTGTTGAATCGTCTCAATCTCTCCGTCAGCACTCCCATAATCGCCCTCGAATCTTCCAGCCAGCTTATCAGCCGGCCGCTCCGTGCCAAGATCAGGGCCAAGAGATGAATGGCACTGACACGCCAGCCAGCCGGCCAAGCTCATACGAGTAAGGAGTCCATTTCCAGAACGCCGGGATGGCAGGGCTGAGAAACGGCCAAGACAGCCAGCTCGTAGAATCCGAGTCGTCCAAGCTGTCGTGCCCATGCCTGCCCCCTTCAAGGCATCTCCGAGCGCATGTAGCACTGGCAAGAGTACGAGTAGGCACGAGCACCATCACAACCTCACAGAGGATGCCCCTGGCCTCAAACCCCTTTCGATATGCCCTCCCACTGTACCTGTGCCGATACTCGTGTGTACGAGTGCTCGTTCATACCTTGATATCTTAGTATTCGTCAGGACATCCGGAGCATAGGGCCATCGTGTCGCGGTACAACCAGAAGGATCTGCTTCAATGTCTCTGGCGAAACCCTCGGTGCTTCTGCGAAGGGGGAGGGAGGGGGTCTTGGCTCTCCTCCTCGGCAACAATCTAGACCGGGAGGGTCGCGGGTCGCGGGGCGCATAGACCCTGGCATCCATGGGAGAGTTCCCACTGGTCGACGTCTGCCTCCACACCACATCCTCCGAAGCAGAACTCTCCATCATCCGAAAGTACGCCCTTTTCGCGAAGAGGGGAATATCTGAAATCTTGCCGCTTTGGAGAGCCACTCTCCATATCGCCCCCCGCAAGGATCCCATCGTTGCTCGGCTGACGTGCTTGCCCCTTGTCGCCATCCCGGGTCTGGAACCGAGCTGCAAGCGGGCCCCTGAGGTCGGCGAGCACATCAATGCGTCCACATCCTCGCACGCGATAACCACCTTGACGACCTCAGATTTGAGCCCTGAGCCCTCGAGGGCTCAAACAGATGGTCGGTGCGGTTGGGTTTGTACTTTTATGTACCTGAGATGGCCAGGCCGGGAGATTCATCCCGCGAGCACGGCGAATCAGAATTGCGCCTATACCCGTAGATGGTGTAATGTGCATTCGAAGTTAGCACTCGGACTCTCCCGGGGAAAGCCGTCTGGCCCCTTTTGGAGAAGCCTGATTCGAGACCTCATCGAGGCAGGGAGAGGTCTGCAGGAGCCTCTGGACCCGAATGCCATGCGCTTGAAGCCAAGTGCCGTCCGATGGCTTCTTGATGCGAACGCTTCCGGATCTCTTGCATCTTTCTCCCGGCATGCTCCGCCTCAAGGAGGGCCGCGCCTCCGGCAGATCGAGCACCGACTGAAATCAGACAGCTCAGCTGCAAAAAGAGACATTGATGCGCTGCTTAATGCTAACGGCACTGGCTTTTCACTCGACAACAGCTCAGTACCTCTCGCGTACGAGGACACACTCGTAGTATACGGAGTATAGTGTACGTACGTACTCGTACGAGACAAGTTGTGACGAGAAGGAGGCTCTGTAGTAGCCTCGCGCCATTTTGCCGGGGGACGCAAAGGCCCGGGAAATTGAGTGCATGCAAGTGCAAGGGCTGCATGAGAAAGCCTCATCCAAAGCGCCCGTCAGAGTCCACCGCGGGCTTGGACAAGTCTCGGGCCTATGCAGCCAGCATGCCCTCGTGCCTGTGCAATGTGATACCCCAACAAAGCCTGTCCTCGGTGAGAAAGAAGGCAAAGAAAAGAAAAAAAGACGAGACGAGAAGAAGAGCAGCGATTCGGCGCCAGACGACTTGGACGTCTGGACACGGCCAGATGCGTTGTCTCAAGCATGGCGAGATCGCCAGGGCTGCACAGGGGGGACGCATACTGATCGCACCACGCACGTATTGCGCGCATGCTGGTTTGCAGCTCGACTGGCGGTGAGCGAGATGCGTCGCTGTATCGCGTGGAAATGGAGATGGAGAGAGGGGTGGGGGTGGCACAAGCCAAGGCCCGGTTATGCCCTGCATCACCAGGGAAGAGGCCGAGCAGAGGAATGTTCATGGACGGCGAAAAGAAGGCGAGGGGGTGCTCAAAAGGCCCATCGAGGAGGCTTGGCTCTTGGCCGGTCGCACCACCCGGGACAATGTCAACATAGCCTCGTCTGAACAATTGCTCCTTGCATGCAGCGGAGGATGGCTCTCGGTGCGTCTTGAGCGCCCCCTTCCCTGCCCTGCCTCCCCTGCGGTCTTTCTCCACGTACTCGTACTGGTAGGCGAGAGCACATTGCGTTTCATCACAATCCAATGGAGTCTGGAAGTGACGGGGAGTGAGATTGTCAGAGTCGCATCTTTCAGCAAGAAGGGAATAGGCGTAGCAGGCGGATTGCGCGTCTCGGTCTTGTTCGAGACATATCATCAGCCCATTGTGTGCTGGGTTAGGTAGAGAGTTTGACTGTGAGACAAAACACATCTCCCTTGTCAAGCGACGTTTTCCCTCTTCCGGCGATCTCGAGCCTTGCAGCCGCTGCTTGGAAAGCCTCCTCACAAACGAGGGAAATCGCTTGCATAAGCGTCGTTTCGGAGGCTGGCTGATACAGTTAGCAAAAGATTTCTACCGGTACGACTACTCGTAGCAGCGAGATCGACCGACCGTGGGGCACACGACAAGAAGTGCGAATTGGTACTTCCATACTGGTACTCGTACTCGTACGAGGAGTATGAGTATTCGTATGCACACAATAAATACGAATCCAAGCTTGTATGCAGATGGTCAAGTGCAGTGGGATGTCGACACCAAGCCCTCTAGCTGCACATCCCGAGTTCCGTGAGAACCAATCCTTTCCCCATCCCGGCGGCTGACAATCACCACTGGTTGGTGACGATCAATCCTGATGGTGGTGATGGTTTGACGTGCCAATTCGGTTTGGCCAAGAGGGGCAGGATTCTTCCGAGGTTTAAAGGGCCGCCACGCCATCACGACTTATCAGGATGACATTCCGGTCCCCGAAGAAAAGACCGGGCCGGGCTCTCGATGTGGGGATATGACATAACCGCATCAGATACGGGCAATCAAGTCTAGGGAGACAGGGGTCGCCAACCGGGAATATCCTGATCGCGTTTTTCTCTCCCTCGACGGCCCACCCCTAGGATCGGGGCCGTTCCGAAGATACACGTACGAGTATGACTCCAGTACGAGTACTCGTGCGGAGCAGTCCGTATCTGGGCCAGTACCGGTATATCGTCCAATCAACTCGAGACGAACAACGGCGTGAATGTGGTCCTGCGAGATTTTGCGCGAGAGTGAGTCGATACCTGTACCCGTACTCGGACGTCGTGGAGTCATCCGGTGCCATCGAGGAGTTGATCGAGGTTGGAGGGAGTATCGTGAAAGAAAGGACACGCTGGAGGTAGGAAGTTGGAGTCGGCTGTATCGCGGGTAATCAGATTCCGTACTTCGTGGGGCAAGAGAGACTCATCCCGCTGTTGCCTCGTGAAGGGGGGGGAAGGAGGAGATGGAAAGTATGGCTGGATGCCGACTTCCCCGATTGCAAGCTCCCCTCAGTCTGCTCCTTCCGCGCCCAGGTCGACCAATCCAAGGGCGGGTCCCGTCGGCAATGCGATTTAGCAGGTCCGAAGCAGACTAATAGCGGTTGACGGAAGGCACCGCTCCCGGCTCGGCCTCGGATCGGACTCGCGATGCGGAGTACGGAGTGCTCGCTCAAGAGACCGTCGTTGTCGCCCGTCCAAGGTCCCCTCGAGGCTCCTCTGATATATTGAATCGTGGAGCCTACTCGTACTCCTACGAGTACTACCACGCCCGAAGACTTGTACTCAAAGATACTCAAACTCGTACCTGTACGAGTACCGGTACATACATATGTCGACAAGGGTCTGGAGATCTTCCCAAGATTCGCGCCGATTGGCATTTGGCACCGAAAACACTCGCTGGTGGCAGTTAAGCGAAGGACCTCTGCCTCCTACTGGCGGAGCGGACATCCATCCAGATGCCCACTAAGGTAGGTGAGAGCACTGCCAATTTCCGGGGCCCCGCCGCCGCCATCTTGAAGTGTCGAATGGGATCCTTCCATGTATGTCTGTGCTGTGCGGCGAGCGACGAGGGCCATATCGGTACTCGCAATACTCCGTACCAGTTCGGAATAGGTGCCAGCTGAATGTCTCCGCTCTCGCGTCACAACACCATGCAGTCCGATGATGGATCCAGGCATTGTCTACCGAAGACTCAAGGTCTCGCAGTTCGAGTACTCGTACATGAAGATACCCGGGCAAATGTGGCTACCGGTAGTGAGCGGGCAAAGAACTCGCCCACGGCCAGCTTCAACATCACTGAAGAGGAAGGGAGGACGAGAGTCTGGTAGAAGGGGGGGAAGGGGGGGTAAGAGGTTGAAAGACGGGAAACTGATTGCTGATGGCCGATTTGTACATCAGTGCCGTTTGCGTCCAGACCGGCATGAAGCGCATTGCGCAGTGCGGACAGTGAAACCCATCTGCTGCCGACCAGGCCGGATCGGGCCCGCCCAGAATCCAGCTGCGTCCTCTATAAATAGCAGCAGCAGCAGCAGCAGCAGCAGCAGCAGCAGCAGCAGGTCTCTGCTTCATTCGTGGTCGAATCAATGAATCAGAATTCAATCTCAGACCTCTCGAGCCGTGGGTGGTCAGCGACAGTGCGGAGGAGGGGACCTTTAAGTTCTTCCATACGTGAGGTTCGTACTCCGTACTCCGTAGTATGTATGAACGCCTGCGAGTACTCAGTCCAAACCAGGGACGGCACTTGCATTCTCCCTGCCGGATCAATGAAACAGTACCAGTCGGGAGGGGTCTTTCAAGTCCGAACAAGAATCACGGCGCGGGAGGGAGGTCATCGCATGAAATCCACAGGCGGAGCACGGCGGAAGCTCGGAGGAGATGCTACTACTCACAGCCTCCCGCCGTCCCGATTCGAAACCTGTGCTCTTTGGGCCTCCGGTCCAGCGTGTCTCTGCAGAATGCGGATACGTCGAGAGGGTTGCTTCGGTGCAACATGAGACTTTTTGCCAAGCGTTCAACCGTAGTCGTACCAGTATCACGGCATTCAGCGGCGGATTGACGGCCGGCGGATTGCTCTCCAAGTCATTGGTATTTCGAGCGCCTATCAATATCTAGAACCATCGTGGAAGAGGATTCACATGAGCGCCGTGACGCAACCGAGGTCAGCGTCTCGCAGCCACGGCAAAGTTGGCCATGGTCCCATGACAAGGACCAAATCGATAGACAGTTCGCAAAAGCTTGCAGCGCGCTTCGGGTAGTCCTTGATGAGGCAAGAGTCAGCTCGAAAAGGGAAGAGGAAGTACTGTCAGAGACGCCGCAGACCTGCTAGAGTCTCTGCCACAGGACCGAGAGTTTTGCGAAACCCTCAAGGGATTGCAATTAGTGCGCCCTCTGGAAGCATTCCAAGAGTCGTACATACACTATGGCCGAGGAGCTAAGAGAAAAAAAGGGGGGAGGGGGCCCTTTCCGAGGGAGTCAGTCCATTCGCCGCTAGCCGTAAAATGCAGGCTGTGCGAGCACGATGGCATCACAATACATGCGGGGAGTCCGACGCATCGGCCAATGGATGGAAGATGAGATATGCACAAGGAAGGCGGAAGGACGGGCGTATGACTGACTGCACACAGAAGATTCAATATCTTTACATACCTGTAGGCCTCCTCCAGTGCAGTTCGAAGACACCACACTCCGTACCTTCTTCGCAACGCAAAAGGCAAAGGCTCGTCGCAGGGAGGCTGAGCTCGACTCAAATCTGTCAATCTTGCTTTTTTTTTCCGCGAAGAGACAGGAGAAGGGAGATGAGGGGTCCGGTGTCCTCGAATCTGTGGCGTTTGCTAACGTGCGATGATTGGCCGGCCGCGAGTCGACGAGTTCGCCTTTGGATATGCAGATGCTCGCTCGAGGAGGGACAGGACGACTCCGTGCAGATCGGAAGCAGCAGACATTGCCCGGCGAGTGACTTTATATATTCATTGATATGATAGATCGATAGCTCGGCATGTGTACAGAGTGTTCTCTTGCCGGCATGATGGACGGACGGGTGGGAGAATAACGAGGAGCTGATCGAGGGAAGTCCTGGCCTTGGCAAAGCGTCTATCGATGGTGTGGAGGCTTGGGGTCTTGGAGTCACCAATATGAGTACGGAGTACGGAGTAGTAGTAGTAGTTCAGTTCCCCAGGAGGGAGCAACTACTACTACATACTCGTACTCGTACTACCTGTACGGAGTACTACGTCAACGCTCATCGTGATGGTGGCTGTTGACTGCGTGGTGGATGGCATCGCGCGCGACCTGACTCGAGCGTATCTCTCCGTACTGGTAGTCTGTTTCTGCGTATTGGTAATACCTGTACGAGTACAGCATCAGTGTCAAGCCGGTTCTCGGGACGCGGGAGGATGCTCAACTGCAACGATGCGAGCCTTGCTGTATCGTCAGGTCCCTCACGTCCTGTGAGACAAAAATTGGAGCCGTGCTGTCCAGAGCATCGTCTCTCGGGTCCGCGAATCCCCCCAAGCTACTGGATCGGTACTAGCGGGATCCGTGGCTGGCAGCCTGGCACCTGAGATTGAGACAAAAACACGTTGGCAAATTGGCTCCAATTTGTCGATGCTCCTTCCAGCCATTCGTCGCTCTCGCAACGGAAGCAGCGAGTCTTGGTCGTTGTCATTGTTGTTGTGGTTGTTATTGTTGTTGTTGTTGTTGTCTTCGTCGTCGTCGCCGCCGCCGCCACTATCTCCTGCTCCTCGAGAAGCTGAGCTCAGGCAAGTTGAGAAGCAGCAGCATGGGCCGTCTCCTGGCCAGGCCCTGTCCGTGCTTGTAAGCGGTCTCACGGCCCGGGCGCAAGCAAAATTTCAGGATTGATTGATGCCTCAAGGCGAGCTCTGTCCACTGCATCAGGTGGTCTGAGGCGAACCCTCCATATGATGATGATGATGATGATGATGATGGTGATGGAAGAGCTGAGGTCGAAGAGGCTCGAGCAATTAAGGATTGTTCTCTCTGTCTGCTCCTGCCGCCGAACCTCCAGCTTGAAGTCAATCGAGCCTTCCAGCTTGACAGCCGGCAGCTCTTGCCACAGTCGAGCCGCTGCCTCAAACTCTAGAAGGAACGGGCTGAGTCCGAACCTGCAGTGACCTGCCACTCCCTGCTGAGCCCAGCAGTGATTTAGTACCTCCATCAAGGTGGAACATAGTAGGATTGATCAATCAAGTAGTAGTACCCAGGCTGTACCTCTACCTCTTCTGATGCCCTCAGGCTTCTGGGCCACTCGTGCTGTCCGCCGCCGCCGAGAGAGGATGATGATCTCAGCTTCGCACACCAACTTGAACTTGCAACCTTCACACGCTGCCTGTGCCGGCATCGTCATTGGTCTCCTCCCGGCCGCGGACTGGCAAAGCCCACGCACCCGCTATCAAGGGCGGCAATGGCTGGAGCGTGCTGGGCAAAGGCGTAGGGAGTTTGGCGTGCTGTGGTTGCCTCTGCGCCTCTGCGCCATTCCCCGCCGAGCCTGGTGTCCTGGCACGGCCCACGGCCGCGACCCGAGGGCACTGGCAACTGCTCGTATTGATACGCCGTGGGACGGGCCTGGTACGTGCGTGCCATCGCTGGCCCCAGGGGCATTAGAGGTATCCGCTGGCAGATCGCCGGTACCCGACACTGCCAGCACTGCGGACGACCACGCGATACCTTGCCGGAACCTTCCCAGTACTGAACACGATGTCACACGGCCCACGCGCCCAGCGGCCCGTCGAGGCCACCTGGGGGCGACACAGCAGCGAGTGCCCGCGCTGAGAAGAACCAAGTCCGGGCCCTCTCAGCTTCGAGTTGAAGCTGAAGCAGTGCGTCTCGCTGGCTCAACGTACTCCGTACAAGTACCGCAAAAGTACTCCGAGTCGTGACAGTGGTACCGGTATCATCCTCATCATCGTCGGGTCGGGAGCGACCTGGTGCCCCTGCCCTGCCCCGGCCCACCACGCCCATCCTATGCTCCTTCCTTGCTGCCCCCC
>NQYQ01000011.1:90933-105207 GCA_003055925.1 Escovopsis sp. Ae720 | reverse complement strand
GGGGGGGGGTGTTAAAAGAAGGCAAGTTAGAGAAAAGGATAGGAGAGGAGGAGCATAGAGAATGACACGCCAAGTGATTGGTCGAGAGTGAGGAAGAAGTCCCGACAGCTGGATGGAGAGAGGGGGCAGTGAGAGCAAGCTGCAGCAGTTCAGGCAACGCTCGGGACGCCTTGGAAGGATGGGATGCGGCGATCAAGAAGGCGACGGATGGGAGCGGCGGACAGGCATAGGATGATGGGATCTGGTGGTGGGTTTAGGTAATCACCCTTTTCCCGTCGGTGACTCCCAGTCGCGATCCGGATCCTGGTCTGCAGGGCACGAATGGGGCGTGCAAGGCCGTCGATTGTGCAGCAGGATTGGACTGCCTTGCTTCTCGGGGTTGTGTCGTTGGTCCCGTGTCGCTTCGCTCTTCTTCAAGGGTCGCCGTGTCGTCGGGATGGAAGGATCCGTCGAAGGTGGGTATGCAGAAAACCCGTCGTCGATCCGGTTCGCGGGCGATTCGCGAAGCAAGGGAAGACGAGTCGTAGAAGAGGAGGAGAAGAATTGAAAGACGACGACGAAGACGCCAACGACCAAGGCCAAGAAGAGAGGAACGAGGAGAGAGAGGAAGACAAGGGATTGAAAGGACCGCGGAAGAAAAGAAAAAGGAAACAAAAATGCGAGAGGGAAAAAAAAGCAAAGAAAAGAAGAGAAGAGAATGAGAGGAGGGAGTGATTGAGAAGAGAGAGAGGGGGGGGGGAGAGAAGGACAAGGTCGGGGGGGGAAAGAGCCAGGGTCGATTCGACTTACTCTTTAAACGGGGCCGTCGTTCGTAGAAGCGTTCCTTCCCTCGACCTTCTTTTCGCTCCTTCTGTCTCTTGATTCCGCGTCGCCCAGACTCTGAGAGGAGACGCCGAGCGAGTCAATCACGCAGCGCCGGCTGGAGAGGTGGCTTGGGTGTCGCTTAAAGGAGGAACGAAGACGTGGAAGAAGGAAAAAAAAACGAGCGGGAAAACCGATTGCAACGGGCCAAGAAGAGACACACGAGGCGGAGAGACGGAGGAGGGGAAAAAGAAGGGGAAAAAGAGGAAAAGAGAAAAGTGAATAAAAAAAAAGAAGAAGACCGTGTGCGTCCACGGGAAAGAGGAAGGTGTCGAGAGCGTGTGAAGAGAGCGTGGGTGGGAAGGAGAGAGAGAGATTAATGGGAAGGAACAGACAGGGCTCCGCGGAGGCGGCAGGAGAGCAGAAAGAGAAGGAGCAGAGAAAGAGAGAGAGAGTAGAGAGAGACGAGGAAGGAGAGAGGGGGAGAGAGAGAGAGAGAGAGAGAGAGAGAGAGAGAAGGAGGAGAAGGAGGAGGCAGGCAGCGTGTGTGTGTGTGTGTGTGTGTGTGAAAGAGCGAGACTCTAGCAGGTCAGAAGGGGAATTCGGCGGAAATTCAGCTCAATCTCGAATGAGTAAAGGCGAGAGGAGAGCGCCTCGGAGTACTACTGAGAGTACGAGAACGGGTACGGGGTACTAGTACTGGTAAGTACGAGTATGGTAGTATAACAGGCCCTTCAAGGTTGTGTTTGAACTTGTGAGTATGAGTGAGTTTTGTTGGAAAGTTGATTGATTTTGGCCGGATTATCGTCCTAGGCTTTTTTTTCCTAGGGGGGTTACCGGGTTCAGCCCAGGACAGGACAGGCGCATCCTCGCGCAACCTCCAGCCCGCGCGTTGCATCGAAGATCGATGAGATGCGAACTCCGCGTCTCAACGAGTTAGGACTCGTACGGAGCATTGAAGTGCGAGATCGACCACTGTATGTATTTCGGGTGTACTCCGTACAGCTACTCGAGTCCCTACTACTCCGTACAGGCTGTTAAACGGCTCAATTCAATTGATTGATCTAATTGATGGTTCAATTGTGTCATCCATGGGCTACCAGCACTCTCAGGTACCGGTAATACCTAGTATCTTCTCTGTAGAACTCGAGTCGTAGGAGTACGGGTACTGGTACCGACCCGTGTCCAAGTGTGTCCATCCATAAACTTGAATTAATCAATACAGGTACTACTCGTACCAGTATGATCCATCCAATCTTGCGGTTCCCTGCGCTGCATGAGGCCCCGGCCACCAGCAGGCTATCGGGCGAGGGAAGGGCCGAGCACGCCTCCATAATCCATTATCCTGGAGGAAGCGCGCCGCTTCTGGTCAAGCTCGGCGCCGGTGGTGGCCAGGCTCATCTAATACCGGTAGTACGGAGTGCGAGTACGAGTACTGCTCCTCGCACGAACCTGAGCCCGCAGACAGGTGATCAATAAATAGAGCCATTGCTGGAATCTATCTGGTACGGACGACACATTGATCGATGTTCATGATCAATTCAATCAATTTGATGTATCATCAATTGATGGATTGAAACTTGATCAATACTACTCCTTACCAGGTACTACAATTCAGGTGCCACATACGGTTCTATCGTGCATCATTCAAGATATGTATCCATGACCTCCTACCCTGCACTCGTCCAGGTTAGATCCAGGATGCTCCGTACTCGTACCGAGACATACCGGTACTCCGTACTACCGGTACGAGTACAGGGACTAAGGTGCAGGTTCCTAGTAGGTAAAGTACTACTAAGTTAGTACGGAGTAAGAGATACTTGGAATCTACAGCATAGGGATACGCGGGTCGATTCGAGCGCTCCTTTGAAGAGGTCCAACTTGAAGTTCTGTTATGCCCGGCCTCAGCAGATATCGTACGAGTACTAGGTATCTCGGACATCGCAAGTCATCGTACTGGTACCTGATTCTGGGGGACCGGGATGATAGGCTCTCCTTGAAGGCATTCGTACTCCGTACTCGTACTCGTACTCCGAACCTGTAGAATGGATCTGGCAGGGGAATGACGGCTCCATGCCCGCCGGCCGCTCGATGGTGCGTGCGCCGCACTGGAAATTAGGCTGACCAGGGGCGCGGTGGGCCTCTCAACGCCGGCACCGCGACCGACGCGGTACCTTAGAGATTAGTACGAGTACTTAGTACTACTAAGAGAGTAGTACCTTAATTAGTACAGGTAGTACTCGTAGTACTGGGTAATACTAGTAGGTCCTGTAGAGTAGTACTCCGTAGTGGCACCTACCTCAGGTACTACTAAGTAGTAGTACTATACCTGTAGGGCAGTTAGTACTAACTTGTACCTTGGAACCCGCATTACTTATCTAGTAGTACTAAGTGCCTTTAGTAGTAGCCTGCAAGTACAGGAACTCCCGCGAGGTGGAGGGACTCGTACTATCTTCTGGTAACTGTACCTACTACTACTATCGGTACGGGTCGGAGGCACTGTTCTCCGCACCACTGCAATTCGAGCAGCATCTCTGACAGCCTGCCACGGGGGGGTCTCGATGCGCAGGATGGAAATGGATTGATGTGATCAATGGAGACCTTTTCGGTATGGTAGACAGGGGAACCACAGATGGACTTGAACTGACGTCCTGGTGTTAATAAACCTGCAAACAAGTCGTGCAGAGGAGGCTCAGATGCAGTGGATGCAGTCACGGTGCCAGTGATGCTGTGGGCTTCCGAGGGCCCACATCACTGCATGCAACCGCTAGTACTCGTACTCCGTAGTAGACGCTACTATCATGTACCTGGCTTGGCGCCCCCTTCATGCAGCGGATCCTTGTAATCTCCCAGTAACCGAGACCTGCTCATTGGCATTACCTCTATTAGTACGAGTACGAGTAGGTACAGGTACCTCTAATTACTTCCAGTTTTTCCCGGCATCACTGCTTTTCGAGTCCCGATCAATTTCGATGATGAAACCGTCGTGACCTTCACTGAGTCGAACCTGCCTTCAACCCGAAGTTTGCAGTCCTGCGACACCGCGCGGGCAGGTGCGTCCTCATGATCTTGCCTCAGCCGCAGCCTCATCCCGTCTTTCACGGAAAGGGATCAATTGCGGGCGAGGAAGGAGCTCCCGATTGCCTTAGTCATCATCCAAACTTCGAGTCCTCACTGACATCATCCATCGATGGATGGATCAATATGGATGGATTGATCAATGATCCATAGGTATCCATCCATCCATCCATCCATCAATCAACAATCCTACGACTGAATCCTTTCTGTATCCAGAGCTTCACGGATCCACACAAGTACAAGTCCAAGCGCTTCCGGATCGCCGCTAGATGCCTTTCATTCCTCGCACCACCTCCAGCTGCATCTCCAATGTCTTGGATTGCTCTACAAATATTTTTTCGTCGAGCCTCTGAACCACCAGGAAACGGCCCTCCTGCGATGGCATGCAGATGCAACAGCAGCTGTGCTCCGTCCAGCTCCACGGAACACCTCAAGCCACCACAACGAACCTCCCCTCCCGATCCCAACCATTCCCCATCTTTTCCAAAGGGCTGACTGCGCGAACCATCTACCGACCGCATGCCATGCCAAGATCCGCCGGCTAGTACGGAGTACTACCTACCTACCCGTACAGTACTCCGTACGGAGGAGGAGGATCATGAACCACTGACCGATGGGCGGGTGCTCACAATCCATCGTCGTGTGGGGGGACTCATCAAGCGAGGCGACTTGCCGCTCCCGATGATCCATATCAGCCTGTCACAGATGCCGAGGCCGCGGGAGGCTGAGCTCTGGGTTCCTCCCGCCGGCATGCGAGCCCGACGCTCTCCCCTACCTGTACTCCGTACCCCGTACGATCAGGAATCTGCGCCGAAGCCACTCAGCCGAGCCATTGATTTTGGCATTCCATGATTACTCCCGCACCCACGGATACCTCGCTCATGAAGTACATTGTACGCTGTATTCTGGACTCCGTACGGAGTACACAGTGATCGCTTGAAATAGGCGGGAGTCTTCGTGCCCCCCCCCCCCTTCGCGATTCTGTGGCACCGCATCGAGTCTTAATCACCAACCTCAAGTTGTTGTCTTGCATGCTCGTACATATGGTCAGCACCAGGCAAGCACTGCCAGCCCCGTCCTCTCCAACCGGGGGCCATCACAAGCCCGGGAGGCCTGCCTGTGCCACTGACAGCTGGCGGCGTCACAATGCAAGTGAACGAGGCACGAGAATGTCACGGGTTTGCCGAGGATTCCTCGCGGGCCCGCGATTGGCGAAAAGCCCGTGTCCCTAGGGCACGAACGTGTCAGGAACACCAGCTCGCCATCATCTTGTGTTCCTCCTTCAGGCGGGAAAGAGTAGCATGGCGCACATGATGCCACGATGCCTGTATTGGTGAGTCTATCTCCGGAGCTTACGACAAATTACAGCTACCCGAAGGAGGGGGGAGATCGCAACCCGTCGCAAGAATATCTCCATGACCCGTCATCAACGCCAGCATGCCGGCCAGAATGCCCCCCTTCCCCCACCCCTTCGATCCCAACCTCTCAATCACCAGTGTCAATTTCCAGGTCGAGCTGCACGCCGTTCGAGATGCCGTAGTCCTCCAGCGTCAGCGGGTCCTTGAACGGCCTCTCCCCCTGCCGCCTCAGCATGATCTGGCCCGGCTCCCGCCCGATCCGCGCCGCCAGCATCAGCTTGAACTGTGCGATCGTGTCCGACGGCAGGCACGGGATCGCCGTCTTCGTGCCCAGCCGGTCATTGACATTCACCACGATGAACTCCTGCCCGAGCGACACGGGCGCCGTCTTCGACCCCGAACCCGACGACGCCGCCTTGTTTTTCTTCTTCCTGGGCTGCTCGTGCTCGCCCTCCCTCCTGCTAGGCTTCAAGGCTTCGCCCATCGAGTCCTTGGCAGCGGGGCCGTCTCGTCGGCGAGGCGATCTCGACCTTGACCGAGGATGATCATCGCGTCTGCTCTGCCGTTCGTATCTGTCGTTTCTATCGTTTCTGTCGTGCCTGTCGTGTCTGTCATATCGGTCGCGCTCCCGTGAACGGTCGCGGTCGCGGTCGCGATAGTCGCGCCGCCCTCGCCCATCTCGGTCGGATTCGCGCCTCGCGTCGCCGCGGTCGCTAGTGTCCGCCGCGCTCTTGTCTTTCCAACGGAACCCGCGGCTTGTTTTCGCAGGCCGGCGGGATGGCGAGGTCGAGCGAGATCTCCTCCTGGACGAAGAGGAATCCGCCATGGCGATCAGGCGATCATGAAGGCCTGGACCCGGATTGGACGAGCAAGCCAAGTGTTGCTGTCGCTCTGTCTTTGATATCTTCTTCTTGTATTTTCTGTCTTTTGTCTTCTTTCGATCGGCAGAGGAACCTATGCTTTGCTGCCGACGAGCTGGAGTTTTGATTCAGATCAACTGCTGCGCATCGGTAGGCGAGCGATCAAGCCAGTGCGAGAGGGTCCGCAGGCGGTAAGGAGGTCTCACGTGACCTGTCCCTTGCTACGGAATGGCAGAGATCAAGTTCGCAAAGGTACTTCATTGATGCATTTATCCAACAAGGCGTGTGACGACGACGGCATGCTGTTGACGATGACGATGGAATCTTTGAGGTCTTCTGGACCTGGCTAGTTCCAGTAATTTTCCGCCTCTGCAAAGCAGTAGCTGGCATCAGGTACTAGCAATTGGAAGAGTACGCGCGGTGATCTCAGCATATGGTCATCGACTGACGCCATCGTTGGAGTCGTCCGAACCCCATAATTCAAGTGACGGTAGTCCACAGCGGTAATAATAGTAGTAGTAGTCTACCAAGCAATTTTTCGTCGCCCAGACTCATCACATCTCCCTTTTCCATCTCAGAAATCATGGATCCATGTCTCATCGGCAACTTGAAACTCCCATCTCCCATCTGATAACTCCTACGGAAGTACTAGCGCAAGGCTGCGATCGAGAGGTGCAAGCTGCAGCCTTGCTGACTGACCGCGGAATCACGTGACAGATCCTTCACCGAAGCCCCTCATTGTTCGGATAGCGTGCACACACGAAATTGAAAAATTCAGCCAAGTGTGTATCGCTTCACCACCCCCAGGAGTGTCACGCCTGAGCCACATCTCCTCCGTTTCCTGGCCAGCGACGGCACCTCATCCATTGACCCAAGTCTCCTCGTCGATCCGATTCCGATCCCGATCCCGAGAGGAGGTTGCCCAACATGGTGCGTACGGCATGGGCAGCGCAACGCCGTGGCCTGTTCCCCTCGCGGCTCGTTGCTGCCCCTCATGATCATCGTCACGGTGATGATGATGTTGATGAGCATCATTCCCGTTGTCGCCTGACAGCGCCCGACCGTGCTTTGCTGACTTGAGAACCTCGCAACAGCCGCCTCCACCGCACCAGAAGCCCGAGAATGTCCTCAAGCGCGCCCAGGAGCTCATCGGGGTCAGGCAGATCCCCGCCGCCCTGACCCTGCTCCACGACCACATCACCAGCAAGCGCTCCCGGACCGTCCCCATCGCCTCCCTCGAGCCCGTCATCCTGCTCCTCGTCGAGCTTTCCGTCGAACAGAAGAAGGGAAAGCTGGTCAAGGATGCGCTCTACATGTACAAGAACATTGCGCAAAACACCAACATCACAAGCATCGAGGTGCGTTGGGCCCTTCTTTCTTTTTCCTCCTCTCCTGCCTGATCCTTGGCAGTCTTTCCCAGCGACTAACTTCTTCGGCCCCACAGCTCGTCCTGAAGAAATTCATCGAACTCGCCGTCGAGAAGGTCACCGCTGCGCAGCAACAGGCCGATGAGGTCCAGTCCAGCATCGATGCCACCGCCGCCACCACCAGCATCGATGACTTGGAAGCTTCCGAGACCCCCGAGTCCATCCTCCTCGCGACCGTCTCCGGCGAGCAGTCTCGCGACCGAACCGACCGTGCCATCGTCACTCCCTGGCTCAAGTTCCTCTGGGAGGCGTACCGAACCGTCCTCGACATCCTCCGCAACAATGCCCGCCTCGAGATCCTCTACCAGGGCACTGCCATGCAGGCGTTCGACTTCTGCCTCAAGTACACCCGCAAGACCGAGTTCCGAAGACTCTGCGAGCTCCTCCGAAACCACGTCCAGACCGCGGCCAAGTACTCGTCTCAGATCCACGCCATCAACCTGAGCGACCCAGACACCCTCCAGCGCCACCTCGAGACTCTCTTCCAGCAGCTCAACGTTGCCGTTGAGTTGGAGCTCTGGCAGGAGGCCTTCCGAAGCGTCGAGGACATTCACACCCTCCTCAATCTCAGCAAGCGCCCCCCCAAGAACATCATGATGGCCAACTATTACGAGAAGCTCACCCGCATCTTCCTCGTCGGGGAGAACTACCTCTTCCACGCCGCTGCTTGGTCCAGGTACTATGCCCTGCTCAGCCACTCCGCCGCCCTCCTGGCCACCAGCCAGGGCAAGAAGTCGGACAACCCTCCCGCTTCCGAGGCCGATCTCCAGAAGGCGGCTTCCTTCGTCCTCCTGTCTTCCCTCGCCATCCCCGTCATCAGCACCTCCCGATCCCGCGGTGCCATGGTCGACTTCGACGAGGCCAAGAAGAACAAGAACTCCCGCCTGACCCACCTGCTCGGCATGGGACAGGCGCCCACCCGCGCCAGGCTCTTCCGCGACGCCCTCTCCAAGTCCCTGCTGCAGCGTGCCCGCCCCGAGATCCGGGACCTCTACAACATCCTCGAGGTCGACTTCCACCCCCTGTCGATCTGCCAGAAGATCTCCCCCATCCTGACCAAGATCAGCGAGGATGCCGAGATGGAGAAGTACATCCTCCCTCTCCAGCAGGTCATCCTCACCAGGCTCTTCCAGCAGCTGTCCCAGGTGTACGAGACCGTCGACTTGAGCTTCGTCGAGTCTCTCGCCCGCTTCCCCGAGCCTTACCAGGTGACCCGCGGCACCATTGAGAAGTTCATCATGAACGGAAACAAGAAGGGCGACCTGTCCATCCGCATGGACCACGCCACCGGCGTCCTGAGCTTCGACAACGACGTCTTCTCGTCCTCCAAGGCCGGCCACGCCGGCTCCGGCGCCGGCTCTGCCGAGGCCGAGGGCGGCAGCGTCCAGCGCCTGCAGAGCACGCCCTCCGAGATTGTCCGCTCCCAGCTCACCCGCCTCGCCAAGTCCCTCTTCGTCTCCTGCCACTACATCGATCCCAACTTCAACAAGGAGCGCCTGGCCAGCCGCGACGCCGCCCTGGCCCGCGCCAAGGCCGGTGCCGAGAAGGAGCACCTCGAGATCCTCGCCCGCAAGGAGATCATCCAGAAGCGCAAGGAGGAAGCCTCGGAGATCCAGGCCAAGAAGGAGAAGGAGACCGCCCGCCAGAAGAAGCTCAAGGAGCAGGCGCTGCAGGAGGCCGAGGACAAGCGCCTCGCCGAGGAGCAGCGCGAGCGCGAGGCCAGGCGCATCAAGGCCGAGCACGACCGTGTCCGCAAGGAGGAGCTTAAGAAGCAGATCGCTGACCTCAAGATGGGCGACAAGACGCTCGACATCGACCTGGACCTCGAGACCCTGGACAGCAACCGCCTGCGCGCCATGAAGCTCGCCCAGCTCGAGCGCGAGAAGAACGACATCAACGAGAAGCTGCGCATCACCGGCAAGCGCCTGGACCACTTGGAGCGGGCGTACCGACAGGAGGAGTCTAAGAAGCTGTCCGAGGACTACGCCAAGCAGACCGACCTGGACCGCGACGTCTACGAGAAGATGAAGGTGCAGACGCTGAAGGAGGCCGAGGAGAAGCACAAGGAGAGCGTCGAGCTCAAGCACCGCCTCAGCCGCCTGGTCACGCAATACGAGTCGTTCCGATCGTCGCTCCACGAGCGCCGCCGCGACGAGTTCGAGAAGCGCCGCCGCGACGCGGAGCGCGAGCTCGAGAAGCAGATCGCGCTGCGCAAGAAGGAGTACCGCGACCGTAAACTCCGCGAGAGGAGGGAGCGCGAGGAGCGGGAGAGGGTGCTCCGCGAGCAGGAGGAGCGGGCCGCCAGGGAGAAGGAGGAGCAGCGCATCCGCGATGAGGCCAGGAAGGCCGAGCTGCAGCAGCACAAGGAGCAGCGAGAAAAGGAGCGCCAGGAGATGCTGGAGAAGGCCGCCCAGCAGCAGCGGCGCGAGGAGGAGGCGCTGGCCCGCCGCAAGGCCGAGAAGGAGAAGACCTCAACGGCCCCCGAGGCCGAGAGGCCGGCGGGCAGACCGCCCGTCATCGGCGCCGGCAACTGGCGCAGCAAGCACGCCGCCACAGACTCGGCAAGCAGCCGAACCCCCCCTCCCGCCGCCGCGCCCCCAGCACGGACGGAGGCGCCGGTGGAGCGCACCGACTCCAACAACGACCGCCCGTCCGGCGCGCCGAGGCTGCAGCTGGCCAACAGCGGCAACAAGCCCAGCTGGAGAGAGCGCGAGGCTGCCAAGGCCGCCGCCGGGGGCGGCTCTGCCGGAGCGTCGGACGACCTCCCGCCGCCTCCCGCGAGGGCCCCCCAGCCGCGCGAGTCCCCCTTCGAGCGAGACGGCTCGAGGCGGGGCGAGAACGGCAAGACACAGCCCCCCCCCGCGGCCGCGGCGCCAGCCGAGAGCCAGCCGGCGAGCAAGGGCCGGTGGGTCCCTCCCCACAAGAGACAGCAGCAGTAATAAGCAGCTCGGAGGGACGCCTGAGATTGGAGGATCGTCCTGGCTGCGCCGGCTGGCCACTCTGTACTCGTACGAGTACGAGGTGCGACTTTCGCACTTGTCGGTTTTCGGAAAAGGCTGGAAAGTCAAAAGAGGAGCAAGGCAGACGGTGTGCGCGGGGCACGGAGCCCCAGTGGAAGAGGCCGACAGGGGCCAAGGACGGATGGGAGGAAGTGGTGGGGACATTATCGAGGGAGGAAAAAAGGGATCAATCTACTCCGCCGTATGGTTGTGTTTGTTTCTTCTTGCGCTGCATGTGTCTTGCTGAGCTCAGCATACGGCGTTCGAACGAAGTACTGTCTGTCGGCCTTCTGAGGTATAAGCCCAGTAGGACGGAAGACAAAAGAATCGCGATGACGTTTATGGTACGAGTAATAGGTGGAATGAGTGTGTTCCTTCAGATTGCCTGCCGTGTCCTCGTGCCCGCCTGGATGTCATCTTGTAATGAGGCCCATGATGATGGCCCCGAAGTGCTGCGAGGACTTTTTGGTTCGCGATGTGCCTTTTGTGTCTCACGGGTGGAGTTCTTTCTTCTGTGTTAAAAAAAAAAAAAAAAAGGGGGGGGGGGGGGGGGGGGGGGGGAGAGGCGCGCGGCGGTGGAGAGGGGTTGCCTTTGACGGGCTCCCCAACACGCGCGCGCCCAAGAGTCGAGAACGAGTCCTCTTAGACCAGGTCCTCCCGGTACAGTAGCGAGCTGCGGGCAAGGCCATGCCCGTACGAGGAGAGGGGACTGGATGGAATGATCCCGAGGAGCCGATCCGGGACTAGCACCGCCCTGCACGGAGGAGGGAGTAAGCATCTACTCGTACTGCATCCTCCTAGCCTTGCCGTGCGTCATACTCGCGATGCTACATGTAGTATCGGCACTGTCCTCGTATGCGTCCAATACCGGTGCTTCGCCCAGAAACCACTCATCCGCTGCAGTGCGGAGTCCACTCGCACGCCGTCATCCGCACTCTGAGCGAACCAATACATCCCTGCTTCCGGAGACATTGACGTCCTTTAGAGTTCTATTAAGTACATACCGCGGGCTGTCTGTGGAGATTGCGTACACATCAGACAGGGTTGATGCATCAATGGGTACTCGTACTCGTACGAGTACGGGGTCTATCTGCGGAGAGGCGAAGAGGGGGGCCCAGTACGGAGTACTGCAGCAGGGGTCATCTCGTCCAGAGCGGTTCCTGGACTGCCATTGCCCGCCTCGCGGCCGTGGGAACTTTCACAAGATCAAGGATCCCGGAGACGGATACCTGTACACGTACGGAGTACGGAGTATGGAGTACGGAGTAGTCATGGATCGATCATCTGCCGGCGATTGTGCCTGGCAGCGTGCGGGAGGCCATGGAGGACTGCGATCTCGTATTTGATGAGATCAATCTTTAGGCGCGGCATATATGGCCTGTCCTCCGTAGAGGTGGGCAGTTCTTTGCGCCGGGCAATCAGAGCAGGAAACCTTCTGCTGCAGACGACATGCAGCATGACGAAAATATCTCAGGCCTGGGCGCGCTATTCTCGTGAAGATACCTGTAGATGGACGGCGCCTGTACGAGTGTACTCCATTTGGGGGGAGAGGGGCTCGGAGCCAAGAGACCGATAATAGATCAGAGGATCAGATGCATAAGGGCATCTTGCAGGATCGGTGACTTGATGTCTCTGTGTCTGTCAGAACGGATTGAAAATACCGCACGATCGTGGGAAGGGCGTGGGGGTGCTTGCAGGATGCTTCTCAGCTCTCAGCTTTTCGATACTCGTACGAGGAGTTTGCAATGGGCTTGAATGAGTAACCGGGATACAGTTCTCCGTACGAGTGCATGTAGCCTGGAGAGACGGCATCCGGGAGGTAGGGGGGGGGGGAATGATGGCCGGCTTGCGAGCTGGGAAGAGGTGGTGATTGTCTCGGAAGCGGAGATCGGACGGCCTGCTGACAGTGATGCCTTGCGGACTGCCAGTTCGTTTTGACCACGGGTGACTGACTGATGACTGACTGGTGACTGACTGGTCATTGATTGTGTGTGTTGATTCAATGTTTTGATCATTCAGGGGCGAGAATATACATTGATATGTTGATGTTGATGTTGATTGCGAACCCCTGAGTTACCCTAGAAGACACTGTGCGAGATCGCGAGAAAATCACATCAATCCGCACGGCCCCAAAGATCGATCTCGTCCGTCTTCCAACTGATCAAATGGAATGGATCTTTCCCGACTCGCATCCTTCGTCTTCTTTCAACTTCACGACTTCCAGCATCACCGAGCCTCATGCTCGCTTCCTCACCCTCCGCATTGTCGTCCAATTGCGCTGAACAGCTCCTCATCCATCGATGCCATCTTCAAAATCTCGTTGATGCACTCATCCTCGAGGCGCACGGTAAGCGGCCAGTCCATCCCATTTCCCCTTCTCTTCCCCCCCCCCTCGGGGGCTCACCTCAGCGGCCATCGCCCTACCTGAATGCGAGAATCAGCCGCATCTGCGGGCGATGGGAGACATGATTCGACACATCTCGCCAGCTCTGCTGCCACTCTCGAGAGTCCGACCAAGTCTGCGTGCTCCGGATCAGGATGAGCCAGACGCCCCGAGCAACGGGCGGCAGGATGAGAGGGGTGAGCACTAATGACGACTTTGACTTCGCACGACGATTGCTGACAGCAGCGAAGCAGGAACCGACAGACGCAGGCTGGCCAGAAGATGTGACCTACCATCACCAGTACAAGTTCCGAGTACGGGGTACGGAGTACTCTGGTACGAGACAGTGCAGGCACATCACCATCCATGAGCAACTCGGCACCTTGCTGGTACGAGTATGGAGCTCCTCACGGTCGTCGCGCGGCAGTCAGCTCGAGGAGAAAGAAAAGAGGGGGGGGGGGGAGGATGGCCGGCCCACCAAGGTAGACGGCAGAGCCTTGTCGATGGCTGCAGGGTCTCGCCCCAAATGCCGTCTTGTTGCTTGAAGCAGCCTTGCCCCTTCAAGCATGAACCCCCCCCTTCCTCCCCCCAAAAAAACCTCAGCTGTGGCTTGGGCCCAAAGAGGCTGCTCCCTACCTGTACCAGTAAGCTTCATCCTACTGCAGGTCCTCCCGTGCTGCCCTGGTCCCGCATTAGGGTGCCTGACTGCATACGGCCGTCGCTGGCTTTGCTTCTTTGCGTCTCGTCGCCTCGGTTCGAACCTCGGGGGATTCCCACGTGTATCTACTCGTACATACGGAGTGCAGGTACGAGTACGGATGCCAACGCGGATGGAAGCCGACCCTTTCACGGCCTTTGCGGAGCGTGTCTCCTCCTTCTCTCTCAATGCTGACTCGGCATGGCATGCAGACCGCGTCTCTACTTCGCACCGGTACGAGAACTCACTTTTTTTTTTCTTGGAGGGGAGGGCCTGGACGGCCTCTGGACCTTATTCTCGATTGCCGTCCGCCGATGCAAAGCTTCTTTCTCCTACGGAGCACGGAGCACAAAGCACGGAGCACGGAGCACCGAGTACGTGATAGCTGTTCTCAGCTCCTTGGACGACTGTGAACTGGTTCTGTGGGGGCATACGAACTACCGTGCACGGCAATCTGCAAGTAATCTGCGACGAGGACGGGAGTTCCAATTTCCATCTGGACGGTGGAAACTCAATTCATGCCGGTGTGGCGGCCAATTTGCTCCTGGGATCTGAATTGGATCTAGATGGGCAATATCGGTCTACTCGTACGAGTACCATCGCAGAGTACGAGTACGCATCATCGAGAACAGTCAGATTCTGGGAATAGCATCCATGGCCCCCCCCCCCCA
>NQYQ01000011.1:72630-90845 GCA_003055925.1 Escovopsis sp. Ae720 | reverse complement strand
GCAGTCAGGATCAGACGCCATGGCCCACCCCCCCCCCCCCCACCACCCCAAGGAAGCAGCGAAAGACCTGGCCAGCGAGGATGCCTCGGGCGCCGGAAGCGCGAATAGCAACGCCTGCCCTCCAAGGCCGTTTGTCACTCAGGACTCGTCACTCTCAGATCTCGGTTGACGGCGCCCAGATCTGCGAATAGGAAAGACCCTGGGCTCAAAGTGGCTAAACTCGATCGCGAAAGCCTCATTTCCCTCTCTTGTCAGACTCCCGGGCGCCGGAACGATGTAGGCCGCCGAAAGGATTGGGCGAGCCTCAGCGCGGAGACGTGCTCATATAAAAGTCTCTGGATATCCCATGCCGATCCTCTCGACTCGAACCAGAGACCATCCATCTCCATCATCCAGGTGTTCTTCTAATTCCTCAACCCGAGACTCGACGATCGTTACCATCACAATGGCCTGGAAACAGACTGCCGCCGTCGCGACCATCGCTTCGCTTGCCCAGATGGGCCAAGCCAGTGTGGTCCAGCTCCAGGAGAGGGACACCACCAACATCGTCCAGCTCCCCCCCTGCACCAGCCCCTTCACCCCCTGGGTTTACGAGGGATGCTACTCCGACCCGGCGGGCCCTCACACTCTCCCCTACCGGTCTCCCTCCGACTCCAACTCCATGACCCAGGAGACCTGCATAGCCGACTGCAAGGGTACGGACCCCCCCCCCTCCTCTTTCCCCCCTTTCTCACTTCGTGAACTGCTGAAGAGGCTTCTGGCCCGACCCGTTGATGGCAAAGGTGGCTGACCCAGGTGGAATCAAACAGGTGGCGGCTACCGCTACGCCGGTCTTGAGTTCGGCGGCGAGTGCTACTGCGGTGACGCCCTCACCACCCAGAAGCTGAGCGAGTCGAGCTGCAACATGCCCTGCAACGGCAACCACACCGAGGAGTGCGGCTCCGGCAACGTCATCTCGGTCTTCCGGGACCCGACCTTCCTGGTGCCCCTCAGCCAGGGCTCGACTGCCGACTACAAGCACATCGGCTGCTACTCGGACAACAACAGCCAGGGCCGCACCCTCTCCGAGCCCAAGGACCTCGACCAGTCCAGCTTCACCATCGAGAAGTGTCTCCAGGCCTGCTTCGAGGCCGGCTGGTACTACGCCGGCATGGAGTTCGCCCAGGAGTGCTACTGCGGCAACGGCATCTACAACGGCGGCCAGAAGCTCGACGACTCCAGCTGCAACATGCCCTGCAACGGCGACGCGAGCGAGAACTGCGGTGGCGGCGGCGCCCTCAACGTCTACTACGCCTCCAGGCTCGACAGCAACGAGCACTGCGGCACCCCCCCGGCCAAGCCCTCGCCCACCAAGACGACGAGCTCCAGCGCCTACCACACCACCACGAGCAGCAGCGTCTACTACCCTCCCAAGCCCAGCTACACCTCCACCACGAGCAGCAGCGTCTACTACCCTCCCAAGCCATCCTACACCTCGAGCAGCAGCGTCTACTACCCGCCGCCTCCTCCTCCCAAGCCCACCTACACCACCACCTCGAGCAGCAGCGTCTACTACCCTCCCAAGCCCACCTACACCTCGACGAGCAGCGTCTACTCGCCCCCTCCCCCTCCTCCTCCCAAGCCGACCCCTACTCCCACTCCCACCCCCGCCATCCCCAACTCCTGCCCCGCCAACTACTACAGGTAAATGGGCGAATTTTCGTCTCATGACCGGTAGAAAGCCCGTCCTGGACTCCTAAGACGGAAAGGAGGGGGGGGGAGGGAGAGGGTTGGCTGGAGGCGGCGCTCCGAGTTGTGATTTTGCTGTTTTGAGCAGGGCCCGGTGAGTCGGGGATGGTTATTTTTTCGACTTCGTGTATCATCAATTTTTCTCATGTCCACTGCCAAGCACGGGGCAGTGGTTTGACTAGATTTGCGCAGTGGTGGTTTGGCGCGCACTTTGTGGCATCTTTTTTTTTTCCGCAGTAGCTAATGGGGAGTAATAAACAAAGGACCCTTGTTCTGTCTTTGATCCATTTGATTCATTGATGTGCAATCCGATTGTGATTTCCTCCCGTGAGATCAATGAGGGAGATTGCTTGCTTGATTGATGTGTATACTCTCGTACGAGTTCCAAGACTTGCGACTCCTACTCCGCGTACGAGTTGGAAGTCCATGATCCCGTATCAAGGATGGATATGGATCCAATACATATACTCTTGAGGGAAAATGACCAACTTGACGTTGGAAGCAGACAAAATACAACATGGCAAGGCCAGTGGAAACTCTTCCATCTTCACCATCCATTGGACCAGGCAGGGAGGTGGCAGCGCTCATGGCAACCGGCATCAGTACATACATTGATCATCAATCCATGGCATCATGGCATCAATATTCCCGGAGCAGCATCCACGCCGATGACGTCCCCGGGGCCCGTCTTGACCCCAGAAAACCAGCCCAAGAAAACATCGTCATCGTGAAGAGCTGGTCCCCAATACGAGTACATCATCCATCGTATGTATCCATGTCCATCATGCTTGATAGTAGTATCATACTCGTGCCGGCACATACCTGTACTCGTAACATATACCCTGACGTACATATCGTACATACATACATGACTCCTCGCACGCCCGCTGATGCAATCGATCCGTGCGCGGATGACGACAACAGTGGGGTTGGGTTCATCTTGCCCAGAGTGCCAGTCAAGCATCGTCGTCGTCGTCGTCGTCGTCGTCGTCGTCGTCATCATCGTCATCGTCATCATCGTCATCGTCATCATCGTCGGGCATTTCCTCATGACCCGCTGTCCTGTCCGAATGCTCCCCGTCACTGAGAGGGAGAGATGTGCGGAGGACTCCCATATCCATTCCATGCGTTCATGCGCTTCGGGTGTTTCCCCCCCCCCGTCATGGTGGACGATCACGGTGTGCCATAGTCCGTGTGAGGTGTGCAGGGATTCGAGTGCTCGAACCGGTACTCGTGCCTGTACGCACACGCATGGATGGATGGAGCTCGAGTGCTGCGAACCAGGCCGTGGAGCTGCATCTCGATCGCGCGGGCTCGTCGCGGCTCCTCAGCACTCGATCGATGTGGCACCGTGCCTGTGCCTGTGCCTGTGCCAGTGCTCGGATCGATGCCCTCAAGGCTCTTTTACCTGCTCGCTGATGAGTACGGGAAGTATCTTTGTCCCCCCCTCCCCCCAAAAAATAAATAAATAAAAAAACTATAGAAGCTGGGTGATGAAGCTCCCCGTGAGAACCACTCGTGCCGTATTTCAAGCCGCGCGCACGCGCGCCGGCACCGCCTGGAGATCCGAACCCGCGTCGCCATCACGTCGTCAGGTTCGAGTTCCACGTCGACAACGGACACGCCGTGGACTTGCGTCGTCTCGCACATGGGTCAAAGCACTGCGCTGCTTGCTCCCAGGAGACACAAGCCGCGTTATTGGCTGTGTGACTGACTCACTGCCCGAATCCTGATGGCATGGCGACTCTCCCAACCCAGGACTCCGTACATGCAATCACACTCCGTACGAGTGTGTACTCGTACTCGTATGTGTAAACTCGTACTCGTACGAGTACTCGGAGAGGTAGTATCCAGGCCCAAGCCAAGCTTGCAGCGATCCACGCTGATGCTCGCCGGCCAGGGGTCGCTTCATGCCCCCGGACCCGCTTCCAGGCTTCTCGACCCATGTTCGCGGTCCAACCGTCTTGAAGCACGTTTCGACGCTCGTCCTCCTGTCCTGCTGTCTCGCTGTCTCGCTGTCTCGCTGTCTCGTTGTCTTTCTGTCTCTCTCTCTGTCTCTCTTTCCTATTTTTTTTTTTTTTGCCCCTTTGGGACGTAATTTGGACAGGACCGTCAGTGCCCCCCCGTATGAGCACGAGTAGATACGTGTCGGGGTCAGCAGCCACAGACGGTGCAGCGCAGGGCAGAGGGACAGCTGCATGCTATCATTGGTGATAGTGGCCTTGTCATCGCATGTGCTGCGTCTTGAGATCTGGCACTCTCTGCACAATTGTCTGGACGAGTAGGTTTTTCGACCTGCTGCGGGGACGGGATGGGCCACGCATATATGTGTATATGTATATATATATATATATATATATATATATATGACCTCGTCGACTGCTCCGGGGGATTTGATCGTGAGGGATTGAGGATAGCAAGATCAGGGCGATACACACCGAGGTTGTCTTGATCGTTGCGTCTCGCATCTCGCATCTCGCATCTCGCATCTCGGTAGTCGTTCGGCACTTGCCCGACTCCAGCCTTACCGCGGCAGGACGACTTCGAACCGAGTCCGAGCATAGCGAGAATCTCGAACCGCGCGGACCCTCGATTAGTTTGGATCACCGGAACCAGACCCTCACAAACGCCGACAAACGCATCGCTGCCTTTGTCAGTCCCGGGCCGACTCTGGATTCGAAAACCAGAATCAAGAGCCTCTCCAGTCCCGCCGTTGCCGTGGGCGAGCCTCCAAACATGCCGCTCAAGTCCTTCAGACGCCTCACATCCCGACGCAGGGAATCGTCGGGCATGAACGCCCAGAAGCCCCCCCGCGGCAGGCCCCTACGACGCCCGCAGCCCCGGGACCCGAGCGGCCTGAAAGCGCCCGCATGGCGCGACGAGTCTCCCTGCGGATCGAGCCTGTACACAGACGTGAGTCTCAACCCGCGCCCGGCTGCCGTGATGCCCCTGCACGCTCAAGACTAACGCGCGGTCCCTTCGAAACAGAGCGTAGATTCTTGCTGCCCGCTCTCGGGCATGAGCGTGAGCTCGAGCAGAAGCACGAGCGAGGACACAGACCGTCGCGTGCACCCGCGGCGCTCTCCCACCTTTGGTTTCATCAAGTCCGCCCCCACGGTCAACGTCTACACCACGTGCGGCCGGCATACGGACCAGCTGCTCTTCGGCGGGCCGTCGCTGTCCGGGTTCGCGAGGGCGTTTCTCAAGCCGGCCTTGAGAGACGGCTGAGGGACCGCACGACACACCATCGTCTCTGTCTGTTTGTCTTTGTCATCATCGCGGGCTGTGTAGAAGAAAAACAATGGACAATATACCCTCCTTGATTTTGTGTCTCGTGCTCTTCGAGTCGAGCCTTGGTCTTGACCGTGATTTGATGACGCGCCCGGCCCCGGTGCTTTCCAGATCCGTGGATGGGGCGCAAGATCATAGCGACGCTTCCGACGTGAGACACCGTCCGTAGTGAGGAGAGAGAAGAGGGCGGGGGAGGCTAGAGATCCTCCCAGACTTCTCTCCCTTCCCCTCCCCAGACTGCTCGACATCGTGTCTCATTCGTTGCGACGCAACGCATCCGGGGCCCAACTCCTGGCTCAGCATGGCACATGGCCCTTTCGATCCTCCGTTGTGTCTCGGCACTGCGCAACTTCGTATGCAGATCCTCGGGGGGGGCAAAAATGGCCGAGCTCGTGTCCTCCCCATTGGATGGTTCGATCGGATCTTCCGCAGCCCAATCAGGGGAGAGGGGAGAGGAGAGAGGGGAGAGGGGAGAGGGGGAGGGAGTTCCTAGGTCGGCTAGCCCGCAAGGGGAACGTCTGCGCCGTCCTGTCACGCTCCGAGATGCCGGGAGTCTAGCCAGGTGCCAGTTACACTGGGATCACCGACTAGAGTATGCGAGTGACGAGCTGTGTGCGCAAATCAGTTCAGCTCTGGAATGCTGTGCCAAGGGCGAGGGGCAACGATCCCATCTCGTGCGCGCCATCTCCAGGGCGGAAGGGAGGGGGCTTTGTTTCCGTGTTCGTCGCCTGGATAACGCTGTGTGAGCGAATCGCGAATGACCCGGCATCGGGGAGACGACTTGGCGCTGCGCCGTCCACTGACGCAATCGACGGAGGATGCCGTCCGGATTGCCTGGGAGTTTGGTGTTTTCATGCCGGAGCCAACATAGTACGGTAGCGGCATGAACGATGCCAATCTCTCAGAATCAGGGGTCCGAGGAGGGGAAAAGGGGAGGGGGGGGGCCTTTGACGTAGCAGGATAATGGGGAGAGGTGAAGACAAAAAAAAAAAACAAAAACAAAAACACACGTTGTCGTGCAAACTGTTTCGGATGACAGCCTCTTGACGGAATGTCTCAGAAATCGGCTCCGGTGGGAAGCACTCGCCCAATCTCGTGCCTCCGAGTCGGCCCGTCAGGCTTAGCCCGTCAACCGAGGCAGCCCTTAGTATCTCCAGCTGGATTCCGTACGGAGTACTACCGATCCAAGGCTTTGGCGAAGACGTTTGCACGCAAACGAAATAAAGAGAAATCTCCAAAGCGGTTACTAGTGCCCCCGGCACGGTGGATCGGCTTCCCGAGAGTCGCCGGATGCATCAGCAAGGGAGCGGCCCGACGAACCCGGAGCTACTCGTAGTCTAGCTCAACGTGACCGGCGCATCCTTGGGCCAAACTTGCAATTTGTACTCGTACTCCGTACTCCGTACTAATGTATCGGCACCAGGCTGTATCTCGCGGAGAGAAAAAGAAAAGAAGTTCAGACTCGGCCGAAATGGAGACCTTGGGGAATTCCTCAACGTGCAACTTTGTTCCGCGGGATACCGGCGATTTTGTTGGTGATGGTGACGGCGGGGATGACGATGACGAGCGACTGTGGTCAGCCGCAGGGCAGGTGATGCAATGTCAAGACTCGGATCATCACGCTTGTTGACCACTGCAGTTTCTTGCATCGAACAGCGTCTTTAGAGAGACACCAACGACGAGGGTCATTAAACGCCCCAGCACTCCTCGACTTCAACGCGGAAGAATCAGGTGCCGTCGAAGCCTGGATTGCTTGTCGGGTCAAAAGAGTCCGCATCGGTTGCCTGCCTGGCCGAGCTCGGAGGCCGAGGAATGCGCCTCCGTAGTCCGTACTCCGTGAGCGCCGACCTGGTGCACATCAGCCTGCATATCCGTCCATGGATCCGGCTCCTAGGACTCCGATCAGTCTCCATCCGGGAGCCGCAACGGGCCCGTACATGACGAAAATCTTCCGCTGCAGAGGCTGCAGAGGCTGCAGTAGCAGGTCTAGGCATTTTCCTTCTGGCCCCCCCCGGCGGGGAGCGGTGCGCCGGTGAGTCTGCCCTTTTGGAAGCAGCGCGCGTCTGACCGATGAGGAGGCCCATGATGACAGCTGTGGGAGAAGTACCTCTAGAAGGCCGATGTTGCAAGTTGATGCTGGGAGAGAGCCAACGAGGAAGAGTATTGAGTACTCCGCAGAGAGAGAGAGAGAGAGAGAGAGAGAGAGAGAGAGAGAGAGAGAGAGAGAGAGAGAGAGAGAGAGACAACTCATCATCGCAGGCGCTTCAAGACGACTGTTTCATCCATATTGCCGTCTGGCCTGATTTGTCCGAGTCCTGACGAGCCCATTGCCCCGAGGAAACCCCCGACTTGCCTGGAACGGGCACTAGAAACGAGTTGGCCCACCTCCTCCTCGTATACCTACGCAAGCGGCGCTCAAGATCGGGCATTTGGGTGGGCACACAGCATGCCGGGCTGCCTGTGTGCCAGCGGCGAGCCGACCTGCTACCAGTGCTCCGTACCAGCACTGTACTCGTACTCGTACGGACACTTGGCACGGAGTAGTGTAGCCGGTCGTGGCACTCCGTAGCCCTTTTGATTGCTCTGATCATTGATGCGAGCGACCGGCGGGAACGAGATTCCTGGGACTCCGCAAGGGGGGATGAGCGGGCCCAGAGACGCGAGATGGAGGGCAAGATCTCGGCGCAGGGTCCCCTGTTCCCAAAGGCTGTCCAGGAGGGCTCCGGGCACCCAGATTCCCCTTTGTGGATCCCGAGAGGTAAAGAAGAGAGGTAGATCCGGCGCTCCCAGACGAGACCAGCGATATTGCCGAGAGATCATTTTGATCTCATGATGGATGAATCCAGGATGAGTATGCTGGATAGATGAATCTCGTATGGAGAGCGTCCTCAAAGGAGAAAATATGCCCACGCTCATACCTTATACAGTACGGAGTAGACATCCTGTCCTCTATCCTCTGCCCTCCGTACTTCGTACGCCGAACGGATACGCAGAATGGAGCACTGGTTCTCTGCAGAGTACGGAGTACCCCACAAGCACTTACGCTTCCAATCTCGTCGGCTTGGGCTCATCTGCGAGATATTTGACGGTGGCCGAACCTGGACGGAGAACCTTGACGCAGGGATATTGTCTGCTGTTTCGCTGCTGGTGGTGTCGGTGGTGGTGGTGGTGGTGCTGCTGTTGTTGTTCGAATTTCTCAACTCTTGCCTGAACGAATGTCTGAGTTCTCCATTTTGGGATATTTCGTGCTCGTACGAGTACTGGTACTCTCATGTACGGAGTACGAGTAACAACTTGTATGCGCTCGTACCGGTGCAGGTACGAGAATCAGAGGCATGCAGAATGAGTGGAATGGAGACAATCCGTGCCTTGTTCCCCCCCCCCCCCTTTCCCCTCCCCTCCCGGGGGTGTTTGAGACTACTGCACGAGATGGCGCCATGAGCGGGGGAGGAGAATAGTCTGTGACAAAAACCCATGCGCGCAGAGATGCATCTTGTATCTTCGAAAGAGGCAAGCCGAAAAGCCTCCCTACAAAGTATTTTGCGCTTTGTCCAGAGGTCGCCTTCGCGTCCTCGATGGCAGGCCGAGGGCGCCGTCATACCCGTATCGGCAAGCTTACAGTGAGAGGGCGACGGCTCCCGCACTGTCATGGACCGATGCCCGCAGGGATTCGACGTCGAGGCGGAAACACGGGGACGAGTTTGAGGGCGCAAAGGGGCTAGAATTGGCGCGCGCCGATCCCCCGTGCCATCGATGAGTCGTCTTCTTGGATGAATATTTGTCTGGGCCAAAAGACGAGCACCGAGAGGGTTTCTCTCCCCTTTTTAGCATCGAGTTTGTCGCTCGGTCCCCACGTCGAGCCATGGCGCAGAACGGCAGACCTCCATCTCTTCTGCTGATTCGCGATCCGTACTCCATGCACTCCAAGAGTAAGGAGTCTAATCCGGAGTACTCCGTATGTGTGTGCGTACTCCGTATTCCGTACGGAGCTCGGAGCTCAAAGGAGAAAAAATCGCGTACGAGCGGTGCTCCGTACTCGTACTCGTACTGAGTAAGATTTTCGAACAAATGATGTCGCTCCAAGGCATGCTGAGCTAGGCCGGGCGGGAAACTGAGGGGGCCAACAGGCGAGCTCAGATGGTGTTTGAGTGCGGCCGAGGCCGTATCGCGAAGCTCTCTGGTGTGTTTGGACCCAGAGCCCTATGCCGGATCAGTGATAGCACCATGCAAAAATAGAACGCTTCATCGCGAACATCAGCGGCGTTGGCTAGTTGCTCGTCAGCAGCTTCGAAAGAAACCTGCCGTCCCTGTCTCTTCTGGCGTCTCCCCGTCTCTCCATCGATCCGAGTCGAGTCTGTTTCTCACTCCGCCTCACTCCCAGTCCAATCTCCAACAGGCTCTCCCCCGCAACCTCGCGCGACGGCGGGCTCTCTCTCCACCCACATCGTCATGGGAGGAGACCGCGGCAAGACACGGATATCAGGGCTCGTAATCCGTGACTCGTACTCGTACGCCGTACCGGTAATGATGGTCTATCGACTAGGGGCCGAGATATGTCACCGGCGATGCCATTGAGTTCTGCAATGGTTTCTGGTGATCCGGTTTCTGATCGTAGTTGGAGGACCAGACTAAGGACCGGTAGACCTCGCGTCTCGCGGTGACAGAGAAAGGGGTCCTCTCCCTTTTTCTCCTTCGCGACCGCGAGCAATCCCGCAGATCCTGATCCTATGCCGTACGTATGTACGGAGGAGACCTGCTCCAAATACGGATGGAAGAGATTGATGATCAGCTGCAGGGCTGTAGTCGGTTAGTACGAGTAGGCAGCAACAACAAGGCAGATTTGCACTCATGATTTGGGAGGAGACATTGCCAGTGGCTACTCGGTAGAACGTCCTCGTACGGAATACGGAGTACTGTTCTCGTGTTCAAACTCTCGTACTCGTACTCGTACTCCGTACATACTCATCTCGTACGAGTACATTGATAGGCCACCAGACACGCCTGACCTTCCTTGTCTGGCCTCGAGCCTACGAGAGGCAAGGATGGGCCAATGTGAAGGATCAATGCGATCCAGCGGGACCGACCAGCTTCGCGTCAAGCCGCACACCCCGGTCTGGCAGCACTGTATTTGACGCAAGGCCAAAGTGCCAGAAACACCAGCCAACGCTTGAGGCTGCGTCGAGACGCCAGCGCATGTCGGACGGTGCGTCCTCTTGCGGGTGGCCAGCTGAACGCTCGCTGTTTGAGGTTCATCGAAGCATTCGAAGAGCGCGAATGGGAGAGGGACAGGGAGAGAGAGGCCCTTGAAAGCAAGAAGGGGAAAAAAAAGGAAGACGGAAAGAAAACCGTGCCGGCTGATGAAGATGAAGAGGGCGACGACCGACAGCCGATTGAGGAGGAAGAAAACGGCTGGTCGAATTGCCTCAATCGTCAAGAAGCTTGTCTTTGTCTTTGCCTTCGTCTTCTGTCTCTGATTCTCTTGCCTTTTCCTCTTTTTTTTTTTTTTTTTCCTTTTTCCTGTTTCCTCATTGCTCATTGCTCTTTCCTTTTTCCTAAGTTCCTTCCTTCCTCCTCTTTCCGATTTGTTCCTTCCTTTTCTTCGGCGGCGTGACGCGTACTAGTAGGTATGTACATGCGTGGGCAAGAACCAAGACACCCCGTCCTCCGCGCTTTCCAAACTTGAAATGAACGGGCACACGGAGAACGGAGGAATTCGCTTCGATCGGCGTCTAGGAGCGGGTCCGCCTACATACTACCTGTACTAGTAGTACCTCTCGTACGGAGTAGTAGGACGGGACTTCCGCACGGTCATTGGACCCCTCTGGCAGGTAGCGGGAGGTATTCCAGATGTACCACCACCGTTGCAAGGTCTTCAATCCTACTACTTAGTACCTGTAGTAGTACTACCTCTACCGCAGGTACCGATGGCACTCGGAACTTGAAATGACTCTGACCTCTGGAAGTTGTGTGATGTTGACTCGAGTCTGCTGGAACTGGAACTTCAAACTTCCAAGTCCCATAAGTTCAACACGCCCAGGGCGTTGGCATGCAAAGCACTGAGTGTTTCTTCATCAGGCCCGAGTCAACATCTCGAAGCCTCGCGATCTGGCGACGGACACGTCATGCCATCTGAGTCCTCGATCCATGGAGGTCTTCCTGTGCATCACAGTGCTGTATGTACGCTTGCGTCCTAGTACGAGTAGCTGGATGCAGTGGAGGGACCGGTCGGAGTTCCTGAAGGTCCTTAGTACTACCGGTAGTACCACCTCTACCTGTAGTAGCCCAGGAACCGCCTCAGGAACCGGTGCAACCTCTCTAGTAGTGCTAGTAGTAGCTGCCTGTAGGTACTCTCAGGTTGGAGTGCCGAGCTAGGTATGCGTTCCTGGTGGCGACAGCGCTGGCAGCGAGCTCCGGATGCAGCGAACAGGTGCTCTTAGTACTTAGTAGTAGTACCGCTGCTACAGAGGGCTACCTGTAGTAGAGGTAGTAATACACGTACCTTAGAGGTACCTCTCCCTGTAGGCTCAGGCACAGGTGGTCTTCAACTTGTACATTCCAGGCCCACGAGTCACTTGCAGTTCTCCGAGGTACCCGTACCAGAGCGCTACCACAGGCAGTACGAGTACTAGAGAGACGTACTCCGTACAACTTCGATTTTGAAGCTCTACAGGTACTATACCTGTACTCGTACACCTCCATCTCAGCCTAAGTTGAGCATCCATGGATAAGAACGGGCGCGTCGGCTGCAGTGCCTCGAGGGCCGCCCTGCGCCAGAGGTGGTCCTGAATCCTGATGAGACGCCCATTGATTGGAGCGTCGGACCTCGAGGATTCAAGCCCACCTGCAGTGCCAGTTAGGATGTACGAGTACGACCTGTCCCGGTACGGAGCACCACGGAGCATACGGAGTACAACTGGGGTACTCCGAGTCCGCACTCATGCTCATCTCGAAACGGCGAGCTCCATCATCATGTCGGATCTGAATGATCGGCCCCCTCTGAGTCCCGTCACCACCAGACTGTGACGGACTTGCCGTTTGCGAACATATTGACGGATCCAGAGTCGCCGGCTTCCTCCAAAACATTGACACGGTCCATCAATCTGACAGTACATGTACCTGGACGCGCACTGTGCTGGTCCAGGTACTCCGTACTAATCCTCCAGGCTCTCCACTGCAGCCGCAGGTTCGACTGGGCGTGTGGGGACCTGGACCTGCCCAGGGGCGGATCCTCGCTGGCCGTCCGCTAGCCCGATCAGGCACTGGGCACTTGTGCTGGGGAAGGCGCTGCCGGGAAGGTGGCCTCCCCAGCAATGGGCAGCGCCAGAGGTACGGAGTACCTCTCCGTAGGCACGGCAAGGCATTTGATGAAAGGTGCTTGCAGCTCGGGTTGCTGGGGTTTGCTGGGGGCTGCTGGTTGGCTGGCTGCGGCGTTGGCTCGCAGGCCCCAACCCTGAGTGAGTCCTCAACTTCTACGAGTACTCGTACCTGTACGGAGTACGGAGCACGGAGTAGTACCTACTACCTATCGTACGGAGTACCGAGAGGTACCTGACTCCGGGAGTACTTGCAGGTACTTGATCATGTACAGTGCGACGGTCAGAATGCAGCCCGGACTCGTCGCAGCTGAGCCTGCTGCTTTGAGGGCTCCACCGCGCGAGCTGCTTGCTCTTGCTGCCATTTCCTTCTCAATGTGAGGAGAGTCCACATTAGTAGCAGGAGGTACCCGTGTTCCGGCGGGCCTGCGCTTGCCTGTTGTTTTTTTTTTCCCGCTGCTCGCTCTTTCCTCAAGCTTTTGCTGACCTTCGCCCTCTCTTTCGCTCTTTTCCCTCTTCCCACTACTATCGCCGCCTTCTCCTCCTCCTCTTCCTCCTCCTCCTCCTCCTCCTCCTCTTCGCGCGCTTCTCCATCATCCCATCGCCAGTCCCGACTGTCACGTCTCGCTCTCTTCCTCTTCCCTTGTCTCCCGTTCAAGGCAGCCCCCCCCCTTTATTCAAGTTCTTTTTCTTCTCACGTTCTTCTCACATCGGTTCGATTGTTTTTTGTCTTGTCGTCTCCATTTGCAGCATCGGTCCTACGCTTCTTCGTCTTCGTCATCTTCTTTCGTTTCTCGCTTGCATCACCTATTCGTTCACGCCCTCTGTCCTCTTCGCATCGGAGCCTCTCTCCCTCCTCCTCCTCCTCCTCCTCCTCCTCCTCCTCTTCCTCCTCCTCTTCATCGTCATCGTCATCGTCATCGTCATCGTCATCGTCTTCGTCTTCGTCTTCGTCGTCTTCGTCTTCGCCCTCATCAGACCTCCATCACCACGAGCGGGCGCTACAAATCTCGGTCGTGGCCCCTTTCCCTCTCGACCTCTTCCTTCGTATACGAGCATCGCCTTGCCGTTCTGCGATCGTTTCTTTCTTGCACCTGCCTGCCTGCCTTCCAAGCGTAGCGTTGCGTTGGCGTTGCGTTGCGTTGCACACATACTGACCGGCTTGACCGCATTGTCCTCTTCGCTCTTCGCCTCTTTGTCGATTCTCTCTCTCATTCTCTCTTTGCCTTTCCTTTTCTGGTGATTCGCCGCTGGGAACCGCGTCTCCTCCTTCTCCCCTCGTTTGTCCGTTTCAAGTCCAGTAATACCCGACGCCTTCGACTTTGGCAAGGCATCTCGACCTCGACCATCCAAGTCCAATCGATCCCCATGTTGCATCGCAGCCAGCTGTGTCGAACGTGTCTCTTGTGACACTTGGATCATACCGCCTCACCTCCGACTGGTTCCGACTTGTAGCTGCTGAGTTTTGCCTCGCAGTCATCGTCAACTTTCGCTCATCCCACTACAACAACTCCTTCTCTTGGGTCGCTGGCGTCCACAAACTCCTCAGCCATCCCAGCGCCGTGTTGGACAAAACCGCCGGTCCATTCTCTGTAACACACCTGCTTTGGACAGTCTGTTCAGACACAAGGTCGAAGGTCAAGGGACGAATAGAAAGAGAGCAATCAAAGGTTAGATGAATCGACATGCTTGCCAAATTCTTCTCGCGTTTGTTCTGAATTTTTGGATATTGCTCTTCTACCTCGCTTCTCCTTTCCACCCACATGATCGAAGATACAAAAACAGAGCGCGAAATCAAAACAACGACGACGATACAGGGCAATTACTTGATTGAATAACTCTGGCTGACCTTGACATTCCCCAGCTTTTCTTTGGATGCGCTCTCTTGTCCATTAAGTCTGTCACACATCGCCGTGTCGGGAAAGGAAAAGGCTTCAACGTCAGTCGACTTCGAAAAGGCCGGCGAAAATCTTCCCGTTTTCAACACCAAATTTTCGCGATCCCCCAGTACAGGAGACAACCATGGCTGCTTTAGTTCAAACCTATTCCCAGCAGAGTGGCACCACGACAATGCTTCAGGGCCGAGCAGCAGCCGCCCCAAGCTTGATCGCGGTCGGTCAGCCGAATCCGAGCCATCCGTACGCAGGCGCTCCGACACAGGCTCCGAGATCTGCCTACAGTGCAGCCAGCGCGTCAACACCATACCGCGGTAGCACTGTCCCCTCACAGCCCTATGCCTTTTCATCAATGCCGAACATGAGTCAGGGTCTACAATGGCAACAGCAGCATCCCGTCTACCGAACGAGCATTCCGTCCGCGATCCCCACAGCCCCAAGCATCGATACGAGTACGGCTCATCGAAGTCATCGCCAGAACAGCTCCGTCACAAACATGGCTTTGTTAACTTCTTACGCTACCGTCGCTGGAGGCTCGCGTGATGACCTCACGATTCCGCAGTCTCGCATGCCTGCAGCTTCACAATTGCGGCAACCGCAGAGACCAGCTGCGTCGAAGCGATCGAGTCAACACGGTGGACAGCCCGCCAGATCCTCAACCTCGTCGCAGCTCTCGCCTGGCCTCGCCAACAAGAGCAACCAGCCAAGCAAGGCGCTGAGCACCTCGCGGTCGGTACCAAACCTGTCAGTCTTCTCTCATCCCGTTGGTGACGCAAACATACACCGCCGAGCTTCCCCGGACGAATCCATGAAAATGCGTCGACGCAGTATTCACTCAATTGAGGCAACTGACACATTCAGGCCTGCTCTAAAAGGCGGTGACTTGCCGCGTACTGAGTCAGCCAACAATGCCAAGAACAACGATAAGAGCGAGAAGACTCCTCGCATCGTCCCACTCCCTCCCAAAGTCTCATCGCATCATCGCAACGCGAGCTCGGACAGCGTTTCATCTAGCAGGAGCAATCATTCTCGAACCCCTTCGGTGAGTGCCATCCTCGAGCAATTCACTTCTTTTCTCCTCCTTCTTTACTTCTAGCTCTCTTGAAGTGGCGCCTGAATTGCAGCCGACAGCCCCGATGAATGCCGATGCTGACGATCATCTCCCCAAGGGATCGAACCTCGGTGGCCCAGTCAGCAACGGCAACCTTCCCTCCAATGCTTCTGATGAGATCAACGCCAAGAGCGGCCAGCCAAAGACGAACGCTCCTCCCAGGGGCTCCGCCACTGATGGTGCGAAACGAACTATGAATCCATCGCCCTTGTCCAAGCCCGCAACCATGGCCGCCAATGAGTCGAAGATGGATGTCCCATCTCAAGTCCCCGCCCCTGCGGCCTCCACTTCTTCCGGAAGCAATCTCAGTTCCCCAGCCGCGAAGCAACTCGCGGCCCTCAACCAGAAGGGCGCGAAGCCCAAGAGCAAGACGTCGAGACTTCGCCGAGCCTTCTCCTTCGGGAGCGCGGCCGAACTGCGGGAAGCAGCCAATGCCAGTGAATCGAAAGACAGCAGCGAGTCATCAAGGACCCAAAAGGATACGACGCCCGAACAATCATTCGATGCAGATCAGGCACGCATTGCTGAGGCGCAGGAGGCCGGTGGAATCGGGAGCAACATCTACGGTGGTCGGTACTTCAACTCGACCGACAATCTCTCTATCTCGTCGACCGCGTCGTCGGCTTCCATAATGATCAGGAAAATGGGCCGCGGCGTCAAGAGTCGTACCCGCTCGCTGGTCGGTCTGTTCCGGCCGAAGGTGGGCAGTGGCGGAGCGGCCTCAGAATCTTCTGGCCCCGAAACCAGTGAGCCCACTGTCTCAATGGTTCATGTCGAGGCGGAGGCCCAGAGAGTCAACGTCACGGCGGATCTGCGCGATGCGAAAGCAGGGAAGGGCGGCGTTGGCTATCCCCAACTCGAGCGCAACTCCCTGGATGCGAATCAGGTCCCCGACCTCGGCTCCGAGCGATTGGGCAGTTCGAGCACCGAAACTTCGGCCTCGAGGAAAAGCATCGTTGGCGGTGACAGGGAGCGGGCCGAGGTCCTCGCGGCGGTCCGCAAAGGAATCCTGAAGCGTGCCGTGAGCCCCTCTGTCCGTCCCATCGATTCTCCTGACCTTGTCCTCCCCGGCGTCCCCACGATTTCAGATTCCCCGAATTCCAGCACCCCCAGCACGCCGGTTGATGATGCCCAAGGCCACAGGAGGGTGGGTTCAATCGCCATCGGCAACGAGGACTACTTCATGAGTGCTCTACGTCTCCGACACGACTCAAAGAGCCGGCCCGAGTCGCCGCAGGCGGCCGCGAAGCGAAATGCCACCTTCTCCCCACGCATCATCTTCTACGACACCTGGCCCAGTCAGGAGTACGATCGTCGTGGAGAGATTGCGACATGCAATCGGCTCACCCCAATGCTGGCTCAGCAGATCAAGGAGGAGCTGAACAGTTTCAAAATGGTAAGCACAGAGACACGCTCCATTCTGATATCAAATGCTAACTTTTTTTTTGTCTTTGAAGGAGATGGAAGTACACGAAAATTCCAAGATCTACACGCACTTTTTCTAAACCAACCCAACACCACGAAGCGAGACAGACCAGAATGAAAGAGACCAAAAGAAAACAGATCAAGACGAGACAAACCGCACCAGAAAAAAAAAACGAAAAAGAGGACGATGGCTGCCTTCATGGAACGCATCCTTTCAGACGGGTTTTTTATTTTTCTTTCGCCCGCCAGCAATGGGCCGATTGCCCGTTTGCGTGTATTTCTTCCAATTTACCATTCAACGGCGTTCAGGGACAGCATAGTAAGGTGTCAGGGGCGTTTGTTACTTTACCTAGCAACCGAAGTCCATGTCATGCGGAATTTCGCGCGATGCTTATACATTTCATTAATACTTTATCCAACCTTGCTTGCCAGATCCAGCGGTGGGGGTGAGGCGGGGAGCATGAATGCGTGAAGTGGGCAGGGAGTTGATTTCGGCTAGGCCTGCTGGAGGCTTCCAAGGTCGAAGAGCAAAAAGAAAATCTCATGGCGTGTTAGCTCGATGGGCGGGAGATTGGTCGGCAGGATTTGAGATGATATGACGCAAAGCGTGCTCGTGCGAGAAATATTCAGGTCGAACCGCTCAGGTGGAAAGCGTGTCGATTTTTCTGTTCTTTTTTTTGTCCATTTCCATCTCTCCTCTCTCTATCACTGTGTGTCTTGATTCCGCGTGTCCTGAAGAGTGTGGCCCATCAGGGGGGGGGGGCGGTGGTGCGAGCCAGCTGATGCTTTACTTCGACCTTTTTGCTCCTTTGTTTCTTTCTTCCTACACTGATTCTCGGTCTCGGAGGACTCGCGTTCTTGGGCCGGCTCACTCGGTACACTCTCTCCTATATACGCGCAAAAACGTGGATTGTTCGCCATTGCCAACGTAATCGACGCGTGCTGCTTGAATCCCAGCGACAGGTCATCTCGCTGCAATCAGGGAATCTTCAGCCAGCCAGGCTCTGGCATGTCTGTTACACGAGTACGGAGTACAAGTCATTAGAGATCTACTAGTACTCCGTACGGAGCATTATGGATCAGTGGGCATGGGCCATGAATCCATCTCAAGAAGGGGGGTGTTGAGCCTCCACGGACAGACTCGTGCTCGTACTCGTACTCGTACGCAAGTCCTACCTGTGCTCATGGCCCGGGGTCCGTCTCCTGGTACCCCGTGCTTCTCGCAGTCTTTTGGACGTGGGGAAGGGGAAGGGGGGCGGAGGAAGGCCCGCCTCCGGACATTCATTGCCTGGGTGTCGCGGAGATCAATTGGATCATCTAGTGGGAGTGACCCGAAGGGCGTGCTGCGGATCCTCCTGATCGGGAATAGGCGGGTCTTGACTCCTGACAGGGAATGATGCGGACAAGGGGAACCTGTTGTCGACTGGGAAGCGTTGACAAGGAAAAAGGGGG
>NQYQ01000011.1:61974-72605 GCA_003055925.1 Escovopsis sp. Ae720 | reverse complement strand
GGTTGGGGGGGAGAGGGGGGGCCTGTTGTGATAGTGGAAAGGTGGGCAAGGAAAGGGGGGGGGGGGGGGAAGGAAATTATGCAAGGCGTGGTGCGGTGCTTGTTTTGGGGATGAGCAGTGTGTCGAGACTTGGCTTCGTTCAGGGGGGGGGGGAGGATTTGAGGCAGGGACACTCGGAGGTTACCAGTACCAGTACGAGGAATTGCACAGGGTTACTATACGAGAGTGATGGAGCATGTGGTAATGGAGCCAATGGATCCAATTGATCAATTCAGTGCAATGATCTATCTGTACGAGCACGAGTACGAGTGAGATCCATGAACCAAGCTGTACTCGTGCTCCGTCATTTGTACGACCTGTAACTTCAAGTCATTTGAGTGATGTTGTGTGAAGGGGAGCACGGAGTGAGAGGCTGAGGCTGAGGTTGAGGCTGGAGAAGTTCAATGTTACCGGTACATGTATGTAAGCCGACGCGAGAGGGTACCTGTACTCCGTAAGTACAATGTGACTTGAACAACCTGTTACGAGTACTACCTCTAGTAGGTAACTCCGTACAGGTACCAGGTACTCCGTAAATCTTGAAGTGATTTCGTAAGTATGTAAGCTCAGCCTTGTTGCCCGGCGGGTGAAGAAGGCGCTAGACGAAAGAGGAAAGGCGTGTCGGTGAATTTTCTGGAATTTTTTTCGACTTTATTCATCGATTGATTTTTTTTTTTTTCCCCTCTTGGAGCGTCTTTGGAGACTGGATGTTTCCTCTGGAAAGGCCGATCATGTCGCCTTCAAGCCTGCAAAGCACCATCGGTCGAGGAGTTGGAGACGGCATCGTCGGACCTGTTGGCTGAAGAGACTTGACTCATTTTTTTTCTCCCTTCTTCTTCTTCTTCTTTCCCTTGATTCTTCTTTTCCTTGTTTTCCTTCCCTCCCATGCAGCGTGTCTTTGCTTCGCAATCTGCCTGCTTCCGATTCCTCAGGTCACCACATCCGTTTGCGACACCCGGCACCGCCTGCAGGGCACTCGCGACCATGACGGCGGACGCGGCGCAGAAGAAGAGGGAGAAGCTCCACGGGCGGGCGTTCTACGAGAGCATCGGGTCGCCCAAGTACATCGTGGCGCCCATGGTGGACCAGTCCGAGTTCGCGTGGCGGATGCTCACGCGGTCCTTCATCCCCGCCGACGAGCAGAGCAGCGTGCTGGCGTACACGCCGATGCTGCACGCGCGGCTGTTCTCGCAGGAGCCCAAGTACCGGGCGCACCACTTCCAGGCGCTGCGGCCCTCATCGACAGACGGATCCGCGGACGGGCCGGAGGAGGAGGCGGCGGCGCCCTGGCTCGACGGCAACCCGGCGCTCGACCGGCCGCTGTTCGTGCAGTTCTGCGCCAACGACCCGGCCGCCCTGCTCGCCGCCGCGCGCGAGGTCGCGCCGCACTGCGACGCCGTCGACCTCAACCTGGGCTGCCCGCAGGGCATCGCGCGCAAGGGCCACTACGGCGCCTTCCTGCAGGAGGACCAGGACCTCGTCTTCCGCCTCATCAACACCCTGCACCGCGAGCTGCCCGTGCCCGTGACGGCCAAGATCCGCATCCTCGACACGCGCGAGGCGACGCTGGCGTACGCGCGCAACGTGCTCGCCGCGGGCGCGTCCATCCTCACCGTCCACGGCCGCCGCCGCGAGCAAAAGGGCCACCTGACGGGCGTCGCGGACTGGGAGGCCATCCGCTTCCTGCGCGACAGCCTGCCGCCGGACACGGTGCTCTTCGCCAACGGGAACGTCCTGCAGCCGGGCGACCTGGAGCGCTGCCTCGAGGCCACGGGCGCCGACGGGGTCATGTCCGCCGAGGGCAACCTCAGCGACCCGGCGCTGTTCGCGCGCCCGCCGCCCGCGGGCGAGGAGGGCAGGGAGTACTGGCGCGGCAGGGACGGCAGCGGGGGGTGGCGCGTCGACGCCATCGCGCGGCGCTACATGGACATCCTGCACCGGTACGCGCTCGGGACGGAGCCGCCCGCGCGGCGGCCGCTGTTCGTCCCGGGGGACGACGCCTCGTGGCTGGAGGACGGGGAGGGCGTCAAGTCGGACGTCAACGACAACGACAACGACAACGACAACGACAACGACGAACCCGCGCGGAAGAAGCGGCGCACGGAAGCCAGCAGCAGCGCAGGTAGCATCAGCGGAGGAGGTATCGGCAGCGGCAGCGGCAGCGGCAGCAGCAGCAGGAAGGAAATGACGACGTCGCCCAACCTGACGGCCGTGCAGCCGCACCTGTTCCACCTCCTGCGGCACTTCGTCTCCAGGCACACGGACATCCGGGACCAGCTCGCGCGGGCGAAGCGCGACGGCATGGCGGGCTACGAGGCGGTGCTGGGCGCGGTGGAGCGGCGCGTCGCGCGGGGCCTGCTGGAGTACGAGCGCACGGGGGGCGCGGAGCACGAGGGGGAGATGGCGGCGTTGGCGGAGCGGCAGCGGGAGCAGGAGGCGCGCGGGGTCGTGGAGGGGGAGAGCTCGGTGGGGACGATGCGGCGGTGTAAGAGGCCGTGGTGGGTTGCGCAGCCGATCATTCGGCCGCTGCCGAGCGAGGCGCTGGCCAAGGGGGCGATTCAGCCGAAGAAGACCAAGGAGGCCAAGGGGGGGAGCGCTGGAGAGAAGGAGAAGGAGGGGGAGAAGGGCAAGGAGGGCAAGACGGCGAGTGAGGGGGCGGGGGCGGGTGTGGTGGCCCCTGAGGAGGCCAAGGGTGAGTGCGAGGCATCATGTTGAGGGCCGGGCCGTTTTAACGCGGCGGGGGGGGAGGGGGGGGTTATATGAACTACGGGATCCGAACTGTACGAGGGGGTCGCGAGGGGATGATTTGGTTTTTGATACAGCATGGAGAGAGCGTCCAATTTTTGGTAGAATCTAGAGGTAAACATTGATGACATGATTGAAGACGATGCCCACTGCTGTTAGGTTACCAAACAGGCCCCCCTTTTTTTCTTCCCCCTTTGGCATTCATCAATGCGATCAGGGCAGCAGGAGTCAAGTAGTAGTAATACTCGAACTCCGTACTACTATTACTGAAGACGGGTTAGTAGTACCTAGTAGTACTCATCCAATTGGCCCTTCTGGTTGACCCTCCAATGCCCTCAGCAGTACGGAGTACAGAGTACTAGTTCGTGCTCGTTACACTCTTCTCATCGAATTGATCTTTCTATCCTCGGTAGTGCCATCCGAGTCCGTCGCAAAGCCCGTGCATGACGTTCCAATGAGCGCGTGGCTCGGAGAATACAGACTCGGCCTCCATGAGACGCGCCGAGATGCGAGCCTGAATCTCATAGAATCATCCATGGGTGGATGATTCAATATGTGAATGATCGTGCGCCCTCGACTCGGAAGTCCTTCAGGGTAACCTCAGTGAATGGAACATATACATAGTATGTACTCCGTACTAGATGTAGATTGAAGTTGATATTGATCAATTGTGTATCATATACATTGATCAAATAATGATAGTATTGATGGATCCATTATAACTGTACTCCGTACCTGTAGCTTCCACCTCAAGTCAAACCTTGGTAAGCGCACGTGATGCGTCCGTCTTCTTCGCCCCTTCCCTGCTAGGCGGCCCGCCCAAGTCGCGCCTTCCGCAGCCTCCGTGACCTCGGCGTCCGGATGGAAGGATCTACGACTTATGAGTACGGAGTACAACCCGCGCCTGCCAAGTCGTCGACTCCGAGAAGGCGTCGACTTGGCAGGCAGGCAAGTCCTCAATGACTAAGCACTAACGGTCGGCGAGATGCTCCAATTATTCCATCCATGATTCACTCAAGATGCAGTCAGGGTCTCTCAGCCTTTTCACAACCTCCTCTCTCTCTCTCTCTCTCTCTCTCTCTCTCTCTCTCTCTCTCTCTTACTCTCACTCTCACATCACTCTCTCTCTCTGTGCCACCGATATTCTTTCATGGTGTATGGGATGGAGCATTTGCCGGGCGATCTGAACTCCTTTTGTTTTCTTTTTCCAGTTTTTTGAATTTCTTCTTTTTTTCCCTGGCCTTGATCGCTTTCGGTGATTTTCCAGTACCATTACGTCTTGGGTGCTCCGTACTCGCACTACTACTACTACTACTACTACTCCATACGAGTACAGGCAGGGCCATTCGCCCCATTCCTCAATCGCGCAGATCTGCTCCAACCAATTCCGGCAAAGATGATGATGGATCACCATGTCGATGGGTCGCCGGCCTCGGACATGTCGAGGAAGAGGCCCGCACCGAGCCCGGACCCCGCGAGCCAACAACGCCGCACCCGCGGGACCTATACCTCCGTGGCATGGTATGATGGATCCCTACTCCCTACCTACCTACTGTACTTCAATGCCTGCTACTCATTCGATTGATACTCACTCCCTTTCCCCAGAGGCCGTGACCGACGCTGTGTGCTGTGCTGACCCGATCCCCTCCTCTCATCATCTAGTGACGGCTGCAAGAAGCGCAAGCTGAAATGCATCCCCTTGGAGGACAAGGCCAGCTGTGAGAGGTGCCATGAAAAGGGCCTGGCGTGCCAGTACACCCACGCCCACGAGTCCTCTCAGGCGAGCAAGAGCAAGAGCGAGAGGTGAGCAGCGCCATTCCCTCGCCCCCCACCCTCCTTTTTTTTTCTCGCCCCTTTGGCCCCCAATTTGCTCTTAGACGACGACGACTCTTGACTTACGCAATCGGTGCCCCGTGCTGGAAGTAGTAGTCGGCAATGCCACGCCGTCAGGACAGAGCTGGCCCAGCTGCGGCACGAGTTCGCCGGCTTGTCCGAGTACGTGAAGCTGCTGGGCAGCCACATGGGGCTCTCGCACCCCCTGTCGTCGCCAGAGGTCAGCGACAAGCCCGCGCCGAAGCAGCCGCAGTTCGTCGGCCCCATGCGCCCCGCCTACGGCTTCATCCTCGGCCAGGACTCCCTCAACAGCATGGGCATCCCCGCCGTCGAGCACACCCTATCGAGCCGCTCCGACTCGCCCGCCCCGGAGCCCTCGACCGTCGACGACCGCAGGGACCTGGACTTCTGGAAGCGCTGCACCGTCGCCGAGATCACCAGGATCCTGCACATCGTCAAGGAGGAGATCGAGGACATTTACCCCTTTTTCATCACAGAGGACCTCATCGCGCAGGCCCCGGACCTGCTGGACGTCATCCAGAAGGAGGAGTCGGGGCTGAGGAATCCCTTCTCGAGGCTCGATAGGCGCGAGACGTTCGACTACAGGGATGTAGAGTTCCTCAAGGTCGCCGTATCCCTGGGAATCAACCTCGAGGCCAAGGTCAGGACCGAGCTGAGCGACATGACCATCAAGTCCATCGAGAACAGTGCCGGGCGGTTAGCAGGCCCCGAAGCGGACCTGAAGCACGTCCAACTCTTGATGATGCTCGTAAGTGCTGAACAGAACAGAACAGAACAAACCAAACCAAACCAAATCACTGCAATTTCTCTCTCCTTGCCCCCCCTTTTTTTGCCCATGATTCAGAGGCTCATGTTGTGCGTTAGAGCATGCTTTACTTTCACAGCGACAGCGAGCTTCTGGCATGGCGGACGATTGGCGTCGCTGTCAGGGCTGCCATCGAGATGGGCCTCCATCGGAAGTCCACCGTCGACGACAAATTCAGGGACGCAGCGACCCGCGATCTGGCCATTCGAGTCTACTGGTGTGCATTCTTACTAGATCGGCGCTTTGCCTTTGGGACCGGCCTCAGTTGGGCCTTGCCGGAGGACGATATGGATCCTGAAATGCCGAGGCCGGTACATGACCCATTCCCTCAAGATGCCCCCCCACCCCCCCCCCCCCCTTTTTTTTTTCTTCTCTTTCCTCCCAGAACACCAGAAGTTTTGTACTGACAAAAATGGCAGACCGGCCCCGACTACGCCTATCTCAACTGTCTCGTGTCGTACGCAATCATGTGCCAAGCCATCTGGAAAGCCATCCCGCCATTCCGACCACCTTCTACCCCTCTCGCCAAGGACGTCGTCGAGCTGCTCGACCGCAACACGCTCAGCTGGATGGAGACAATCCCGCCCGAGCTCAAGCTTCGGCACCCCCGCTCGCGGCCGGCCCCGCAGCCCAGCCTGCTCCACCGGCTGCGGGCAATGCTCTACCTCCGCGGCAACCACACCCGCATCCTCACCTACCGCCATTGCCTCTTCAGCGCGGCGCGCATCGCGGACAACCTCATGAGCGCCAACCTCGTCGTCGACATCGCCAGGGACAGCGTCGAGGTCCTCGTCCATCTCAACGCCACCACCGACATCTACTCCCGCCAGCAGTCCACCTTCAACTACTTCCTCGTGGGCGCCCTCTCCGCCCTCTTCCTCGCCGTCTGCCACGCGCCCAAGATCTTCAAGGAGTCGTGCAAGAAAAGCTTCCACGACGCTGTGGAGCTCATCCGCGGCTTCTCCGGCCAGAGCGCCGCAAGCAAGCGTCTCTGGCGCAGCATCCGCGACTTGCTCCCCCGCCTCAGGGGCCTCGACCCGCAGGCCCCCGACCCCCTCAACCCTCCCCTCAATCAGCACCCCCACCCCCACCCTCACTCCTACCCTCAACAACGCCCACATCCCCATCCCCAGCAGAACCCGGGCATCGTCCCCGACAGACACCCCCACACCGCCATCAACGCGGGCGACGCCCTCCACTGGCCCCCCAAATCCGAGTACACCCCCTCCCTCGTCGAGGAAACCCCCACCGACAGCATGACCGCCTCGAGCGTGCCCTACGACGCGGCCGGCGCCGGTTTCGACATGTCCATCCCGGACTTCATGCAGATGGGCGACAACCTCATGGACCTCTTCGACATCTTCGGGCAGGCCGACCAGCGACCCGGCGCCGGCGGGACGGACAAGCCGCCCAGCGGTATGGAGTACGCGGGGCCCGACCAGTTCGGCATGGCCGACTGGGATAGCAACGGCGTCATGCTGTTCCCGGGCTTTGTGTAGCTTTGTGCTCGCCCATCGCCTGGACGGCCCAGACGAAAAAAGAAACGACAATATCTTTTATATATATATATATATACCTGCTAATGTAATGCCGTTGGATTCATACGGATTCATGGCCTCGGCGCATGTTGAGCTCTTGGGACCCCATGGATTGGGGGATTTTTCATTCTTTTTGCAAATGTTTGGGACGAAAAGGGGGGAAAGGAAATTTGAGCTTGATTTGGGGTAGGGCGTCTTGCGAATGATGACTGTACGTATTGACTGATGCCGAATATACGAGTACGAATCTGCATATGAAATCCTTGTCACGATATCTTCTGAGGATAAACATGAGTTCTCCGCTGATCACATTGTTCAGACTTTGATGTATTGATCTCTCACATCTCGCTGCGTGATCAGATGGCCAAGAGCACGTCTCGCACGCATCGATTGCATACAACCTTGCTCATCCAGTCGCCTAGTGATACATTTCAATTTCATTATCGTCCTACCCCAAGCCCGTTTTCACGCCCCGATTTCACAATCTCGCAGGCCTTCCTTCATCCCCTCAACTGCCAAGAATCCACCACCCCTGATACCCGTCCAACCCCATCCCAAGCAAGTGCAAGTGCAAGTCAACCCCCGTCGACGCATCAGCTCCCCCTCCTCCCGCGCTTCAGCGGCGGGGGCGACCTCGACCTCGACACGCTGTCGCTGTATCTCCTCCTCTTCGGACCCCCGCCCCCAGCGGCCCCCGGGCCCCTCGGCCCGTCCATCCTCCCCCGCCGGGGGGGCCCTTCGTCCCTGCCCCTGCGAGGCGGGCTCCTGCTCCTGCTCCTGCTCCTGCTCCTGCTCCTGCTCCGCGCGGGGCTGTACGAGCCTCTACGCCCGTCTCGCTGTCGCGGGGGCGTCGCGGACCTGGACCTCGACCGCGAGCGAGACGAATACGAGCCCGTCGACCGACTGCCCCTCCTGGCGGCCTTTTTGGGCGCGCTGGCGCTGCTCGCCGACGAGCTGTTCCTGCGCTTCTGCTCCTGCTTCTGCTGCTGCTGCTGCTGCTTCTGCTTCGGGTCCGCGCAGGGTGAGCGCCCGCGCCGCGGGGGCGAGGGCGACCTGCTGTACGACCCGGTCGAGACGCTGCGCGTGCGTCTGCGCGCCTGGCCGCGAGTCCTTGGCGGAGGGCCTGGCGGAGGGCCTGGCGGGGGCGGGGGCGGGGGCGAGCGCGAGAAACTCTTGCTTCTGCTCCTGGACCTGCTGGCGTCGTCGCGATTCCTGCGGGCGGCTCTTCGGGGGGGACTGGCCGAGTACGAGCGGCTGCGGCTGCGGCTGCGGCTGCGGCTGCGGTCTGCATCTCGGTTCCTGTTCTGGCTGGGGGTCCGGCTGCGGGATAGCACGGACCGGGAGCGGGAGCGGGAGCGAGAGCGAGACCGGGAGCGCGAGCTGTAGGAGGGAGATCGGCCTCTCCTCCGCGGCGGGGTTCGGGAGGACGGGCGCCCGCGATCGGCGACGGCCTTGCGCGCGTCGCGGCGGACCGGGGTGCGAGATCGCGAGCGGGACCTGGATAGGGATCGGGATCGGGAGCGGGATCGGGATCGGGAGGAGTAAGATCCGCTGTAGGACGAGTAGCTCGACACGGAGTCCGAGTCGGAGCGGTCGTCTGCGGCGGCGGGGGCGGGCAGCGCGGGCTTGGGCATGTTGATGAGGTGCTCCCTCATCTCCTCGGTGAGGGCGCCCATGCCGATGCTTGTGAAGTAGTTGATGGAGAAGCGGATGTTTCGCGGGTTGTCCCTTGGGAAGATGCCCTCGAGGTTGGGGCGGAGGGCGTCGTCGGCCATGCGCGCGCGAAGCTTGGGCATGCCCATCTCCTCGGCGATGTGCTGGAAGAGGATCTTGACGAAGATGCGGCTGCTGGACGTGGTCTCGTCCTCGTTGAGGTGGATGACGGCGAGGCAGTACCAGCCGAGGGCGTCCGAGGCGAACATGTGGCCGAAGAGCATGGCGATGTTGCGCAGCTTGTTGTTCTCGTAGCGGTGGATGGTCTCGTAGTACTTGGCGAAGGCCTGCTCGAAGAGGTCGCACCAGAGGCGGTTGATCTTGGCGAAGCGCTCGCCGATCATGCCGAAGAACTTGGTGTATGTCTTCTCCTGGGAGCAGCACTCGACGATCATGGACGGGAGCTCGGGCTCCTGGCCGGCGGGGAGGTTGATCTTCATGAGCTTGTGCACGGCTTCCTCGGGGTCCGCGCTCGACATGATGGTGAGGTAGATGGTGCGCCGGAGGGCGACGAGGTCGGCGTTGGACTGGTCCTTGATCTCCATGGCCTTTTCCTCCTCCTCCTCCTCTTCTTCTTCCTCTGAGCTCTCATCGTCGTCATCATCGTCGCCTTCTTCGTCGTCGTCGTCGCTGCCCTCGCCGAGGATCTCGGCCTTGAGCTTCTTGTAGGCATCCTCGTGCTCCTGCCACTCGGGGTCCATTTTGAAGATGTTGAGCCCGTCCTGGACGTCGATCTCGCCGTCGAGCTCGACGCGGTGGGTGATCTGGTCCTCCTCCTCGACGAGGTCGAGCTCCTCCTTTACGGCCGGGTGGTCCTTGAACTTGTCCTTGCGGACCTGGAAGAGCACCTCGATCATGTACTGGGTGCGCTTGTCGATGTCGGACTCGTGCAGGATGTTGCGGAACTGGTCGAAGACGGCGAGGGAGATGGCGGGCTGCATCTCCTCGAGGTACTGCCCGACCTCGCGGCAGAAGCCGACGGCGATCTCGACGCCGTCGTCGGTCGGCTTGTGCAGCAGCAGGAGGAGGATCTGCCCGGCGAGCATCTCGTGCTGGACCTGGTGGTTGATGAGGTGCGCGAGGAACGTCGTCGCCGAGAGGCAGACGGCCTTGTCGTTGCGCTTGAAGCCCTTGCGGAACTGCATGACGAGGCGGCGGACCAGCAGCTCGCCGACCTGGGGCAGCTTCGTGTTGACAATGGCCGCCATGGCCGCGTAGATGGGCGTGAAGGGCAGGCTGGCCGCCTGGGCCTTCATGATGGAGCGGCAGAAGAGGCCCCGCCCGCGGACCAGGTTCTCGCCGAACAGCTCCGGCACGATGTGCTTGATGTTGGCCGTGTTGACCTTGTTGATGAGCCCGTTGATGCTCTTCTTGAGCGCCTCCCACGCCATCCGCTGGTACTCCTTGCTCGTCTTGTCCGTGATCTGCGCCTGCAGCGCCCGCAGCCGCGCCGGCGGGATGTACGTCCCGCCCGACCGCATGGTCAGCAGCTTCTCGTACTCGGCCTTGGCCGCGGCCTGCTTCTCCTCCTCGGACCGCGCGGGGGGCGGCGAGCGCGCGGCCGGTCGCGCGGGGCGGTACGAGTCGCCATCGCGCTGGCTGGCCCGCTCGCGCCGCGGGATGTCGACCTCAGCGGAGGCCATGGGTGGTCCGCCTGGAGCCTGGAGCCTGGAGATTCCGCTCGCTCGCTCGCTGTTGCTCTCCAGCCCCCTTTTTGTCTGCGTTCCTCCTGCTAGTGTCGTCGTCGTCGTCGTCGTCGTCTCTGATGCCACTCGCGTCCTTCGTCGCTGGCACTCGATGCCAATGAGCTCGGAGTGGCCGCTGGTCGTCTCGCCGCGCTGATGATGATGATGATGATGATGGGTTGTTCAGTGTCGTCGCGCCCATCTCCATCCGCGCCGCCTTTCTGTCTTTCCCAAAAAGCCCGTGATGATTAC
>NQYQ01000011.1:0-42559 GCA_003055925.1 Escovopsis sp. Ae720 | reverse complement strand
GGAGCAAAATCGCGGGAACCAGATTTCTTCCCCCCCCCCCCTTTTTTTTTTACCATGGTCCCATCAAATGCCTTCCCGTGCTCTCAGCCCTCCCAAGCTCCCTCCTCCTCCCGGTATCCCTTTCCTGGCCTACTTCGCCACTATTTCCGCCGTCATGATCTGAACATTGAACATAGGCCCCCCCCCTTCCCGAAGTCCAAAGACAACTCACTCGTTCATGTCATGTCCGTTATCAACATGGTCACCTTTCCGAGTCAGAGCCAACCCTCACCCCGCCCACAGCCAATCCCCCCCACCCCTGAGTCAAGAGCATCATCATCATCATCATCCATCCTCTTCAAGGACGATTGATGCACCCGGACTCCAACTCACTCGCTCGCAACAGCCATCGATCCCATCGCGACTCACTCACTCCTCGTGCCCGACAAAGCCCAGGCCCACGCCCGTGCACACCGTCGCAAGCACCCACACGGCCGCATACCCCGCCGCCCCGGCCCTCTCCACCCCGGGGATCGTCACCGCGCACGCAAGGTACGTGTTGACCCCCGTCGCCACGGCCGTGATCCCCGTCCGCCGGATCACCACCTTGGTCTTGGCCGTGTACCCCCACAGGTTCCAGCGCACCGTCTGCCCGAGCGTCGCGCGCGCCGGGTCGAAGTCCCGCACCGCCTCGTCCTCGCGCGAGGCCCCCGCGGTCGCGAACGGCGGGAAGATGAACGTGCTCGCCGCCGCGCCGAAGACCAGCGTCGCGGGCAGCACCGCCGCGTACGTCGCCGCGTACGCCGGCTCCACCGTCGGCAGGCCCGGGAAGTAGAGCACCAGCAGGCGCGGCAGCGCGAAGCGCAGCGACAGCACGAGCGTCACCGTGTAGATGCTCGCGGAGAGCGCCGTCGTCAGGGCCTGCAGCGGCGCGGAGAGAAGCTCGCGGTTGGGGAGCGAGGCCGAGGCCCCGGGGGCGTGCACCGCGGAGAGCGGCCGCAGGAGCAGGAACGGCAGCGAGGCGGAGAGGACGTCGATGGCGAGCGCGCCGAGCGCGGTGCTGGCGCTGAGGTTGAAGAAGGCGACGAGGAGGTAGATCTGCGCTTTACGGTCAGCGTCTCTTGTCATGTCATGTTGTGCCCCCTCGCGTGCCTTTTGTCGGCGTTTGTCCCCCCCCCGGAACGGACATAAAAAAAAAAAAATATCATACCGTAGGCCCATGCGAGAGCAAGTCCATCATCGCGACATCCAGCGCGTCCAGCTCCGCAAACCAACTAATCGAGAGCTCCAATCTAGTACCCAGCCCAGATCAGCATCCATAGACCACGAAACCTCGAAACTTTTTTTCTTCTCGCACATGGCAAGGGCAAAAAAAAAAAAAAAAAGGAACATATATCAAGCCGTGCTACGGAGTGTTGTACTCCGTGCTCGTGATATCCAGGGTGCAGGGAGGTCGAGCCACTCACATCCTCCAGGCCGCCAGCAGCGCAATCTCGTCCCACCTCCCCCGCGTCCGGCTCACAGCCGCCAGCTCGCCGTGCGTCAGCTCCCTCAGCACGCTGTACCCCAAGCTCGCCGCCGCGAAGCTCATGGCCACCGCGAGCGGCAGGCCAGCCCCGCTAGGCACCGCGCGCCCCGCGCCGCCCACCAACGCCGCCCACCCCAGGCCCTCCTGCCCCTCTCGCCCCTCTCGCCTCGGTGTGCCAGCGGCTGGCGTCTCGGGGGGCGCCAGGCCACCTGCTCCCGCCGCGGCGTCGTCGTCGCCGCCGTTGGGGGCCCTTTTCGGCGTGAGGCTCATCATCGCGCCCTGCGTGTGGTCTCGATTGGGGTGTCGGGAGTATGGATGGATGGATGGATGGATGGATCTATATGCCAGTCCTCAAGTGTGTGCTCGCTGTATCAATATGCTCGCGGTCCCCGAGGTTGGATGTCTCTGAGGGCGCCAATGCCGTTGCTCGTGGTGCCCGAGGTGCCCGTGGGGTGCTGCCAATGTCGTGGGTCGTGGCTCTCACCGTGGTGCCCGAGGTGCCCGTGTATCACTTTCTCGCACAGATCTGACCCAGTCGCTCTCCTCAATCGTATGTGCTCGCGTCGCGTCGTGATGGATTGATCGATCGAAGTGAGGAAAAAAAAAACGAAGAAAAAAAAAATAAAGAATTGCTGATGGTTTGAAGTAGGTAGGTCCGGAGGCAGTGGTGGTAGGTAGAAGGTAGAAGGTAGTAGGTATTGATCTGCGTTGCTCAGCTTCACGTTTCCTCAAGCCAACAATCGCGCGCCTTCCCAGCCCATCTTCTCAGATCACGAAGATATCCCAGTCCTTGAGATCCAGCAAGGCAAAAAGAAAAAAGAGAGAAGAAAAGAAAAAAGAAAAGAAAAAAAGAAAAATCGCCCTGCTCCCGAGCTTACCTCTGTTCTTTGTGCTGCGGCCCTCAGCGGGTGGAGACGTGACGTCCGAGGCGTCGTCCGGGTAACCCCTTTTTCCGGCTTGACACTTGGCGACAACTGGCGATAACCTGAGGTAAGTTGTTCCAAGGTGCACAGGTTCAAGGTACATGTACAGGCACCCCGTGCAAGGCACAACTTAGGTACTCCGTACTACTCCGTACTACTCCGTACTCAGGTAAGGTCAATCAGATCATCCCAGGTCACGCGTCGGTGTGCGGGGACTCGGCGCTCCAAGTCGTCGGCGAGGAACGTGCAACTTGGCCTTTGGATGACTAAGCCCCCCGACCTCGCCGTGACCGGGACCCTATGATGACTCGGGACTTGACCTTCACCCAAGAACACTCTTGAAGTTTTCAAGATTTCAACATAATCATCCATTGATGTGTGTGATGGGACTGACCTCGCTGTGACAAGCCATCAATGTCTCCAAGTCCTTCTCTCTCTTCCAGCCCAAGATCCAGCCCTGTCGAACGACCCGGTACTCGCACCAAGACAATCCATCGTACGACATACATACGGACTACATACGAGTACGAGTACAAAATGTAACCGCAGATCCTGACGTATTACCTGTATGTACGAGTAGGCCCCAGCCCTACAACCCATTGATACCCACCCTCAGTCAAACCAAGGCCATCCACATCATAAAACCATGTCACGGAAGATCAATGCACCGCTTTGCTTGAATTTTTTTTGATTTCATCTCGGTTGTACACTCGACGCCCATCGAACCCTCACTTTAACCTCGTGGAGAAGTGACGGTATATGACAAAAAAAAAAGGAGACGAGACAAAGAGTCAAGACCCCCGTTCCGGTGGGCCGTTCAAGGCCATCCGAAACGGACCCTCACCCTCCACTCTTCGGTGCCAAGGGTTGATCGCGGAGCAGTACCACCCGGTTTCTCTTTCCCAGCAGGATTATATAGTACAGCCCAATAGTGAGAAAGCAGGATAAAGGGAGGAAGGAAAATAAAGAAGAGAGAAGAAAAGTAAAGAAAAGAGAGGAAAAGAAAAGAAAACGACGATAGGAGATTTCTGGATGGCGAGGAGCTTGTTTAATAAAAAAAAAAGGAAAAAAAGAAAGAAACATGACAGGGGAGATGAAAAAAAGGGGAAGGGTAAGGGTAAAGGTAAGAGGTAGAGTAAGAAGAAGGAATCTGTAAGAGCAAGGACAAGTAGGAAGGTAAGAAAGCAAAAAACATGTTGCGCCGTTTCCTCCAAAGATACAAAAGTAGTAGTAGGTTAGTAGTATTCCCCGGCCCAAATGCCGGAACAAGCTCAACTCCAGAAAACCCCCCTAGAAAGTCCCGACTCCCGTGCATATGCTCCGTTCCGTTATATATCCAAATAATTCATTCGTTCGTTCGTTGGTTTGGGTCGCTGGTTCGTTCGATGGTTTAATTCGAGTGTTTGTTTGTTTGCTTGTTTGCGTGCTTGCTTCAGTGCTTGCTTCAGTGCTTGCTTGCTAGCTTGATCGTCCGTTTGCTTCTTCATGCGTTCGCTCGATTGCTCGATTGCTCGTCCGCTCGCTCGGTGACGGAGGACCTCATTCCTCCATTCGCCCGAACACGCCGTCGTCGTCCTCGTCGCTCCGCGAGCGGGATCCCCGCATGTCAAAGTCGTCCTCGCTGTCCTCCATCTTGACGTCCTCGCTGCCCCGCCTCATCTCGCCCCGCGTGAAGCTCTCGGGCTGCTTGCTGGGGTAGCTGTTGATGAACCCCGCGCTCGTCAGCGAGGCGGCCTGGTCCAGGTAGCTGGCGGGCACGGAGGGCATGGGAGGCACGATGGAGACGAGCGGCGGGTTGGGCACGGTGGACGCCATGACAGCGGTGTTGCGGGAGCCGGTGTTGCTGTTGAAGCTGCAGCTCAGAAGCTCGACGGCGGCGGCGAGCTCGTGGTCGTCCTGGCCAGGGGCAGGGGCCGCCTCGGGCGGGTTGAGGCGGGGGCCGTAGTTGATCTGGCGGAAGTGGCTGAACTGCCCGTCGTGGGGCACGCTGCTCGCGGAGAATTGTCGGGAGAGCGGCGACTGGAAGCCGGGGGAGAAGGCGCGGCTGCTGCTCTGCCGCCGGCCAAAGTACGAGGTCTCATGGATCGGAGGCGGGGTGGTGTCGGCGGAGCTCTGGCGGTCCGCCTGCTCGGAGTAGCCGGAGGCGCTGGGGGAGGCCGAGTCGGGCTCGCTGGTGAGGTCCTTGGCAGAGTCTGGAGGGGTCGATGACCGTTCCTTGGGGTTGCCGTTCATGGCGACCAGGACGGAGGCGGCCTCTAGCAATTGAACTTGCTGGTGCTTGGAGATGAGCAGCTTCGACGTCAAAGACCACTCGGGAGTGTGTTCCCATCTGTTCCGACATGTCAATATCTATCTTCCACTTCAATATCGTCTTTGGTGGCGTTGGAGGATGGCGGGTGTCCCCACTCCCGCATCGCCCCTCCTTGGGCAAGGATGCTCGGAGTGGGTGGATCAAGGTATTGATGTATATATGAAGTACGGAAGGAAATGGGAGGGGGGGACGACTCCGTTCAAGACAGCACACCGAGAGTGCGTATCAGAGACAGGCATGCAAGAGTAGGAGGGGAGGGAAGGGAGACCAACAGGTGCTTCGTCAAACAACTGCTGTGCTTGTAACCCTTGCCGCACGTCTCGCAGCGAATCTCTACTCGGTTGCTCTTCTTGCCCTCCTTGATGAGGGGCTGCCCATCGCTGGCCCGCCTGGCGCGGGCCTTTTGTGAGCCGGCAGCCCCCTCGTCCGCCGACAGGTCGTTGGAGTCGTCGTCAATTAAGTCGTCGCGAGCGTGCTCGGGCTTCGGATCGGACATGAGCATGTTTGGGGAGAGCAAGGCGGCAGCGGCGGCGGCGGAGGAGGAGGAGGAGGAGGAGGCGGCGACGGCGACGGCGGCAGGCAGGCTGCCGGTGAGGGCGTATTTTGTTTGGAACTGCCTGGACAGGCGTCGAGCACCGTGGGCGATGGGCAGGGCGGAAGAGGGACCCGTGGCCGCAGCGGCGGCGGCAGCGGCCGTCGTGAGGTCGGACGAGTCTCGCATGGCGGCGGTGATGGCGGCGACGTTGGCGCACGGGGTGGTGACGGACTTGCGGCGGGTGATCCTGTGGGCGGGATTCAGGGAGCCTCCGAAGAGGGTCGAGGAGCCCGAATGGGAGTGGGAGTTGGTGCGGGCGTGGGATTGGCGGCCGGCGGCGGCGGCGGAGAGCGAGGAGCTGGAGAGGGACGGGCGCTGGTGCGTCAATGGCCTCGCGGACTGGTGCATCTCCTGGAGGGTGGCGGACGAAGTCATCGTCAGCACAACTGCCATGGGTCTGGGTCTGGCGGGAGCGGCGTCAAGAGGGCGGGGCGGCCTTTGAAGGATGGATACGACGGGATTCATACTTTTGAAGAGGCCATCGCCAACGGCTTTTGAGCTGCTCACGATGTGGCCTGAGGAGGAGAGCGAGACGACAGACGCCGGACCGTCGCAGGCTGATTGGAGAGGCGGCGGCGGCGGCAGGCGGAGAAGCAGGCGAGGGTGGTGTACCTCCAGGTCAGATGTGAGGCTGCCTGGAACTGCACAGAGGCGTCGACAACGAATGTACGGAGTACGGAGTAAGTGATCAGCAGGCCTCCAGCCGTGACTCTGTCTCTTGTTGGTGGGAGGAGCAGGGAGGGTGAGAAAAGGGGAGATATGGAAAGCGAGAGATTGAAAGAGAGAGAGAGGGTAAAGGGGGGGGGAGGAAGAGACAGAGAGAAGGAGAAAGAGAGAGAGAGAGAGAGGGATTGATTTCGAGGAGGAGGAGTTGTAGAATTCCAAAAGATAAAAAGGTCAAGATTTCCACGCAAGCACCAAAAAAAAAAGTAGGAGGAGGAGAAATAATTATTTTAGGAGGAGCATTCAGCGCCGGGCGGAAGAAGCAGTGTGTGTGTGTGTGTGTGAGCGACTGGAGAGCGAGGAGTGTGAGGAGGATCGGAGGAGGAGGCATTGCCAATTGATTGATTGATCCGTCCATTAATTCGCGTGTACCGATACTTAGTAGCGAGAGAGGGGTGCACAGTACAAGTCCCCATGGTACTACTAACGAGTAGTACCTGTAGGTACATGTGCCTCTACGGACTCGTACGGACTCAGTACATCGGGATGTGCTCTTCTTCGGCTTCAAGTGGAGAAAGTACGGGTTGTCGCTGCAAGCAGTGTGCAGACTCGGATGTACCTCCAATGTCCAGACGAAGTACACGCGGATGATGCCAACGTCAGGACTTACAACTTCCGGTACTACTTAGTAGATACTACATGTACCGGTACTAATAGGGGAACTTCCATCAAGACGCCGGACGTGGTGTGTGTCGAGTAAAAGCCAGGCCAACCAGGCCACTTGCCCGTGGTTGCAGGTACCTGTACGAGTACGGGTACGAGTGGCAGCGGCATCGCTCGTGATTCGGCGCTGGCAGTGATCCTGGATCCATCCACGAGATGCAATCAGGACGAGGAACGGCTTCAACGGGGGATGGGGGGCTAGTACTGGTACACGGAGTGCCTCTACCTGTGCTCGTAATAAGGTAGTGGTACTGCAAGTGGAGTACGGAGTACAGGTACTCGTACTCGTATGGTGGGTGCCGGGTTGGTGAATATCCTTGTAAGAGAGGAGCCTGACCCTTTTCCGGCGACATCGGGGCCAATCACGTGCCTGCTCCTGCGCGATAGGAGGTATTGGAAATCTCTACTCCGTAGTATCTGTTAATTGCATCAATGGAGGATACCAACGCACTCTTCTCTTCTCTTCTCTTCTACATCGTAATGCGGAGCCCGGGCTATCGACGGCTTCCCATCCATCTGGCAGGTCTTTGGCAGAGACGCCAGCGACATGGCCGAAGCGCTTTGTACTCCGAGTCGTACTCGTACTCTTACAGGTACAGGTACAGGTACAGGTACAGGTACAGGTACAGGTACAGGTACTCCGTACGCTCTCCCGATACCTCCTGTGCGCTGGCTGGGGTCGAGATTCTAGGTTATTGATCCTTGATGGATCCATCCATTGACGGGACTGAACCTGAAGTCTGGGGTTGGACGGGGTGGGGGACGAGCAGAGAGACTTTTGTTGTCGTGATTGATGAAGGTGTACTCGTACTCTTACCGGTACTCGTACTCGTACATACCTGTACCGGTAGGGTATTGATCAATGGATGAATCAAATACGAGTACTCGTACAATTGATACTACGAGTACCTGGACATGCCTGATGCTGTCAACTGTCAACTGTCAACTTGAACCTGGCACATTTCGAGAGACGGGAAGAATTGTCGTTGGTGTCGACGTGGAATCTTCGAGATTGTGGGCTGCCCTAGTAGTAGGTAGCCCGTGGACGCTGATGGATCTACCGGTACGAGTAGCACCTACTCGTGCTACTACAGGTACTACATATGGAGTACGAGAACTACTAGGAGTATTTGGAGTCTTGGGCAACGCTGATCCTTCCAGGAACTCCATCGCACCTCAGCTGCCAGTGCACAAGCCATGGATGGATCCATCCATCCATTTCCTCCACGCCGAGCTCCTTTGGCGCCTCCTATTCTGCCTCTTCCCCCTCTTTTCTCCTCCTCCTCCTCCTCTCTCTATCTCTCTCTCTCCTCTCCTCTTTCTCCTCCTCCACCTCTTCTCAGATCAAATTGAACCACCTGAAGCTGGAGGTGGGGTGACGAATTGCAGATTGATGAAGCGGCCCACAAATGATCATCGGGTGAAGGAATTTGACACTGTGCGATGACTATCACTCCTACTACTACGAGTACAGGTAGTATGGATTAAGGTACATGTAATCCGTACTCCGTAGAACTGGCAGTGCCAAGATCAATCCCCTCGCTCGTGCTGCTGGCAGTGCGGAGGATTCAGTCGGAGGATGGATCAAATGAATGGATCAATCCATGGATCAATCAATGGATGGCACAGCGGCAGCGACGGAGGACCACGTTGTCTGTACAAGTACTCGTACGGAGGACGGAAGACCGCACGGATTGATCAATACTACTACCGACACCCCTCGCGGCCGGGCATCTTCCATCAAATCCCCTCGAGGTGCTGAGCTTCCACACTGCCATCCACTTTGAATCCACCGCAAGGGCCAAAGGAAGGGCCGGGAGGGGAAAGAGGAGAGACTCACAAGTCGACTCCACCGGTCGTTGCCAGCCTTGAAGAAGAGGGGGGGTGGGCACTGGCGGAAGTACGGAGTACCGATACCTTACCTATGAACAGATTGATTGATCAAATGGATTGATGGATTGATCCAATTGCGCATCTATCCGTACTTGCACTTGATGGGTTCACTCCACGACTGCCGGCACTGTGCGGGGCATCCTCCGTCCATCGAGAAAAATCCTGCACTGTGTTCACACAAATGAAATCGAATCAAATGGATTGGATCCATGGATCAATTGATTCCATCAATTCCACCACAAATGAGATTAATTGATCCATCATGTCCATCTGCCAAGTCGGGAGGCACGAGACGCGCGCATCATGCAAATTCAATTTAGAACGAACGAAGAACTCAGACAGGTATCACGCAGAAGGAAATCTGACATCGTGCTTGACAAGTGACATTTGACATTTCCGAAAATTGCATTGATGCCGTGCCGCGAGAACAACTTGTTCGCCGCCCGCCTCAACTCTCCGAGGCTGCGAAGCGTCGCATGATGTCGAGATGATTCCAGACGCACTGTATGGAGGATACAACAAAGGTTACTTACGAGCATGGAGTGGAAGAGTCTGAAAAGGGGGCCCAATCAAACAATCAAACAATCAATGGATCAATGGATCCAATTGATCAATCAAACAGGATGAGAGAGGCACCATACCGGTACTACTAGGTAAGGAGAACAAAGGGCGAGAGGGGGAAAACATAACAGAGCAGCATCAACGGCCATGCAGTCGCCTCTATTGACTGTATTGATTCACACTACTACTACTACTACTACGAGAACTAACTCCCTCCTCATCCTACAGCAGCCTGGAGCTCTCCTTCGTCCGACTCGCCCCTTGCAGCTCTCTTGTCGCGATATCCCGGCTGGCCTCCCTCACCACAAGGACGGAATCCTCGCACTACCTACTCCGTACTACGGGGTACCTTGCAACCGGCCTCTGCTCCTCACTCAGCGAGCCTGCATGTTGTCCTGTGAGCTTCCCGCGTTGCTCGCACGGAGGCCACATGATGCGCTCTTTCGCGGTGGAGGGGGTCGGACACTGATCCGATGGATCCTTTCCATCCATCCATCAATCCATGCAGTCCCTCCAGATTGCTACTCCTCCACGCCTCCGCGCCAGTCAAAGCCTGTTTGTTCCACAATGGGAGAAAAAGCTGCCGAGATGTTTCCCAGCTGTTTCCTCTTCAGACCAAGCTCTTCTACTCTTCTGCTCCGTATGTATGTACCTTGACAAGGGGAAACACGGAGCACTGTCTTTTACTAACCTACTCCGTACCGCTGCGGGCGACCTTGGAAGCTTCAGGTTCTGGCGACTTGAAACCACGGCGCACCTCGGATGGAAGAGATTGAGACGAGACGCAAGCAAGCAAGAACAAAGAATCGATCCATCCATCCATGCATGGGCCTTGATGCCCATGAGGCGATCCGCCGGGTCAGTGCACTTGGGGGCTTCCATCCTCTTGAGGGCCATTCGGATGGCCAATGCTTCGCCCAACTTGTCAACAAGCGCACAGATCAACCGGATTCGCAATCATCAATCCTTTGTTCCCTCCAAGCCCGTCGACGCCGCCTTTTCCCGTCCAGATCCTCAAACAAATCGATATATATATCAATGTATAAAAAAAAGAAGAAAAAAAGAAAAAAAAAAAAGTCAATCGCTGGAGTCCTCAAAAGATCCATCCATCCATCCATCCCCATGCTCTTCCCGATGGGCCCAGCTCGGCGCGCATGCCGTCCCGAGCCGGCAGCGAGCTCCGCCGAGTCCAGGCTTCTGCGGGGCCACGGCGCCATGATGGATCAATTGATTGATCCATTTGATATCAGGATCTCTCGAGTCCTTGTCGAGGTCCTCACGAGTACACAGAGGTAAGCCATCTCAACCTCCACATTCAGGTCTCGACGCCGTGGAAAAGAGCGCATCGCATAGGAGGAAATGTGACGGCCATGCAGAAGCGCCCCAATGATACCTGTACGAGTACGAATATGCGTCAATCAATGCAGTGCATCTAACGGATCAATTGCTCTTGTTGATCCTTAATGACATCCACGGAATGGATCCATGTCCTGCGCATGACGAGAACCTTCCCGCGCCCGCGGATTCAACACGCACGCCCTGGCAACGGCAGGGTTAGGGTTGTTAGGTGTATGTACTCTAGTATATGTATACCGCACGAGCACTCCATCGTACTCGTACAGGTACGTGCAGATGCTCGAATGTATGTACGAGTACTGATTCATCACGGCCTCTGGGCTGCAATGCAGGATGTTGCATCAATCTCTCGTTTCTTGTTTCTTTTTCTCCCCATTCTTCCCTTCTCAAAAAAAGGATTTTTTTTTTCCACCACAACGGCCGAGCGCTGCAGTTTGCATAATGCGATCGTGGCGATTTCGCTCAGGCACCGAGTGCCTTGTCGCGGTTCCACCCGCGTTGCCTCGGGCCTTTTAGGCACAGGTGCTGCCTCCTTTCGGCCTTGGAGGCGTGAGGGGGAGTGGGACTCTATGTATGTACATCATTCTATGGAGTACTCCGTACTCGTATCGTACTCGTACTACCTACTACTCATTCATACGAAGCCATCCAAGGCCAGGGCGTGCGAGAATCCGAAAAGGAGTGCCCCTACCTGTACTCCGTACAGGTACCCGTGTGTATGTACGAATACGGAGTACTACGGAGTACGAAAACGAAAAGGTTCAATGTTGTGATACATACCTCAATGCCTCCCATCAAGCACGACGGGCACTGTCTGCGAATGGCGTCGTGGACAAACTCCAGGGTGAGGAGGGGCCGGGACATACGAGTAGGCGCTGTACTCGTACACGAGAACATACATTGATGTATATTGATCTGCCCCGCACTCGAAGCTCCCACGGCAGACTACGAGTACCCAAGTCTTGAATTTTTGATGGATCCAGAGTGCATACCTGTGCATACCGACCGGTCAGGGGATTCCAGACTCGCAGCGGTCTCGTATCTTTGAGAATGCTGGAAGAACTTTTTTTTTTTGGCTTCCTCTTCCTACTACGAGTACCTCCTCGTACGACTCGTACGGAGTACCAGTATCGTCCTGCGCGGCGGGAGGCGCAGACGCGGGTGACATGTGCTGCAACCCTCGAGCCTGCGGTCTCAGAGCCGTTGAACCTCGTGGAGTACGATTTCGCTGCACGATGGCGATGGCGATGTTGATCATTGATGTCGATGTCGATGTCGATGTCAATCTTGATGGCCAAGGTCATGGCGGATGACTCGTGGGCGCATGCGCCGAACTGCCCTCCCCCCTTTGGACACCCGAATGAACACAGTGCATCTCGGAAGCTATGGGGCACGGAGAGCACCAGGCATCTGCTGGAGTGAGCACAGTGCCGGAGTACTAGGTACTATATGTATTGAAGTAATCCTACAGATCGCCAGCCGGCATCGAGCAGTTCGGGAACCCGGAAAAGCTCGTGATGACTACATACGGACGCGAGAACTGAGTACGGAGTACGGAGTACTCGAACTACATATTGCCAGCGACGGATCGAGTGCCTCGAAAAAATACGAATACGGATCAATGGCACAGTGTCCCGCCATCTTGTCGGCATTTCCGACCGACTGATATTCGTAGACAGACGCGCGAGCACACACGCGGGCGTACTCGAAGCTTTCCGAGTCCCGCATCGTACCTGTACTCCAAACGAGTACTCGTACAAAAGAGACTCAAAACATTAGAGCATCAATCCTAGTACGAGTATACGGCGCATACCGGTAGGTCTCTTCATCTGATCGCCTTCCAGAGGCCATCATCTGCTCCATGTACAGGTAAGTTCACCTCTAGGCACCCGCATTCACCAAAGTGCTGCCTCCTTCGGTGACGCCGCCAAATTGATCCCCCTCCCACCCCGGAAAAACCATCCCCCGACATCGCCGACTCTCATGAATTGATGGATCAATCCATCATCCAATCAATTGATCCATAGTATGGATCGAATCCTCCATTCCATTCAACCCGCCCCTCCAACAATCGAATCTCTCGCTCCCAGAGAAAACTCGCCAAAGTCCGCCCTCAAAATTCAAAACCACCACAGCAGACGCGCCATCCCCGCATCAACCCCCGCCCTCACAAGCCAACCCCCAATCCCATCGAACATGGCCTCAGTATTCGCCTGGGGCGCCGGCGTCGCCGTCGCCGCTTTCCTCGTACGTCCTTCGTAATTTACTTACTTACTTACTCACCCATCCATCCATCCATCCATCCGCCCGGCGCAAAACTCCTTTCCATCCCCACGACACTCGAACACCCCTCTGTCTTTGCGACATGCAATTCTTTCCTCCCCCATCTGACATCAAGGAAATCCAGGGCCGCGCCGGCCTCGTCGCCCTGCGCCGCTCCCGCGGCGGCGTCGGCGCAATGGGAAAGGCCTTCTACAAGGGCGGCTTCGAGCCCAAGATGACCAAGAAAGAAGCCTCCCTCATCCTGTCCCTCAGGTAAGAAAATTTAGACAACCCGCACGGCGACCAGGCTGCGCTCGGCTCCGAGGCCCAGGAAAGGGCCAGGACAACCCGCTGACGGGCGCACAGCGAGCGCGCAATCACAAAGGACAAGGTCCGCAAGGCTCACCGCACGCTCATGCTCCTCAACCACCCCGACCGCGGGGGGAGCCCGTACCTCGCGACAAAAGTGAACGAGGCCAAGGAGCTGCTCGATAAAACGACGTGAGCACCGTCACCGACAGAAAATGCGAAAAAACGGCCCGCGACACGATGCCATGCAATGCCATGTCATGTCATGCCATGTCATGCCATGCCATGCGATTCAATGCGATCTCGAATAGGAGCGGGGCTGCCGGGTTCTCGAACGGCGTCTACTCGCCTTGCTTCCTCCGTCGACGAGACCCGATTGGATTTGCGGTATCAGCACGGCGCGCAACAAAAGCCATGGCGAGGGCGAAAACAGGCGACAGCGGAATCAAGACGTCCTTCTGCTGATGCGCTTGCACAATATGCCTTGTACACATATTTCTTTTCATAGCGATGGCGTTCAAGGTTCATTTCGGAGCTATCTATATGCATCACATATAGCCCACAGGCTCTGCCATTATCGGATCCAGCCGACGCCATGTTTGGATCCGTTCCCCAAAAATCCGACTTCATCTCCTCTCCTTTGCTTCCCCGTCCACTCATAAACAGGGCCGGCATCTCACGCGCGTCTCTTGTCCTCGAAGTCTCGGATCGCGATGCCGATCATTGCGCAAAGTGTATACACGGCGTCGTTTCCAGCATTATGCAAGTTGTCGTAGCCGATGGAGAATTCTCGAAGGATCGACTCGAGGCTCTGTATGGTATTGACGCCCTTCCAGGCCCGGTGCATATCTTTGGTGTCGCATTGTCCCCACAGACCCTCCATGCGCAGGACGTCGAAATTCACCTTCTTCAGGTACTCGATGTCGTTTCCCGCGTCGTGGCCAACAAAGACGACTCTCCTCCCGCAAGCCGTGTAAGGCCTCAACAGTGTCTCAATGTCCCAAGCTACATCTGCATTGCGGTGAAAGGTGCTTTCCCTATCACCTCGCTGTAAGTCTGGCGCTACCACGCCTTGATCAGTTGAGGTCTTGACTCACCCAAAATTGAATCTGTCAGGACAACCCTCAATGTAACGATAGTTTGTGTGGTGGGCGTATTCCTCGATCCTCATGTGATGGCATTCCATGTACTGAATCCAGTCGCAGCCCCATGCATTGTAGTCATCGCGCCAATACTGAGTATCGAGGATCGCTATTCCGACTTCCGTCACCGACTTTGGGGGAAGTTCGAGGGCCTCCACGTCTATGCAAACGAAGACAACATCCCACCCGTAATCGCCCCCCAGATTCAGATACTGCTGTACTTGGTCGAGCATTGTCCGACGCTCTTCCCTTTTCTCTGCCTGTTTCTGGGCCTTTGTTTGATTCTGAGGTGGCGCATGAGCTTGGTTCATGACGCGGGAAGAAGTCGAGCCCGAGGATGGTCCAATCGAGGCCGTTGCCACCGTGGCTCGACGGGCTGCCTGCGAGGAACCTCCTGCAACTGGTTGATTTGCATGCTGGGTGCCTGAGTTCTGCCCCTGGGAGGGACGATCGGTCACTCGGGCGCTGACTTGAAACTGCCTCTCCAGCCGGTCCATGGGCTCGAGCCACATAGCATCCGAATAGTAGATTGGCATGGTGAAGCACCGACAGTTGTGATCCAGGCTTGAGGGGCGTTGTCGCTGGAATGGGAGGACTGCTGGCACCTTGGACAGGTGAATGAAGAGAGTGGGGGAACGAGATGAAGAGGGGGACGAGGGATGAAGAGAAGAAGAGATGAGGGATAGACGCGAGAGATTTATAGACGAGGGAGTCACACTTGCGACTTCCCATCGAAGCTCAGTCACGATGGAGGGAAGCTGCAGACCAGCATTGTTCCTGATTGGATTGGAAGGAGCAGCCGGGAACTGAGAACAAAGTCAGAAAGACAGGAAGGCGCGACTGATAACGCGTTTCAAACATTGGAAGGCGGCAAGGAGATGGCAGAAAGAGGGAATTCAGGTATTTCAACTTCAAAGATCGATTACGAGGAACTGAAGACTTCAAGGTGAATCATATGAGTTAAATGGGTATATGTGTGAGATGCAGCTGCGAATGCTGAACATCGTCAGATCAAGCTTTGCCTTTGCGCAATGGGGCTCGCAATCATCATACAATCCACAAGTCCTTCAGTCAATCGCCAAACAAGCAACTGGCTACCGTATCCCATCAGACTGGGCCATCCTCGTCTCCTATTTAGACCTGAAGAACTGCACAATGTGGCGTCAGTGAATGCTGAAGGTCTTCGACTTCACATGGAAGGGAGTTGGGAAAGACATACCTCCTGAGCCTCCTCAGACGTCACGGCAGACACCTCAGACTGCTCCTTGTCGATCAGTCCCAGATTCGCCCTCCGCAGCTGGAACCAGAAATCCCTCCGGTCGCCTCCCAGCTCACCCGCCAGAATGCTGCTCTTCAGGGCCCGCGCGAACTCGTTGTACAGCCCCGGCTCTTCCAAGTTCGACAACTCGTCTCTCATCACGCCGATGCACTCGAATGCCTGGTTGTACCTGCTGTCGCCGAAGCTGTCTGTGATGAGCGATCGCACGATGGCGTCCATCTGCTTGGCGATGTCCTGTATCTCGCTAATCTCTTTGGCGGCGGCGAGGGCGTGCTTGAAATCGGGGATGGCGTTCTCGGGGGAGATGCGGTCCCTCGGTTCCTCGCCCAGGAGGGCGTCCACGTCGAGGCCGGAAAGGGGCTTGACGGACTCTCTAGGGCGTCTTCCTTTCACCTTTGGTGGGACTGTTGATCGTGTCAGTGATATTATCGAGGTGCGCAACAGAATTCAGGAGGTCGTTACTACTCACCCTTCTTCACGTCTGCTGCCTTGATCAGACTGTCGATCTTGCTCTGCCCACTGGCGACAAGACCTTGAGGAGGAGATGCGTATTTTAAGAGAACGGGCGGCGTATCCGGGAGAGGCGCATCCGGATGCATTGCCCGGTGCTTGACTGCGTGATTGATGCGATGGATGGCGGGATTGTAGATATCATCAGTCTGTGCATATTCCATCGGTTTCCTAAGCCGAAAAGAGATTGTCAGCCAACAGACGACAATTAACAACACCAAAGAGCATGATCAGGAACAAACCCTTCTTCGTCGAGCTCATACGTCGATAGATCCATGGCGTCCACGTAATCGCTCATGGCTTGATTGAGCTCATCCGAGGGCAGCAGCCGGTGCGTGGTCAGTGTCTGGCCACCAACCGTCACGACCCTGTCCAGAGGAGGGAATTGATAGTTTCGCACGTCCTCGGCGAATGGCAGAGGCATGTCGTACAGCGTGGGTTCGGGATCCAGGTCCGGCACGAGCACGAGCAGCTGCGGTTCCTTGTCATCCTTGGCCACGAGGCGAGCCACCGCGTAAGAGTCATTCTCCAAGAGTGCCCACACGATAGAGGCAAACGCCAGCTCAGAGTCGGGTTCGATTCGGCTTGCGATTGTGGCGCAGACTTCGCCCATGTTGAGGAAAGGCTCAAACTGTGGAGAGTATTGATTTCAGTTCGCCCTGTGAAAGGAAGAGCAAGCCAAATTGGGAGAAAAGGAAGGGGGTGAGGGGGTGGGGGCTCACTGTTTCCTTCGAAATGAATCCCACAATCTTGAAGCTCTTCTGCTGACCTCGCAGCTGGGTGATATTGCGATCAGAATCACTGATGGGGACAACCGTCCGTCCATACTCGTAACCCTTCGCCAACCGCTCGCGATCGACATCGCGCTTCCCACCCGGCGCATCCGGATCGTTCACCTTGTATGTCCGAGCCTGCCTCACGGAAGCCAAGTCCTCGCCTTCTCGAATCTGGTTCGGCTCGCCCTCTGCCTTGGCAACCGCTGCGGTAGCGGAGACCGGCTTCGCGAGCTTGGTCTTGGAGTACCTCTCGACGAGGATGTTGGCGGCGGCTGGAGATCTTTCGGGGTCCCCCAGGGTGAACCAACCCTCGTATGTCTTGTATGGCCTGATGGATCTGACTCTCGGTGTCTGTATGTCTTCGAGTGCTTCGGCCATGGTGGCGAACACGCCGTTTTCGCAGTGCTCTGCCAGCTTTTTGAGCGATTCTTCATTCCTTCGCTTCAGGTGGGCGGGCGAACGCGTCAAAGATGCAGGAAGACATGTTTAGTCGGGAGACCAGAAGATCATGGGAAGGCCGGAGCATTACCTTGTCTTGCGGTTTGTCCTCCTCCTTGAATCCATATTCGGGAGAATCGAAATCCACACCCCTGATGATGTCTTTGAGTCAGAGAGGGAAGAAGCAATGAATACACCTTCTTCGGCTTCACTCACAGGATCGTCAGCTCGATGTTCCTATCATTCATTCTGACCCCAATATCTTCCAGCCCATCTGGATCCAGCGGCGTCTTCCCGTCCGTGATCAGATAAATCTTTCGCTTCCATTTCTGTTCTTTCGTGTGCTTGGTAATGAGGTCCTCGGCCACCACAGTCGCGGAGACGACGTCGCCGTTGGCATGGACGGAGTGGGGCCTGATCATTCGGGGTAGACGCTGAAGATCGGACAAGGACATGGGGCCTATCGGCCGCAGGACGGAGATGTGGTCATATCCCGGCTCGGCAGTGAGCGGGTTGTTGGTGTCGTCGGTGTTGACGCCCACGATTCCCACGCACAGCGTCTTGCGGCTTGCGGCGACGATATCGCCGAGCTTGTCCCAGACAAAGCGCATGCTCCAATCGAGGTCGGACTCGGATCTCCCATTGTTGGTGCTTCCCATGGAGGAGCTGAGGTCCAAGACGAAGACAGTAGATTCCTTGTCACCCATGACTGCCTCGATATTATGGAAGATGAACGACTGCGGTGGTGCTGATCAATGGAGGTATGGTGTTTGCATGTCAATGGAGCGACGTGTTCTCGGCAGGATCTCAAAATGCAATCATCGGTCATCCAGTAATGGTCAAATAAAGAGAGAGCCCCTCGTCAGGGAATCTCGAAGCTTCGCGAATTAGGCAGACAAGGTGAGGAGGAGGAGCACGTTCGGGATCGCGATCGAAGAGTCAAACGCGATGGCACCGCGTTGTCACGTGAGATCATCATGCACCATCTCATAACGTCATAGCGGGGCGGGGATCGCGATGCCACTCTCGTCTCGAGCCGAGAAGGCCTTCGGGATGCCTTCATCTCGCATTCAAGACATCAATACCAGTATCAGACCTTTTGCAGGCGAGTGAATCAACGGCCAAGATGTGCGGTGCAGCTTTCACTTCCGTGGCTCCTTACCACATCATCTCGTGCGTTCACCCTACGCGCCCTCACTGTCGAAATCAATGCATCATTGGACTGACCTATTTCGCTCTCGCCAGATATGGAACGCTTTTGGGGACGACGTTCTTCCATGTATGCTCCTTTCCCTTAGACCAACTAGATCTTCGGTGAGAGCAGGTCGGCTGACGCGAGGACCAGAGCTTCTTGAATGGGCCCGTCATGTTCAGGACGGTCACCCGGCCGACCTTCTCCGCCGTCCAGTCTGGCCTCTTCCCGATTTACTTCGGGATGCAGACCGTCCTTCCCGTCGTTCTCGCCCTGACCTTCCCCGGAAGCTCTACCACTCCTGCTGGCATCTCCGGGATCCTGGACGACTCTCATCGGCTGGGCTCGCTGGTCCCCGTGGCGACCATGTTTGCCACCGGCCTGTTGAACCTCGCGATCCTCCTCCCCGCCACCATGAAGGTGATGAAGGAGCGTCGTGGCCAAGGTCTGTGAAATCCTCTTTGTTGTTCTCCACTTTGTTTTTTTTTTTTTGGAATGGTCCGGGGTCATGGGTGCTGACAGGAAGCAGCGAAACGAGACGGAAAGGAATGGTATGAGAGTGGCCCTCAATCGGACGAGATGCGCGCTCTGAGCAAGAAGTTCGGCATCCTCCACGGCATCTCCTCGCTGCTGAACCTGGGGACGTTCATCGCAGCTCTCGCCTACGGGTTCACGCTGGCGTCTCGCATTCAATAGGCACCTGATACACTCCCACCTCAGGTCCTCGCCATCACTGAGGATGATCTGATACCACAGTTGGTAAATAGGGTATCGATATATTGATTTATTCTAATCTATTGGATCCATCCGTCTAGGAGCCTCAGTCATTTCTGCAAGGTGAATCACCAGCTCTATTGATGAATTTCAAGTTCCTCCCGTCTTCCCCATCTCCCCCATCTCCCCCATCTTTCTCATCTCTCTCATCTTTCCCGAGTCCCCCAAATTGCCGACGTCCTCCGGAGTATCAGCGCCAGGTAGTGTCGGGACCTCTGTACATCTGCTCCTGGAGCCATTCAAGATGGGCCTTCGCACCGGCCAGCGTCCTCTCCCGTTCCCGCATCAAGTCCCGGATGTGCCTTGCGACCCTGACAGAATCCTCGTCGCCATTGGCGTTGGCCGCGGGCATCTTCTGATCGTCGACCTTGGGCTCCTCTCCGTCAGGGGTCATCCCCTTTCGAATGGCCTGCGGCTGCTCAGGGGCAGCCGGGTTCTCGGTGTCAGCAGGCTTCGAAGAAGAGCAAGAACAACAAGCGGCCTTCGCAACAGGAGCGGCTTTCGCGAGGGGAGGCGTCATTTCGAGGAACTTGGGGACAATCGTCTTCGCGCCCTCCTTGTCGGGCTTCTCGGGTGAGACCTTGGGCTCCGCGCCCTTGGCCGCGTCGCCGTTGGCTTTGACACAGTCCATGCAGGGCATATTACTGATGGTCAAGATAGAATAAACGATGTCGTTGTTGATGGATCGGGTGTTCTGCGTTCTACTGAAGCAAGGTGTTTTGGTGGAAGTGAGAGGAGTGAGGGTGGTTGCGAGGTCTAAGTTTGCTGTCGAAGGACCCGGGGGGGAGACGCAGCTTTATGTCGTTTTTTTTCCTTGGTTGAGACTAAGGGAAAATAGCCAGGCTATGACGACGTTATTGCCGTCATCACGAAGGAGCCGGAAGTCAAGGGTAAAAGGTCTGTGCTACATCATGACGCCGAAGATGCGTGGCTACTGAGCAAAGGGGTCCCATGGGGATGGGTTTCGTCCTTGGTCAATGGCTTTTTAGCCTGACGGGACTTATGAGTAGCTGGGACTTGTGCAGAGCTAAGGAGCCTTTTGGGGGGAGGCAGCTTGGAATAAAGGGTGTCAAGTCGAGGAGTCGTAGTGACGATGCCTGGTGCTAGCGTGAATCGGGATGAAGTCATCGTCAGTCACTTTCGTCACTTGTGAGCGTTAGGCAGCGGTGTTTTTTTGGCCATGACGCCAGCTTCCTGAGTATGGACGTAGGGACAGTGTTGTGAGACAATGAGCAGCACATGTATTGAATTTTCTTTCCTTTGGTTTACATCATCTCCGATGTGACATGATGCGTCTCGATGGAAAAGGGGTAAAAAGCCAGCGCCGGGATCATCATGGGGAAAATTCCAGGGTTGTAACCCTGGCCTCAGGAGTCCAACGTCGAGATGGCGCCTTAGTAAGCCGAGATCGCCAAAGGATCACCTCGTCCGATGAGAGTTTCATCCTTTCATCGAAGGCATCAGCGGAATCGCTTCTTCCTTTTCCTTTTTCATACGATAGTTTCCTTCGAGACAGACGCTTCAGGAGACCAAGTGATCAGACATGGCTTCTAAGTACCTTACCGGCGATAGGGCCGCCCTCCATGAGTTTGTCGATCAATTCGATGTGAGTCATTTAGAATCGACGCCTCCTGTCCATCCGATCAACCCCGTCCCGAGACTGATTTTCTTCTAGACATTCCTGTTTGATTGTGATGGTAACCAGGCCCCCATTGTCCTCATTCTCCATCGAAGAATAACGGCTCACAATCCCAGGCGTTCTGTGGTCAGGCGATCATGTTTTCGAGGGAGTCCCCGAAACCATCGCTCTCCTGAGATCAAAAGGTCCGCACACCACCAAGACCCTCTCACCCTTCATTCAAAAAAAATGGTCGTTGAACAGGCTGAACTCATCATGCTCAAGGCAAGAGAACCGTCTTCGTGACAAACAACTCGACCAAGTCCCGGAGCGACTACGCCAAGAAGCTCGCCAACCTCGGCATCCCCAGCGACCCCGAGGACGTCTTCGGCTCGTCCTACTCCGCCGCCGTGTACATCAATCGCATCCTGCAGCTCCCCGCCGGCAGGAACAAAGTCTTCGCCATCGGCGAGGCCGGCGTCGAGGCCGAGCTGCGCGCGGAGGGCGTGCCCTTCGTGGGCGGCACGGACCCGAGCTTCCGGCGGGACATCACCCCCGCCGACTTCGCCGCGCTGGCGGACGGCTCGGCGCTGGACCCGCAGGTCGGCGTCGTGCTGTGCGGGCTCGACTTCCACGTCAACTACCTCAAGATCGTCACGGGGATGCACTACGTCCGCCGGGGCGCGCTGTTCCTCGCGACCAACACGGACTCGACGCTGCCGATGCACCACACGCTCTTCCTCGGCGCGGGGTCCATCGTCGCGCCGCTGGCGAACGCGGTGGGCAGGCAGCCCCTCGTCCTGGGGAAGCCGAGCCAGGCCATGATGGACGCGGTCGAGGGCAAGTTCCAGCTCGACAGGGCGAGGACGTGCATGGTGGGCGACAGGCTCGACACGGACATCAGGTTCGGGGTCGAGGGGAAGCTGGGGGGGACGCTGCACGTGGGGACGGGGGTGAATGTCAAGGAGGACTGGGAGCGCGAGGGGGCCGTGGCGGTCCCGGCGTTCCATGCCGACAAGCTGAGCGATCTTCTTTTGCTGGGGGCTTAGATGCTGGACACTGCCTAAACCAGGGAATAGATGGCTAGATGTTTTAGATGCGCCCTCGATGATGGAAACATGTGGAATAGACTACTAATTCTGCTCCCTCCTTTGCTTCTCTTCCTGGCGCTTTGCCAGCTCGCTCGTCCTGATGATCTTCGGTTGGCGCACGGGGGGCTTGTACCCGAATAAGGATATCGGGATGAACATGCCGACCTCGCGCTGGTAGTCGGCGTACTCGGGGTACTTGCCGCCCGTGATGGACTCGGTGAGCAGCGTCGACCCCTGGAACAGGAGGATCAGGGCTCCCGCGCCGGCGCCGGCCCAGCTGTACGCCGACTCGGACGCGTAGCAGCTCCAGTTGTAGAGCACGAACCAGAACGTCTGCTCGGCGAAGAAGTTGGGGTGCCTGCTGTACGCCCACACGCCCTTGGTGATGAAGCCCCGCTCGAGGTCCGCCTTTGTGAAGCCGCTGCCGACGACGCCGTCCTTCTTGTACCGCCGCTTTGCGGTCTGATAGCCTAAAAGGGGGGGAAAGTGTCAGCCGCCGCGGAGTGCGGATCTCTGTCAGGGAACGTGCAGGTGGACCTACTCCATTGCTGGCCGTCGGTGATCCACTCGCTCCAGACGAGAAGGATCTGGATGGTGAAGTAGAGGAAATCCGTCGGCTTGATCTGCGGCTCCTTCTGGGAGGACAGGAGGATGACGTATGCGGGCCCCGCGGAGAGGAGGTACAGGAGAAAGCTCTGGATGAAGGAGATGAACGTGAGGTTGAAGATGAACCACAGGAATCCCGGCACACCCTTCTTGACGATTTCCCTGAAAAGAGGATTAGCCCCCCACCCGATGTATGCGCCCTGGGCCGAGCAGCGTTGAGATGGCTCACCATCGATAGTCCTCCGAGCCAACCTGGTAGCCACCTCTCCGGTAGTAATTGTAGGTCAAGCGGATCTTCATTACACCCTTTCGTCAGGCTCGGCATCGTGATGAAATGGGGATGGGATGCTCCAAGGCTTTCGGGCTTACACTCCATGTCGTGGTCGCAACAGCCACCATGTCCAGGCGCGTGTGCGACAAGCCGGACAGCCGAGCCCAGACAGCCGTGTGGATGGCATAGAGGTTCGGCAGGATGCTCCAGACGCGGTCGATCTGGGAGTAGTTCCTGTTGAGCTCCGACAGGATCCAGGCAAGGAGGCCCACGACGACGGATGCCGCGGCGCCCGTGACGAGGGGGTTCGTCTCGAGGTACAGCAGCTTCAGGTCGTGGGGGCTGGCGATGCTGGCGAGCACGCGGCTCGGGAGCTCGTACAGCTGCGGGATGAAGGGCTCGACCACATTGTAGTAGTCGGCGCAGTCTTGCAGCGTCTTGAGCGGAGGCAGAGCCATGGCTGGAGATGAATGTTTGCGACGAGGCCACACGTCAGGCAGTCAGTCGTACTCGTACTCGTAGATACAGGTGGTGGTAATGATACTCGTAGTACGGTGTGTCGCGGAGTCGAAGGAAGGGCTCGATGCCAGAGCGAAGGAGGAGAGAAGTAGTAGGAGACGAGTTGTCAAATAGGCCGTCTTCCCCCTCCCTCCCTACTACCTATTATTCACCATCCGATGGGTACCGGTAATCCATGGATTGATTCATTGATTTATGGATGCCACACGTGAGGTGGGAAGGGCGTCATCGAGGGGGATGATACATCAATCAATCCAATACAGGTACCTAGGTATCCAGTCTCCAGGAAATACAAGTGCCCAGAAAAAGGTATATTATGCTATGCTAAGGAAGAGTTCCCCCTGCTACTAAGGATCTAGCTAGCTAGTCTTATTTACCTAGTTCTATTATAGAATAATAATTACCTAACGTTTAATTCTTCTATTAGTAATTCCCTTACTAAATAAGAGCTATCCCTAGTAACTATTATTATTATTAATACCTTTACTTATATTATTCTAAACTAAGCCTTTCTCTATATCTAAATAGTAATAATTACTCTAATATAAATATTTAGTTCCTTATATTAATAATAAAGGATTATATTTTTTAATATAATTATATTATTAATAAGCCTTATAAGTATTTATTATTTTTCTTTAGTTATAATAATATCTTTATATTTTATCTTTAAAAGTATAATATTATATTATTATTAGTAATATTATAAAGGTATTAGAAAGCTAAAGACTAAAATAAAGATATATTCTCTTTTATATTTCTTTCTTTTTATATTTATTATAATAACTAATAAAATTATATATAATATTAATATATTATAATACTAATATAATAAGTATTATTTACTAATTAATTTAAAAGGTATCTTTCCCTTTATATAACCTTAATAGTTAGTATAATAATAGCTTCTTATCTTTATCTCTTTTAAAATATTTTTATCTAATAATAAAGCGTTTTATAATATCTTTATAAATTTTTAAATCCTTATAATCCTTTAAATTAAAGTTATTAAGGTTAATTAGCTTAAATAAAATATAGCCTTTTATAAAAGTAATTTTAAATAATCCTTACTATCTAAAAGTAAGCTTATTAAGCTTCCTTTTTTTAATAACTATTATTAATTTACTTATTTAAAAGTTCTTTTTTAATCTTTATTTATATTAATTATACCTAGCTATAATAAAATATTAATTTATATCTTTTATAATATTATATATAGCTTTAAACTAGCCTATATATATAATAATAAGATTAGTATACTTCTTACCTTTTAGCTAATTATTAAAGATTATAATTTATTATATAATAAATACTTTACTTTATCTAATAAATAAAGTCTTTAGTATAATCCTATTTTTAAAGCTATAAAGTATTTTATAAAGGAAATATTTTAAGAATATTATATATTAATTATTTATATATTAAGCTATTATATTAATAGATTTATTTTATTTTAAGGGTTAATTAATAGTCTTTTCTAATATTAATTATATAATCTTATTTATTACTTTAACTATTTTAATACTTTTATATAAACCTAATAAAATATAAAGGAATATAATATAATAATTATCTATAAACCTATAAAGCTTTTTAAAAGTAAATATTAAGTTTATATTTATATAAAAAGTAATTAACTAAATTATAATAGTTTTTATTTATATATATAAAGTATTAATAGTTTTTATTATATATATTATTTAGATTAGCTTTAGCTAATAAAAGTAAAAAAAATAATTAATAATAATAAAGATATATTTAAAGCTACTAATTATTTTTAAAAAAGATCTAATATAATCTATTTTTATTAGTAAAAAAGGTTTATTAATAAAAACTAGTTAGTTAAATACCTTAGGTATATTTAAGGTATATTTAATATAGTATTAATAACTAGTAATATATATAATAATATCTCTTACTATCCTTAGCTATTAGACTTTTTAGACTAGCTTTTAATATATTATATTTAGGCTAAAATAACTAATATTATTATAGGCAGCCTTTAATATATTAGCTACCTTAGAGTGTTATATATAGCGAACCTAATTATTATAGGAATAATAATTACCTAGCGTTTAATTCTCCTATTAGCAATTCCTTTACTAAATAAGAGCTATCTCTAGTAACTATTATTATTATTAATACCTTTACTTATACTATTCTAAACTAAGCCTTTTTTTATACTTAAATAGTAATAATTACTTTAATATAAATATTTAGTTTTTTATATTAATAATAAAGGATTATATTTTTTAATATAATTATATTATTAATAAGCTTTATAAATATTTATTATTTTTTTTAATTATAATAATATCTTTATATTTTATTTTTAAAAGTATAATATTATATTATTATTAGTAATATTATAAAAATATTAAAAAGCTAAAGACTAAAATAAAAATATATTTTTTTTTATATTTTTTCCTTTTTATATTTATTATAATAACTAGTAAAATTATATATAATATTAATATATTATAATATTAATATATTATAATATTAATATAATAAATATTATTTACTAATTAATTTAAAAAATACCTTTTCTTTTATATAACCTTAATAGTTAATATAATAGTAACTTTTTATCTTTATCTCTTTTAAGATATTTTTATTTAATAATAAAGCATTTTATAATATCTTTATAGATTTTTAAATCTTTATAACCTTTTAAATTAAAGTTATTAAGATTAATTAGCTTAAATAAAGTATAGTCTTTTATAAAGGTAATTTTAAATAATCTTTATTATTTAAAAGTAAGCTTACTAAGCTTTCTTTTTTTAATAATTATTACTAATTTACTTATTTAAAAGTTCTTTTTTAATTTTTACTTATATTAATTATACCTAACTATAATAAAATACTAATTTATATCTTTTATAATATTATATATAGCCTTAAGCTAGCCTATATATATAATAATAACATTAATATACTTCTTACCTTTTAACTAATTATTAAAGATTATAATTTATTATATAATAAATACCTTACTTTACCTAATAAATAAAATCTTTAATATAATCTTATTTCTAAAGCTATAAAGTATCTTATAAAGAGAATATTCTAAAAATATTATATATTAATTATTTATATATTAAGTTATTATATTAATAAATTTATTTTATTTTAAAAGTTAATTAATAATCTTTTTTAATATTAATTATATAATCTTATTTATTACTTTAATTATTTTAATACTTTTATATAAACCTAATAAAATATAAAAAAATATAATATAATAATTATCTATAAACCTATAAAGCTTTTTAAAAGTAAATATTAAGCTTATATTTATATAAAAAGTAATTAGCTAAATTATAATAATCTTTATTTATATATATAAGGTATTAATAGTTTTTATTATATATATTATTTAGATTAGCTTTAACTAGTAAAAGTAAAAAAAATAATTAATAATAATAAAGATATATTTAAAGCTACTAATTATCTTTAAAAAGGGTCTAATATAATCTATCTTTATTAGTAAAAAGGGTTTATTAATAAGGACTAATTAATTAGGTACTTTAGGTATATTTAAAGTATATTTAATATAGCGCTAATAGCTAATAATATATATAATAATATCTCTTACTATCCTTAGCTACTAGACTTTCTAGGCTAGCTTTTAATATATTATATTTAGGCTAAAATAACTAGTATTATTATAGGCGGCCTTTAGTATATTAGCTACCTTAAAGTATTATATATAGCGAACCTAATTATTATAAACTCTTTTCTATAATATATTATTAAACTAGTAAAAGTCCTTTATAGTATTAGCAGTATAGCATTAAGCATAGCTTTTCTATTTACTATCTTAATTACCTCTTAAATACTAAATTATTATATTATACTAAAGGTTATTTATTTACTTAATATTAATATTATTTTTCTTAAGAGATATTAAGTATATATTAATTATATTAGATAGGGATAGAGGTTTATAGCTAAAGAATATTTTATTATTATATTAATACTAAGTTAATTATAAAAGGTAGGATTTTATTTAATAAATAAGCTTAATATAGCTAAAGATATTATTAAAGGTATCTAAAAGCTTTTTATATCTTTTAACGCTATCTTTCTATAATTATAAACTATCTTATAAAAGGTTACTAAAATCTATAATTATATTATCTTATATATAATTATTAAATAAAAAGATAGTATAAGATAATATATTAGTAATAATATTTCTCTTTCCCTTAATATATTTAAAGCAAATATTTAATATATAAAGTTTAAAAACCTAATAAATATAAATACCTTAGTATTTACTTAAATTAAAAAACTATATTAGTAATATATAGTTAGTATAGATAATAGACTTATCCTTAGCTATAAATATATAGCTATATTAGTAATAGAATTTAATAATTATTAGTAGCTCTTTTTTATATATTTTATAATTTTATTAAGTCTTTATAAAGAGAAAGGAATTATAAAGGACTAGGTAGTATATACTATCTTTCTTTTATATAATAATATAGCTAGCTCTAAAGGCTAATATATTAAAAAATATTATATATAGTATATCCTAAGTATAGCTATTAATCTTAAAGGTAGCTTTAACTCTATCCTTTAATATAGTAAAAAAGGCAGCTTTAAAGGTATCTTAAAATTATTTAATATTTTTACCTATAAAATAAGTAAGTAATTAAAAGATCTCTAAGTAATTCTTAATCTATCTATAGTATAGGCCTATTAGGCTAAGAAAGTGTTAAACCTTAGTTTATATTTTAAAAATAAGAAAAAAATAAAGATATTTTATATAATTAGGCTTTAATAAAATCTTATTACTAATCTAATAATATTAGCCTATTATAAGGATCTCCTTTATACTAATAAAGACCTTCTTAAAGTTAAGCCTAAAAAGGGCCTAAAGAAGGTATAAAAGAAAGTAATTTTAAATAAAGGACTATAGTTACTATATATTATCTATCTTTATAAAAATATTATTAATATATATATCTAGTAATAGGAGGGTTAAATTATTAAGTGTTAAGTAAAGTAATAGCTTAAGGTATAAAGTAAGTATAGCTCTAAAAGTAATTTTAATAAGTTTAAAAAATAAAAAAGTAGCTATTTTTATTTTTTATAATATTTATATAGCTTAAAGTTATAAAAAATTAAAAGCTAAAAATGCTAATAAGTAATAAAGTAATTTTTTAATAGGTATAGCCTAATACTTATACTTTAAATTAAATTTATAATAAGAAACGATTTATAAATTAAAGAGATAGTAATAAAGGTTAGCTAAAAGAGGAATATTTAAGAAAGGTAGTATTTTATTTATATAAAAGTAATTAATTATAAAACATTATTCTACCTAAAGGTCCTTATTATCCTTTAAAATAATAACTAGGTTAGCATTCTATTTTAATATTTATCTATTAATAGTAATTATTAATTTATATATCCTACCTTTAACTCCTTATATAACCAAATAGTCTAACTAATATTACTATAAAGAAAACTATCTCTTTTAATAATTAGCATTCTAAGGCTTAGTATTAGGCTTTAAATATAGCTTATATATAAAAAGGTTTATTAGTAGTATATTTAATATAGATATACCTTTAAGGTTCTAATATATAAAGAAGGTATATATAATATTTTCTTTTAATTTATTAAAGTTAATAAATAATCCTAATATAATGCCCTTAATATTAAACTAATATTTAATAATAGTAAAAGGTATAATATAGTTAATATCCCTTTAAAGAATATATTAATATATAAGGAAGGGTATAGTATATTTATCCTCCTTTATAAAAGGCCTAGGCTAATTATTAGTATTAAGATTTTTAAGCTTTAAAATATAATTATATAAAAGGGTATTAGCCTATAGTAGCCTTAAATTAATATTAAAGTTAGATTATACCTCTCCCTAGCGTAATATAAAATTAAAAAAGAGATATTCTAGTCTAGCTTTAAAAATATAAAGGGCTTTATTAAAAGCCTAATAATAAATACTATATTACTTAATATCTTTATTATTATTAAAAAGGTACTCTAAGTCTAACTAAGTAGTAAATAGTTTTATAATATACTTAGGTTAGTAGAGTATATTTAGTTTTCTAATATTAAAGAAGAGAAGCCTTTAAGGTTAAAGTTAAAGTTAGAATTAGACTTTTTAGAGTATTTAAAGTTATATATAATAGTTAAGGTTTAAATTAATAATAAGGATAAACTATTAAAGTTAAAGTCTAAGGTTTTAAAAATTTTTAATAGATTAGTTATAGTAAGTATAAGAATTAGCTTTTACTTATTAAGTAATATTAGATTAAAACTAATAATAGTATAATAGTCTTTACCTAATTTCTATTAATTAAATAAGAGTAAGCTATTAGTAATATTAAAGACTACTTTTATAGACTATAGCTATAATAGTTTAAAAAGAATAATTAAATTATTTAAAGATTAAGGAAGGATAAGGTTAATAATAGCCTAGGTTTCCCTTTTAATACCTTTATACTTTATATTAATAATAATAAATCTTATAATAGTAGTATAATAGCTATCTATATTTATTATTATTAGGCTATTAAAACTAATATCTTTTAAGCTTTATATAAGGATATTATAGTCCTTAATAAATCTTTTAAAAATAAAGTTAGACTTAGTACCTTAATTAGCCTAAGTATAATTTTAAATAACTTTAATATATTAACCTTTAGTCTTAATAATAATTAGTAAGTAAAAGCACTTAAATATAAATTTCTTATTACTAATTAAGGAGGTATTTTTTATTATATCTTTAGTTATAGAAGCACTCTTTATAGTAATATCCTTATACTTAAACTTAATTTTCTTTCTTAATAAATAATAAAACTATTTAAAGGCTTTAGAGCTTATTTACTATAATATAATAAGGTCTATAAAGATATTAATAAACTTTATAAGGTTAAGGAAGTTAATAAAGCCTTAGCCCTTTTTAATATAAATCTTAGTAAGTTTAGAAGTATATACTTAGGGCGTTCTAATCTTAAAAGAGATAATAGAGTTAACCTTAGTAAGCCCTTTTCCCTTTTTAAAAGTAATAGAGTTAAATAGAATATCTATAAGGATTAGGTTATTATTAAAAGACTTTCTTTTTTTTTTACTAGTTAGTTAGTACTAAGCTTTAATATACTAAGTATTTTATAAGTAATAGTCTTCTAAGATATACCTTTTTTAAAGATCTTTTTAATAATAAAATAAATATTATTACCTTTATCTTTAGCCTTATTACTATTATTATAATTATTAGTAAGATTAGTACTTAACTTCTTTATATTAATTATAGGTAGTGCTAGTATCTTAGATAGTAGGCCTTCTAAATTATTATTTTAATTATACTTAAATAGGTTAATATTACTATAGATAAAGGAGATAAGGTTAGCGCTAATAGTATATATATCTATATCTATTATTAAGCCTTAGTTATATTCTTAGGTTAGACTTTAATTACTATAATATTTCTATTTACCCTTCTAAAGGCTACTTTAAAAGTAAACCTATATTATTTTTATATTAAGGACTTTATTAAAGGCTATTTTACTATTATATATAAAAAGAGTAAATAACTTTAATATAGCTAACTTTTATTATTAAATATATTAGTTAAGTAGAATAGAATAGTAAGTAATATAGTACCTTAGGATATTATAGCAGTAATAGATAATTATACCCTTAGGCACTTTAGTAAAGCTATTAATATAATTATTCTTTAAAGACTTATAATTAAAAATAGATAGTAATAATAGGTTAGGGGCAGACTAGTTTTATTATTAGTTAGGACTATTATAGCTATTATTATTAATATAGCTACTATAGGATTAGCTATTATAATTACTATTATTATTATTATTAATATTATTATAACTATTATTACCCTAATAATAGTAAGTATAGTTATCTTAGCTATATTATAATAATAAAGGTAATTAATAGCGTTTCTTTAAAATTAGTGCTATTAGCTTAGTAGGTTTAAGGGAAATATTCTAATTAAGACTATATTAATAATTAGGGTTAGACTCTCTTTTAAGGTATATTAGGTTAATATAGTAATTATTAATAAATATTTAATAAATATTATAGCCTATTTTATTTAAAATAACCTTCTTAGTATATTCTAAAAGCTTCTTATTAATATTATTTTGCTTAATAGTCTTATAAGTAGTAATTATTTACTTAGTATTATATATAAATATAAAGGTCTTAGTAATATTATTAGTATTTAAGGTATTAAAGGTAATAGACTCTCTTTATAACTCCTTATTTATAATACTATAAATAATTTCTTAAAAAAGATAATAAATATAGTTCTTCTTAATATAAGTAAGGGCTAGTTAGCTAAAATTTAGTAAAGGATAATCCCTTATACCCTTACCCTTTATAATAAAGGTAATATATTTATAATATTTATTAATAGTCTTAGTAAGCTCTTAAATAAAGGTTTTATAATTAATAAATAGTAATACCTTCTTAACTAAGTAAAGAGAGTACTAGGTAATAAGCGTATTATAATATATTTTAAAATCCTTTATAGTTATATTATCCTTCTTAGCCTTAGTAGCAATAGATTATAAGGTCTTATCTCTATTAATAAAATCTACTATAAAGCTATTTAGGTTTAAGTTAATAGCGTAAATAAGGTAACTTAGACTACTATTAGTTAAGGCGGTTAAGATAATACACTCCTGTCAGGGGTCAAGGTGGCCGGAACGGCCGGATCGGCCAGAACGGCCGGATTAAGGTCAGGATTAGGATAAAAGCCACGTACAGCCTAGCCCGTTAGGGAGGGCTAAGGGATTAATTTTATTATCTATAATACCTATATTTAAATTAGCTATAAGATCTTTATATATTACCTTTGCTATAGCTTTAAGATCTCTTTATAATACCTTTAACCTTATACTTCTTATTAACCTTTACTTAGCCTATAAAACCCTAATATATTAATCTCTTTCTCTAATCTTTTACTAATACTAAGTTAGGCTAACTATTAGTTATAGAGAGTGTGCTATTAAGGCATTTTTAACTAATTATGAACTTATAGTCTTTTTATAGTGTTTTTATATAAAACACCTTAAAAGAATATAAATCACTAGGTAAGTTATGCTATACTGAATCGTATTTAATTTATAAGTAACCTTAGGGTGAGTATTATAATAAGACTAAGGCTTAGATTATGTAAGTTTAAGTAGCATAACCTAAGCTATAGATATACCTAGGCTGGATAACTTAGCCTTATATAACCACGCACCTATCTAATATATAGTATTATAACTATCCTCCCCCTTAGGCATATTAACTATAACGCAAATTTCTTATAATAAGAATAGATAAAGAGCTTTACTTAGTATATACCTTATTATATACATTTTATTTTATCTTTATTAATAGATTACTAGGGTAATTAAGGTAATTACCTATCTATACTTTTCCCTTTATATCTTTATTTATTTTTTATATTAGTAATTAGTATCTTTCTTTATTAATAGCTTTAATTAAAAAGCTATTATTCTTTATTATAATTCTATTATAAAAAACCTATAATATCTTAATCTTATAGAACTACTCCTCGCTCTAGTTATTAGTTATAACTACTAATGCTAGTATAGATAGTAAGGAATTCCCTACTATCTTACTTATCTTAGCCAGTTTATAGCTAATTAATACCTTTATCTTAGCGCCTAGTAATAAATATTATTAATTACGCCCTATTTATATATCTTACTAGTATATAGAGAATTCTTTTTTAATAAAAATAAGCTTTAATAAGAATTTACTTTTATTTTATAATATTTTTACTAATTATTTTTAGTCTACTAATATAGCCTTAACCCTTAGTAATATTACTCTTTCTTTAGTTAAGCTAGAAAATAGTAATAATAACATTACTATAAATAATACTCCTATATTACTAGCTCTATCTATCTCGCCTACTACTTTAATAGTAGCTCCTATTAGCTTACTAATATCTTTAGTTAGGGAAAGTAATAACTTCTCTAACTTATTATCTAGTAGTTCATCCCCTAGTAATAGTAGTAGTAGCCCTATACTGCCTATAAGTCTATCCCCTCCCCCTAGTTCTTTACTAGTACTAGTTCTATTCTCACTATCTATATATATCCCCTATAATATAAAAGGGGTAAGTATACGCAATTAGTATAAACAATACCTATAGGGACTATACTATAACTTAAAGTCTAGTACTCCCTTTAAGTATTTAATAATAAAGGTACCTTTATTTATTAATTACTATTTAATAGTAATAACCTAATATACCTATTACTTTAATAGAAAGAGGATATATAATTTAGTAAGTTTATACCTTTCTTATTTAGGAATTATATCTAATTCGCTAGGTTCTTATACTCTTATATAGTAACTAAGATAATCTGTCTTAGATCCTCTTATATATATACGTTCTATACTAACTTAGGGTAGACCTATAAGGTTCTTATAGTTTTTCTTTCTATTAAGATATAATAGCTAATCTATCCTTTTTAAATATAGTAACTCTTTTAGCTATTAATATAGCTATTAGGAATTTAATAGGTAATTTTGCCCTTATAATTACCCACTATAGCTTAACCTAGTGTCTAAGCAGCGTAAAGCGCTTATAAGGAGTATATATTTTCTTTCTTTCCTTACTATAGTATAGCTAACTTTTTAGTAAAACTATTTTATAAAATATTAGGATTTTATTACTTATTACTAGGATTTCCTATTAGTAAGTTTCTAACCTTTCTTATATAACGCTATAAGTTTTTTATATCCTTTTTATTTAGTTTTTTCTAATATTTATTAAGAATACTACTACATTAAAGGCCTAGGCCTATTACCTAGTTCCTTACCTAGTCCCTAGAGATAATAAGTATAGCGCTTAGGTAAGCGCTATCTTATATTTCTATAAGGAGCTTATGGCGGCCATTTTAGCGGATCCCTATAGCTAAGGCCCCCCTAATAGAGATAGGATTACTATCCTAACTCCTACCTAGGAGCTGTTCTATTATAATATAATCGTTAACTTCCTAGTTAACTTAGTAGCACTATAAAGATATATTTAGGTTTTTTTTTTTTTGTTTTTTTAGGTTTGTTTTATCTATAATTATTTAGCAACTCGCAATTTTTTTACTTTATATCTAGTTTTTTCTTTTACTTATAGAAATTTAAAAATCGCTTACTTTACTAAAATATTTTCTTTATAAACCTATTTATTATATTCTAATAGCTATCTAACCTATTTTATAAGGAAATACTTTTGTTTTTTCTAGATTATTTAATCTTAGATTAATTACACTTCCTATTTATCTTTTGCCTTATTTAAAGATAGTATTAAAAGTAAATTACCTACGTTCTAATGCCCTTAATTCTATAATTCTAATAGGCTTATATAAAATATATTATATATTATACTATACTATAATAATAACGCTAAGCAATATACCTATTTTCCTACCTTTTATAATATTCTTAGCAGCCTAATATATTATAATATAAGCTTCCTAGTTTTATATATAAATTAAAAATTCTTTATAAATAGAGCTATTAAATCGCTAACTTAAAAAGATTAGTTTAAGTAGTTTTTATTATAATATTTTACTTATCTTTTAATTATAATAAGCTAATATTTTTTTAATTTTTCTTATACTTTTTATAGCTTTTTAATATATAATTCTATATCTAGGACCTTTCTTAGGGTAATATTATCCTTAATATTAATATAAAAATTAGGCAAATATCCTAATAATATATTAAATAGAGACATTTCTATTATAGCACTTTATACTTTATTAGATATATATTATACTATTTGTAGAAGTTTTGGCTAATTTTATAGATTTTTATCTATAAAATACTACAAATACTATTCAATTATCTGGTTTATTTTTTCTATTTAACTATTAGTTTATAGGTAAAATATAGTTAATAATTATTATTTAACCTTAAAATAAAAACAAAAAGAAAACTAAAATTCACTTATAAATAATAATCCTTTATCTATTACTATTCCCTTTAGACTACTAATATATTAGAGTTTGATTTTATTATAAAAAAGCTCTATAAGCTTAACTACTATAATTATATATAATATAAGAAAATAGAATACAAATTTTATAAAATAATCTACTATAACTAAAATAATATTTACTATCTTTCCCTAAAAATATACTTTTAGTAGTCCTCTAATAAAGTCTATAATAAATTCTTTTATAAGACTTTTAGGAATTAAAAGTAACTTAAGCTACCTAAATAGCTTATAGCACTTAACTGCTTATCTTTAATAAATTTAATAGTCCCTAATATAATTTTTTATATTAAGATATATTCTTTTCTAAAAAAACTTTTAAGTAAGAAGCGCTTTTATTCTCCTTTCTCTAAAATAACTAGCTAATAGATTATTATAGTATAACTATAATAGCTTATTCTAAAGGCAATTTTCCTTTAGCATTATAATTCTTTATTTAAATTATAATAAGTCCCCTATAATACTCTAATCTATATTTAGTAAATACTTCTTTATTTACTTTATCTTAGAATCTACATTTTAACTATCTATAATAAGCTAGAGTAATAGACTTTAAACTATTAGGTTATAAGGATCTTCCTTTATTATTATTTCTTTAGCTTATTATCTTATAATAATTTAATAATAACCTAATATATTATCTATCTATATTAATAAACCTTAAATATATATTAAAGTTATATATATTTTATAAGTGATTTCTATATAAATAAATATACCTTATAATCTATTTATTAACTTAACAGAGTATTCTAGATTAGATAATATCCTTATTTTATATTTTAGCCTTTTTAAAGGACTATCTGCTAGGTTTAACCTTTTAAAGTGATACTTAATAATAAAGTTATATAGTATAAGAAATATATATTATTATACTTATTAACTATTTAGTTTTACTTACTTTATAAAGCTTTATAAATTCTAATAATCTATAAGGACTTTTACTAGTTTGCCTATACCTTTAATATAATATCTCTAATATTTAAACGCTTTTACTATAACTAATATTTCCTAGTCTAAGGTTCTATAGTTTAATTTAGCCTTATAAAACGCTTATAACTAGAATATAACTAGATACTATCTCCCCTCCCTATTAGGTTAGAATAAAATAGCTGCTAATATAAACTTTAATATATCTATTTTAATTTATATTAGTTTATCTAGCTTATAATATTAAAGTAGAGGTATATACTAAAAAGTATTAATTAGGCTATAAAATATATACTTTTCTTTATTTTTAAAAGTAACTAATCTTAGCTTTTTTTTATTAGTTATTCCTTTTAAAAGTTTATATAATAGTCTTACTATACTTATATACTCTATAATAAACCTTTAATAGAAATTATAAAATCTAAGAAATACTTAGATCTTTTAATAGGTTATTAGTTCCTTTTAATTACAGATTACTTTAATCTAACTTAGATCTATTTTTAATCCTTTATTAGAAATAATAAATCCTAAGAATATAACTTTATACTTAAAAAATAAATATTTATCTAATTAGGCAAAAAGTTTAGCTTTTTATAGCTTTTATAAGACTTATTATATATAATTTATATATATCTTCTAGTTATTAGAGAAAACTAATATATTATCTAAATAGGTAATATATATTATATTAAGTAAGTTTCCTAATATAAGGTAAATATAATTCTAAAAAGTTACTAAAGTATTTATAAGTCTTATTAATAAAACTATAAATTTATAATAACTATATTATATTTAGAAAGCTATTTTCTATTTATCTTTGCCCTTAAGTTATATATAATAATATATATCTTTAATATTAATTTTAGTAAACTATTAATATCCTTATATTTAATCTATTAATTCTAAAATTAATAGTAATAGATATTAATTCTTAATAGTAATCTTATTTAACCCTTAATAGTTAATAATAAGTTATAAACTTCTATCCTTCTTTAATATAAATAAAATTAGTATACCTATAGGACTTTTAGAAGGGTATATGTATCTATTTATAAGGTTTTCTTTAAGATATTACTATAAGGCAATTAACTTAGCTAAAGATAATAGATAAATCAGTCTATAAAGAGAAACTCCTCTCTTAATTAACTTAATTAAGTAATCTATACCTTTAATATAGGGTAGAATTTAAGAATTTTCTATAAAAAAGATATTATTAAACTTAGCTAATTTATATAGTTAATCTTATTTATCTATAGCTATAATAATAATATTATCTTTATTAAAAAGTAAAATTAGGTCTAGATTAATAATAATTATTAAAATTATTATAAATAATTTGCACTCCTTTTTAAATTATAACTCTAAGATAATCTCTACTTTAGTAAAATCTTATTTAAACTACTAGCTTTAATTATATAAATATAAATAAATTAATTTATTATTTATTATAGCTATTAAAAGTAAAATTAGACTTATATATAAATCTTGCTTAATTCTAATATATTTTCTCTAAATTATTTAAGTAACGCCCTATAAATCTATTAATCTAAGGGGCATTTCTTATATTTTAAATATCTATAAATCTTAATTTAAAATATTATAAAGATATAGTAGATTTTTATTAATTTTTTTAAGATTTTATTATTTTATAAAATTAATACTAATTATATTAATCTCTGCACTACTATTAAAATCAGCTTTTATAATGATTTTATAGGTATAAAGTAATATAACTAGAATAAAGAAATAAGAGGTAACCTTAAAAAATTAAGCTAAGCTAGGGGATTTTAGCTTAATTCCTTAGATTTTCCCTTTATTTCCTTTATTTTCTTTTACAGATAATAATTCTTAAGATATATCTTACTTTAATATAAGAAATACTTAAGGACTTAACTATTATTTTTAGTTAGGTTATAATTACTTTATAACTCCTTTTTCTTACTATTAGACTTTTTTTATTTTAAGGATATTGCCTTTAATTAGTTATTTTATAGTTTCTTTATAGTTAAATTAAAAGTTAACTTATTCTTTTTTTTCTTAGTAATATTAGATATCTCCTAAAATCTATTAGCTAAGGCAACTATTTCTTCTTTATTTAGAGGAGAATAAAATTAATAGGTAAGTAGCTGATTTTATAGATTAGGCTATAGCTTACTAAAGAAGTATAAAGCTCTTTCTTTCTTAAGTTTTTATTAAAAATTCTTCTTTAAGGAATTAAGATAAATATAAAAATCCTATAGTAATTAGTTTTCTTTTTATTTTACTATATCTAATTAAATTATAACTAATAATTCCCTAATTTTAAAGTCTTTAAGTAATAATAAAGTCTATTTTTTAAATTAGAACTAATTATTTTTTAATATAATATAAGACTTATCTAAATCTTATTTAGTTAGGTAATAATCCTATCTTACTCTATAGTTAGAATCTATATAATTTAAAGTAAGAAGAATTTTCTTTAAGTCCTTATAATATTATTTTTTAGCCCCTTTAAAGGCTTATTATAAATTATTTAACTAATTATCTCACTTATAAAACAAACTACTTAAGGTAAACTCTATAAACTATTCTACTCTAACCTTATCTTAGTCTAACTTATTATCTAACTCTATACTAATATATTTAGTACCTAAGTTAAGAATTTCTTTTCTTATTCCTATAATCTAAATTTATAATTATTATATTTTCTCCTTATAATACTCCTAGGTTTAGTTATCTTTTATTATATTAGTAATTAAGCGTAGAGTAGGAGTTTCGCTACCCTGCCTAAAAGATTCGCTACCCTTAGTAACTATAGGAGATCCCTGCGATCTTATAAAGAATTTATAACCTAATTATATAATAGGTATCTTAAACTTAAGTAATAAAAATAAAAGCCTTAAAAAACTATAAAATACCTTAAAAGAATATAAATCACTAGGTAAGTTATACTATACTAAATCGTATTTAATTCACAAATAACCTTAAGGTAAGTATTATAATAAGACTAAGGCTTAGATTATGTAAGTTTAAGTAGCGTAACCTAAGCCACAGATATACCTAGGCTAGATAACTCAGCCTCACGTGACCACGCACCCATCTGGTGTGCGGCGTCACATTTTATAGTTTTTTTATAGTCTTTTTATAATTATTTTATAACCTTAATATCTAATTAACTATATTATTAAGGGCTTTGTCTTTTATACCCTTTTTGTAGTGTTTTTATAGTGTTCTTGTAGTTTCCTTATAATTATCTTAACCCTGATATCTAATTAATAGTATTATCTTAAAGGTCTTATCTTTTATAGTATTTTTATAACTATCTTATAGTTATTTTACAGCTATACTGTCTTATATAGAAAATAAAAGAAGAGAAACTAAGGAATAATTTCCTAAGGGTATTATAACCTTTTATCCTTACCCTTACTATAACCTTATAGCTAGCTTATAGGCTTAATTAATCTATTCTATTAACCCTGCCTTTAAATTAACCCTTATTAATACTACTAACTATGTTTTATACATAGTATATGCATTAACTTGTAGGTTCTTTATAGGTTCTTTATAGGTTCTTTAATATTACTGCTTAAGGCTTAAGAAATAAAGATAATAAAGTAAGGGTATTATAAATATATATACCTACTAAGAAAGTTAGACTATATAACTAAGGGTATAAAAGAATAAGGAGAGGACCTTATTTACTCTATTATAGGATATTTATAGTAGGTATATATAGGTTATGCCTATTATTACTCCCTGCCTATAGGCTAGGCTATCTTAGAAAAGAAGTCTGCTTTTAGCAGAGATTCTAAGGCTAAGCTATATATATAAGATACTAAAGGAAGATACTATAATATTACTAGTACGCTGCTGCGAGATAGGAGGGTCTTCTTTTATATAAAAAGCAATGCTATAAATAGTAAAGCTTTATATAAGCTTTATATAAGCTATAAGCTATATATAAGCTGCAAGCTATATAAGGTATAAGCTATAAGCTATATATAAGCTGCGAGCTATATATAAGCTATATATAAGCTTTATAAGAATAAGAAGATATATTTAGCCGTTACTATTATAAATAGGTAAGCTAAAGAGCCTTTTAAAGACTATATTGCTACTACTGTTATAAATAAGCTATATATAAAGATATTATAATATTTTAGTAATATTATTGCAAGCTAAGGATAAATTTAATATAAACTATATTGCGCTGCTATTATAAATAAGATAAAAGAGCCTATGAGGGTATTGCGATCTAATCTGAACTGTATTGCCGCTACTTTTGTAGATAAAGAGCCTATAAGGGCAAAATTTTTTTTCTTTTTTATAACTTCTTATAACCTTGCAGGCCCTTTATAGCTTCTTTATAAGCTTAGAAGCTACTTTAAGCCCTTTTGATTACTTAAAGCTATATATGTTATTTTTTTTTTTAAAAATTAAAGAGAAGTTAAAGGGAAGTTAAAGAGAAGCTAAAGGGAAGTTAAAGAGAAGCTAAAGGGAAGTTAAAGAGAAGCTAAAGGAAGTTAAAGGAATAAAGCTATATAGACCTCTAATTATAAAATTAAAGGAAGGAAGCTATAGACTTATACTAAGAGATTTATAAGCTTTTAGTAAGATCCCTTTAAGCCTTATTTAAAGCCTTTCCTTAGGAAGGGGGGGAAGGGGGGCCTATAGTTAGCCCTAGGTTAGGGCTATAGAAGGGGGGCTTTATATAGCCCTAGGATATAGCTACTATAGGGGGGTTACCCTGTTAGGGGTTAAGGTAGCTAGAATAGCTAGATTAGCTAGAATGGCCGGATTAAGGTTAGGATTAGGATAAAAGCTATATATAGCCTAGCCTATTAGGGAAAGCTAAGGGATTAATTTTATTATCTATAATACTTATATTTAAATTAGCTATAAGATCTCTATATACTACCTTTGCTATAGCTTTAAGATCTCTTTGTAATGCCTTTAACCTCGCACTTCCTACTAACCTTCACTCAGCCCGCAAAACCCTGACACTCCCTAATAATACTTAAATTAACTATCACTATATAGTTAAGCTAATAGCTAATAAGGCTATCTCCTTAGAATATATCTCTAAGGGATATAATATATATTAATATTATTATAACCTTTAAGCTAGTATTATAGCAGGGTAAGTTAAATAGATTATTAATTAGATACTTAGCTAGAAAATCTTTAGCTAACTTATAGTTAGAAAAATCTTTAGTTATATAAGGTTCTAATAGCCCTAGCCCTAACTTTTATAAGCCCTCTTCCTTATTAAGCTTAGAGAGGGTTTTTAGCAGTGTTATAGAGAAAAAACTCCGGATTTTATAGCTATATATTAAAAAGAGCTCTTTAAAGGCCTTTAAAACGCCTCTCTTGCTACTATTATTATTAATTTACTATTAGCTATTAGTAGTAATCTATTACTTAGCTAACATCTAGTTACTAAAATCCACTTCTAATAATAAATAGGATAAAAGAAGGTTTATAAGGTTTATTTATAGGTTACTATAGCTATAAGGGGAGGCCTATAATTTTATAATAGATATAGATATATATATATAAAAGGAAAAAAAGGGATATAAGGTAGGTATATTAGAGATATTAGGTATATTAAAGTTAATAGAATACTATAATATAAGGTTAATAAGCTATTAATAATAAGTTATTAATATATTAAGATAATAATAAGTTATTAGTATATTTATTTTTATTAACGTATAGGCTAATATTAATAATAAGCTATTAATATATTAATAGTATATTTTTTCTCTCTATTAATACATAGTTAATAAATATATTAGGACTTATATAAAAAGCTATAATATAAGGCTTCTTTAATTTAATCTTACGAAAATAGTAAGGAGCATTTTAAATAATCGCTTTAATAATAAATAAATAAAAGGTAACTTATTAACTAATAAGGGCTATTAAGATTATTAATCCCTATAGCATCGCACTAGAAAATATAAGTGCCTAAAAAAAGGTATATTATACTATACTAAGGAAGAGTTCCCTTTACTACTAAGGATCCGGCTAGCTAGTCTTATCTACCTAGTTCCGTCACAGAACAACAATTACCCAGCGTTCAATTCTCCTACCAGCATCTCCCCTTGGAATTTCAAGAAAAAAATACCTGATTGATGCTTGATCCCCCTCCGAGAAGTTGAAGAAAAGAGGGTCCGTTTCCTCCATCAGGCCAATCACGAGGCGCAGAGAGACGAGCTGCATGCCTTATCGGGGAGCTCCTCGCTTATCGCGAACTCTAGCGGCTCTCGGCAGCGAGACAGGGCGCCCAAGCCACTGAGG